>CM062291.1:84895537-85383982 GCA_031216915.1 Pictodentalium vernedei
CAGCTTTCCAAGAGACAGTGTCAGAGCCTGGTATATAAACTACAAGAGAAGGGGTGGCTCATTGGTATAGAGCATCGAACTTCAAACTGAAAGGTCCACGGCTCGACTAGGCAATTAGGCAATTACCCGTGTGGGTACAGAGGCGTACTGCACGTCGATGGTGCACTTGTCTTTAATTCGAACCCTGCATGTGTGGAGTTTGAACATTGCCGAGTCCAATAATTGCTCGACACTGCTCTGTGGTTCTCGCTGGGTACTTTCTCCACCCGAAGATCTGTCTGACAAGATGTGATTCTGGCAGTCGAAAGTGTCGTTAAACACCATTAACCCTTTACCTAACGTAACGGCAAAAACCGGCCAACGCTGTTCTCAAAAATCGCCAATTAATTTTCATTATTGTTTTCATTTTTTGTCTCAAAAACATAGGCTATGACCCCTCTTTGGAACGAGCTCGACGAGCTCGTTCCAAAGAGGGGTCATAACCTATGCTTTTGTGACAAAAAATGAAAAAAAAAATGAGTTATTCAAGAATTTTGTTTGCAAGTGTCGTCTGCTTTTCATGTTAGGTAAAGGGTTAAATAAATAACTGTAGGAGGAAAAAATAAGCTATTTTCTGACTGTGATCAAACTTATTCAACTTGTTCTTCCTAAAGCTCTTTACGATTTGTGTTGTGTTCTTGATATAGGCATACTGGCATAGATACTTTCAGCACGTATGGCTATATCTGGCCACAACACAACTATGAAGTGAAGTTTATTAAGTGTTCGCACTATGATATCCACTTTTGAGGATTTCGATTCCATTCTTTGCTAGACGGGTCCTATTTTAAAACAGAACCCGTTTATCACAGAAAACAAATGCTGTCACACTTCCTGGGTTTTCCACGGGGTGTGGGTGTGGATAGTGGATCACCATAATACTCCTGCTAATTGGAACTTCCACGCAGACAATAATTACGAAATTGCTTTTATATCAAGATAATCACAAGAAATGTTTCAGCTAATGGAGGTCCATTAACTGAAACTTTGCATCTGCTTTTTGTGATTTTTCCGAGTTCAGATTTTTGCCTGGGTGGAAACTCCACTCCACCAGTGTCTTATCGTCAAACCTATTAATACGTGCAACTCATAAATTGTTTGTAAAAGGGTAAAACAAACAAAATGAAATTTTTAATAATTATACAAGCGGATTTGGGAATTGTTTTGTGAGAAATATATCTCGTAAAAAAGTTGTAGTAGAATTTTTTTTTTATTATTATTTCATTACTTCTTTAATATAATTTATTATTTATTTCAAGCGTATTCCATTGGTAATATTATAAAATGGCCAAAAATGGTTAATGATTCATATATTGTTAGATCAATTCTGCTCACCTCAGATAATTGGAGTTTTTTATTTATTTTCTTAATTATCTTAATTATTTTGTTGAGAACAGATTTCACGGGGAATGTTTATTCGTCCGAACAGGTTTTCACATTTGAAAAGGTTGTTGTGCACGAATATTTTCCCGCACAGTCACTTCCACGGAAAAAACTCCTTCACTTGCACAATAACTCCTTATTTGGAAATAAAAAATATTTTGAGCAATCTCATTGGACGAATCTCCATTTTCTTTGCAAGCGTTTACCATTTGACGTTTGGCTTTCGAGGAAAGAGGAATGATATTGTCTGTGAACAACATGCGAGGAAAAAAATGAGATTATTGGCAATAAAAAAACCCCATCAAAACGAACACGTTATGGAATCCAATGGAATTGTAATTGGCAGTACTGCTGCTGTAAACGTTTTCCAGGTAAGCAAAAATATTTTTTTTATGTTTTCACATTTTTTTTTAAGTTTCTTTTTTAAAATGAAAATATTATAGGGGTTCAAAGAGACTACGTTTTGAAGACAGTTTTTGAAACACAGCCAGCTGTCGGCGGTAATAATTTTCACCTATAATATGTCCGATTCATTGTTACCTTCCAAAACTTAATTTATGACCCCTTATTGGAACGAGCTCGTAGCGCACGTTCCAACAGGGGGTCATAATTTAGTTTTGGAAGTTAAAAATTGAGTCAAAAATCATATTCGTCGATTTGTTAAATGTTGCGTCCTTCTCGTTTCCAGGGGGCGTAAATTAAAAGTTTGTTTTTTTTTTGGGGGGGGGGGGGGGGATGGGGCGGGCGGGGGGGGGGGGTTGCACCTGTCAGAAGTTTTTAAGCCTTTTCGTGGTGAAAGTTATGAAAATGGTGGGAAAAAACATTTTGGCTGAATCATGCTTTTGAGTCTATTTTCTATACCTAAGATTTCGTTTGAACAGGGTTCAGTTTTGGATGCCAAAATTGAGAGAACGAAATCCCTTGTATACTATTCAAAACTATCAGGCGTTTCCTGTTAACATTGCGGGTGTGGGGGGGGGGGGGGGGGGGGGTGGGTGGGAGGGGAAATAGATAGTGAGGGATAGGCATGTCTACCACCTCCATGAACACTTGTGTCTGAATATTTTCAGCCCGTTGGAAGTTTTAAGACCCCTTTTCGGTAAGTTTTCAAAATAGAAAAATGACATTTTGGCTAAAACATGTTTTAGGCTGTTTTTTGTCTAACTCGTTTCTGTAAAACTGACTAGGCGCAGTTTGGTTTTCCAATCTGAACTGTCCAAACTGTTTATTTATCTGTCGGAAATTGTGCCCCTCCCCCCGCCGCACCGCTATGTTCCTTTCTCTCTGCTGAAGTCCACACTGGGGATTCTCGTACTACGCTGTCTGCCTAACTATTACAATGGACCGCCAAAACCAAATTTTCGTAATTTAAGCCCCCCCCCCCCCTCCCCCCCCCCCCCCCCCAAAAAAATCCAAAACAATCCTTTGTAATAGAATACAAAATCCGTCGTACTAAATTTGAGTTTCAGTTGTTGGGAAATGATTGCTAAATGGCAGTCTCCGATTTATGACCTATGTACTCCTTTTTCACAAAATTTGTGGGGAATTACAAAAAAAGCTTTCTCCTTCGGAAGGGTAACCCCGAACCAACACTGTCCTCAAACGAACTGATTGGGTATTCAAGTAGGTCGATTATGTCCGTAAACTGATTGTTCGTAAACTGATTACGCCCGTAAAACGCAAGCCGATTATGTACGCAGGTTTGCCCGCGGACACAATCTGTTCCTATTTTGTGGACGTAATCTGTGTTGCGGATATCTGGTCGAAACAAACGAACCAACGACTGAAACAGTGCGATGAATCATCTAAATGTACTGGTGATCTGTCTTAACCCTTTACCCAACGTAACGTCCAAAACCGGCCAGAGCTATTAATAATCGCCAATTAATTTTCATTACTTCATTTTTTGTCTCAAAAACATAGGTTAAGAGCCCTCGTTGGAACGAGCTCGTCGAGCTCGTTCCAACGAGGGGTCATAACCTATGTTTTTGAGACAAAAAAATGAACAAAATTAGTTATTCAAGATTTTTTTATTTGGAAGGGTCGTCTGCTTTCCATGTTAAGTAAAGGGTTAACCAAATTTTGTTAACTCTTAGTCCCTTCGCCCAAAACAAACCTTTATTGTAGAATACAAAAGCTGCCATTTTATACCAAAATTGCAAGAGAATTTTGGTATGAGAAAATACTCCCAAAATAGCTCCTGGCTGATATGCAGGTCCAAAACTAGGAGTCCGGGGCTGTGCCGTCCCTCCGCTTATTTGAAAAAAGGTTGGTTTGATAAAACCACGTTTTTGATCGGGCAGAAATTCCTTTGTAGCCAAAGATGTTGGAAGTGACCTTGAACACCAAAAAAAGAAATGAAAATGCCCTCATGTTTCATACATCCTTTGTATGAGAGTTTCTTCGTTTATTTTAAAGATAGTCAAGCTTGCCAGGTGTTGAACTGTCCGGAGTGCAGACGAGTAGCCAGGATTCCATAATAGGGGGTGCCCTAACCATTTTCTTCGAGGGAGGTGGGGGATATTTGAAAGGCCGTTGTGCGGAGTTTCAGGGGCCTTCCCTTGTCCTAACTAGAACCCTCGGGCCATGTCGCCTCCACTTCCCTGAAGTGAAGTGGGACGATAGGGCAACGACCGGAGGGCACTAGTTAGGACTACCCCTCGTCCACACCCCTGAAAAGATTTTGCAAAATGTAATGCTCTTAGAGTGAATCTGAGGCATTTGCAGAGTGTAGCCTTTATACTGGCGACCATTTTGGACCTGTTAAATTTGTATTGGGCCAATGTTGGGGGGGGGGGCAAAAAAATTAGGGAACACTCCCCCCCCCCCCCCCCCCCCCCCCATTTCCCGTAGCTACGCTATGGCCGGACTTCCCAAACACAATAACAGGTAGCGAGGATAGTCCGTATTGGGTATATTTGAACTGAATTAACAAATATAATCTTGGCAATAATGGCTTATCCAATAGGCTTATTCTTGGGCCTCGAACTCCAAATGGTCGTCAGTTTGTTCAAGCGAGACTTTTTTCACAAAAGGCCCCTCGAGAAACTGACCTATGGGCCCCGAGGTATCTAAATCCGTTAATGAAACTTATTTGTGATATCCCATAAAGCAACTACGAAGTTAATAAATTCCATCATTTTTTTTTTGACAGAGCTGGGTGAGAGCTGTCAAGCAAGACTAAATTTGATAAATTCCTAGTTGCATTATGGGAATTTTTGAAATTGATATTTCGACGTCAGCGTGCCGAGGGTTAATACTGAGTTTTGATACCGATTGGTTGAATGGGGTAAATTTAATCGGGATGTGAGGAAATAGACAGTGGTTTCATAGAAATTAGAGAAAATATTTGCATAATATTAGTACGTAGGTCAGACGTAGAATGCCATTTTCAAGTAATTTTTTCTGATGTATGCATTGTATCCCATATTGGGAGGGCGGTGGCTCACTTGTTAGGCATTGGACTTCAAACCGAAAAGTCCAGGGTTTTATCCCCACCATGGGTAAACGCGTTGTCCTTGGGCGAGGCACTGAATCCGGATTTTCCACGTGGGGGCACGGTGGCACGGTGGCGCCGTGTACTAAGGCGCATTTCACGTCGATGGTGCACTTGCATTCAACCAGTGCTAACCCTGCTAGTACGTTGGGGAGTCTGTCGGATGCTCGCCGCTGCTCGGTGGTTCTCTCCGGGTACTTCGGCTTCCTCCACCCGCAAAATTGTCTGACACGAGGTGATATCGGCTGCAGAAAGAACCGTTAAACCTCAATAAATTGTATCCCATTTTAAATCTCTTTTCAAAGGAACTCCAGCTTGATAAAATTACTTTTTAGTAAAGTATTTGAGCTAAATCCATAACGAGGTTCAAACGGGTCCTTGAAGGTGCTTATGCTCCCTCTCCAAGTGAGAACCCCGATAAGTGGAGCGGTGCTTGTTTACTGCGTCCAACAATACCTGCTTTACTGGTAAAATAGGAGCCGAATGCACCAATGCCTGGAGTGGAATTCCTTAAATGTAGGTAGCACAGGTGAGAAACGATTACTTGAACTTGACTCCATACCCGTACTGATGGCATGTTATAGACAAAGATGCTGAATGTGACCACCTTAAACACCAATATAGTTCATATAAGTTTTTAAATTTAATCCCTTGAATCTGTAAGATTGCTTTTCGCGGTCGATGATGTCATTAGATGTTATTGAACTGAAATGGGAGTTACCACATCAAAATGGTTGGGATGTATCGAACACAAAACACATATGTAATCAACTCGTAGAGTCGACTGTAGGCATCGCTGGTTCCTGGAAGTCTGCTACCGTATTCGCACCAGAACTGATAATAAAATATTTCATCAGAACAACTTGTGGCCAAATGTGCTTCATATATCCAAGAACAAAGCTAGGCATTCAAAACACTTTCGAATACAGCGATAGGACTGCATTTTGGGAAAGGACAACACTGTCTGCATTTTTTTTATTGAAGATGGTTTCCATGCTCGAGACATGTGCAAATCACTCGTTACCACGAATTTCCATCAAAAAACAAAATGCATTGAATATGGCAACTGTGCAATCTGTCTAATAACAGTATACTGTATGAAGGCGATCTTTTTCATTATTTGATTTTATTTGATTTTAAACGGCGTTGTTTTTACATGCTTTTTCTGTCCGATGACGTCGACCGGAAATCGAAAGTATACTCATACGTAAACAAAAGCAAAGGCTTTGGAATTTTCCCCAATGCAGCTCTGTCGTCGTGTTTTGAAAAAAAATCATCCCCTAGCTTTGTTCTTGGATATGGAAAGCACATTTGGCCACAAGTTGTTTTCGTGAAATATTATTAAATTATCAGTTCTGGTGTGAATACGGCAGCAGACTTCCAGGAACCAGTGGTGCCTACAGTCGACTCTATGGGTTGATTACACATGTGTTTCGTGTTCTATACATCCCAACCTTCATTTTGATGTACATTTTGTGTATATTTAATTTGAATTGAAGGAATATCAGAGGTGATAATTTTCAAAATAAACAAATTTTCATTACTTACATTGGCCCTTAAAGTAGACCCTTAGAAGTGCTTAAAATATAAATTCCGTTAATTGTTTGACTCTCATTGTGTGAACATTTCTGTCTATAAGTTATGGAATTTGTTGCGAAAATTGAATTTTATACTCTGGAATACTAATGCACCCAACACTAATCACTGGGGAGCTCGAGAAGCTTCCCAAGAATCTGAACTGGACAGCATTGCCAGGTATCTATATTTGTGGCGAGTCTTTTTTCACGCTGTCACTACATTTGTCTTCAGTTGAACTGTATAGAAGAGGTGGTGCCCCTTTCGCGTTGTTGCGACCCTTTCGCGTTGTGACCCTTTCGCGTTGTTGTGACCCTTTCGTGTTGTTGCGACCCTTTCGCGTTGTTGCGACCGGGAAGGGGGGGGGGGGGGGGGGGTTATATTAAAAAATGTCGCCAGGGGAGGCCCAACTATGTGCCTTCCATCGGAGAAGTTTAAAAAAATGTATCTCAATGGTACTAGTTGGGAGACATTTTGAGGCTCGAAAGAATGTTAATTTTCACAAAGCTTGGTGTCACAGGTATTTTCATTAGCCAATATCCCATGCAGATGGGAGAAACCAGAAATTTTAGGGCGGGGGCGTGTGGATTGGGGGGCAACGTTTTTCAACACCCCCCCCCCCCCCCCCAAGACTAGACCACAAATGTCCGATGGATGTTTTTATGGTTTGGAATACATTTGAGTTGACTATGTGCAATATCGTCGTGTGAAAACCATAAGGTTCTATTTTCCACTGGAAGATAGAAGCTTATGGTTCTCATGCGACGATGTCTTAGAATCTGAGGTCCTATCAGGTAGGGCACTTCAAATCTTAAATTTCCGATCGAATCGAATCAAATCAAGTAGAGGATTGCGAATCAAATCTTAAATCTGTTATTTAAGCCTTTACCCAACGCAGACGATATCAAAATTTATTATTTTAAATATCATTTTTTAAAATTTAAAAAAAAATTTCAACAAAACCATATCATGTGACCCCTCGTTGGAACGAGCTCGACGAGCTCGTTCCAACGAGGGGTCACATGATATGGTTTTGTTGAAATTTTTTGAAAAAATACTTTTTCAACTGCTGAATTTGCATATTACGCGAGCGGATGCGGGCGAATCGTTGGGTAAAGGGTTAAGTTGTAGATATTGTACCTTTATACAACCGTATAATCAGGGATAATTTTGGGTATCCACAGGGGCCGTTCATGAGACCCTTTCCCAATGACATTTGGGCATGATTTTTCCCAATTTTGAACCCAGATGTCCCACTCTCGGTTTTCACTTACACAAATTTAATACACAGCTGATGCTCTGAACTTTGTAGTCATAAGGCCTCAGAAAACCATTGGTTTTCTGAGACCTTATGACCACCGAGTTCAGGACATAATTATACATTAAATTTTAATTGCTTGCCTTGGATCGTGGTGGCTCAGTGGTAGACTGGTGGCCTTCTATGCTAGAGGTCCCGAGTTCGATCCCGGTCAGGGACGACCCACGTTGTGCCCTTGGGCAAGGTACTTTATCCCGATTGCCTACATGGGGGCACGATGGCGTCGTGCACTAAGGCGTACTGCACGTCGATGGTGCACATGCCTTCAACCGCAGTAACCCTGCTTGAGCGGAGCTTGAACAGAGTTAGCATGTTGAGGTGCTGACAGTTGCTCCTCGATGCTCGGTGGTTCTCTCCGGGTAATCCGGCTTCCTCCACTCTTAAAACTGTCACTGTCACTATTAGCCATTGTGAATAAGCATGTGACCTTAAACACCAATAAATATATTGCCTAACGAAGTTCCTAAATTCAAAGGCAAATGACAAGATCTTTAGTATGAAAATAATTTAATAGACAACAAAGACTGAACATGATTGTATGTTGATTGTTGCAAAACATAATTTAGTATACATATAGCTGCTCAGGTGTCGGTCTTGGTGTTCTGTTCAATTCGATGCGAAAATTTGTCTTTGTATATTTTTTCCCTCCAAAACAGATACCTACTTGGATCCCCCATGGTGCAAATTTTCCCAATGTCATGGGCGCCGGACCCTTTCCCAAAAAGGGCAGAATAATCCTGGTAATTATTGTCTCTCTACTCATGTATTGTACGTCTGTTTGGACAAATCGTCCCCCGAGTTCCAATTTGTTCTATGTGCCAGTAGGCACATACAACAAATTGGAACTCAGGGGACGAAATGTCTCGAAAAGCGGAATATTTTTTTGGAACTGAAAGTTTCGGAAGCGGAACCGCCTTGAACTTTTAACCCTCTGAACTCGAGAAACTATTTTTTTCCGGCCCAGGAACATAATCAGAATTTCATTAAGGTGCCAAATAAATAAGAAATTTGTTTACTACCTCTGATATTCCATAAATTCGAATTAAATATACTCAAATTATACATCAATTAAATGTGACCGTACAGAAAATGAAAAAAATATGAAATCAACGCGGCCTTGATAGAATACACTGTTCCTGTTCCTATTCGTACCACCAGAACTGATAAAATAGTTCCGGAGAACTCGTGGTCAAATGTGCTCCAGATATCCAGGAACAAAGCTGGGACATCAAAACTCAGTGACTGAGCTGCGTGGGTGTAATTCTGAAACTCTCGGCTTTATATTTTTTGTCAAGATCATCGGGCCGAAACGTCATCGATATTCAATGCTGCCGAAAATCAAATGAGAAAGATCGCTTTAATACTGCACACTATTATTATATGGAGACTGCACAATTGCACAACTCGTAAAGTGTCTTGTAACATGTAACACCGTGAAGTGTCTTGAATGCCCAGCTTTGTTCTTGGAGATCTGAAGCCCATTTTGCCACCGGCTGTTCTCCGGAAATATTTATCACTTCTGGTACGAATACGGAAGCAGGCTTCCAGGAACCATTTGTGCCTGCTGTCAACTATGAGTTGACGGCATATATTTTTGATGTTTTATGCATCACAGCAACCGCGTTGTGTCCTTGAGCAAGACACTTCACCCCCATTGTCCACGTGGGAGCACGATGTCGCTGTGTACTAAGGCGTACTGCACGTTGATGGTGCACCTGTCTTCAACCAATGCTAACCCTGCTTGTGTGGAGTTGGTATGTTGGGGAGCTTACAGTTGCTCGCCGTTGCTCGGTGGTTCTCTCCGGGTACTCCGGCTTCCTCCATCCGTAAAACTGTCACGGTCATGGTTGGCCATTGTGCAGAAATATGTGACCTTAAACACCAATAAATAAATTTATGCATCACAGCCTTCATTTTGCTGTATAATTGGTGTATATTTAATTTGATTTTGTGGAACATCAGAGGTGGGAATTTCAAAATAAACAAATTTCTCTTGTTTACATAGCACTTTAAGTGGATTGCTGCTAAGTGAATGTGTGGGATAGACCAGTCAATATTTTCTACGTGCCCCAAGGCTGCACGTTGGAAATATTAATTGGTCACCCTCAAATAATGAATATGCACTAACCCAATTGCTGTTATTGAACTGACATGGATGATGCCACCAGAATTGAAAGGTTTAATCTCACCAGGTCTACCGAGGTGAAGAGAAGATATTTGATAAGATTTTGAGAACATGTCAACAATTCGACAATTTTCAAATCGGCACGAGTTGAATCGAATCAAGAATCTTTGTGGGGACCCAACTCAGAAGTTGTAATTCCAACTTCAACAAGTTGAGTTTTGATTCAATTTATGCTGGTAGAGGCTGTAATTCTAACTTGTGCAATCCGATACTACCGTTAGAATTTGAATTTTCAGCTTTAAGGCCACACAAAATAGATTCTCAGGCATTTTTTTTCACAGTGAGGGAGGGAGGGAGGGTTTTATTCATTTTTTATTTTTCATTTGCAAAAAGTGAGCAAACATGGAAGGGATTTCGGTTCTTTTTACACACAGAAAGTGCATATTTATACAAATAAATTCATATTTAATTTGAAAAATAAAACATTCCTCTAAAAACACATCATAAGTCTGAACTAGGCGCCGCGGCACTGGCAGGGTTAGATTGAAGACATGCGCACCATCGACGTGCAGTACGCCTTAGTACACAGCGTCATCGTGCCCCCTCCCCGTGGGAACCCCGGGAAGTAAGCAGCACTTGTTTACTGCGGTAAACCAGTTCCGCTTTACTGGTAAAATAGGACCCAGTCACCAATGCTTGGGGTGAAAGTCCTCTAAAATGGGCAACATGTTGATCAACGATTGACTATCCTTGACTTCATCGCCATGTTGTGTCACGATTAGCCATTGTGCATAAATATGTGACGTTAACCACCAACAAACATCGTGCCCCCATGTAGGCAATCGGGGTTAAGTGCCTTGCCCAAGGACACAACGCTTAACCCCCTGCACACTGATGTAAAAATCTCAAAATTTCAGGCTGCTAATTTTTCCCATGATGCAACTGGAAATTTAATCCAGTCTTGTTTTGACAGAGCTCAATGTGCTCTGTCAAACAAGACTGAATTGATTAAATTTGTAGTTGCATTATGGGAATAATGGCTACTTGAAGTTTTGGTATTTTGGCATCAGTGTGAAGGGGTTAAAACTTCGGTGATCTGACGAGAACCAGTTACCGTGTCGCCACCGCGCCCCTATATTATCTTAGGGGTAAAAGTATTTAATCTATGGGGATTTATCTCATTTCAAAGTAGTTCCGGGTCTCCCTGAATTTGTTCTAATCTTGAGGACCCCAAAAATACCCAAATGAGAGGGTTCAAATTCAATGAGGGATTGCCTGAGAATCAAAACACTATTTTAGCCTTAATATAACAAGTTAAAATTCCAAATTGTCGGGTAGATGAAACCATTAATATAATTTGATACACATTTTTTTTTAGTGCGTGAGAAAATATCGGTCTGCAAAAAATCGTTTTTGTATTTAAAAAAAAATACTGTTGACAAAATAGTTAAAACATAACATGAAATTTAATTTTAGAAATAAAAATTTCCGACAAGCCTGCAAGTTTCCAAATTAGTAGGTCACTGCGCAGTATCAACACTCCAAGCAGTCTTGTCTCCCCTTCGCAGCAGTATGACCAGATTTGATGAAAAATATTTTAAAATGCACTTGACAAGTTAATAGTTAAAGCTAATGGTTTGTTTTTGTTTTACAGATGTCGTCATAATTATCCAATCACAAGACAATCATCTGAATGAAGAAAACTGATCTTATGGCTGGTAAGTCCAAATACTCCATTTTATATGGTGCTTCATAATGAGCCCATATATAGCTCGGAAACCTGCACTATAGATTGAGTGAACTCCTGTGTGTGACCAGGAGCTCCATAACAAATAAAACTGAATGCCTTGGGGTGGGGATAGTCTCAACGTTCGAGAATGCCTTTTTTGGAAAAATAACTTGGCATGCGACGGTGGTAGATATTGAAGTCGTTTGCCATACTTTCCCCGGCTTCTGAGGATGGGTAATATAAATTGATCAGTGACTCGGCTGCATATTGCGTCGCAAAGATCTAAAAATCATCACAATGCTTGTTTATCTATAGCCTTGTCAGCCATTCTCCTTAACCTCCATCTTCCGATTGTGGGCAGGATGTGATAGGACCCTCAGCCATTTGGCATCTGTGTTACATTTTATATACTATTCCAAAAAAGTAGGGGATATTTGATAAAAGTGAGATACATACGAAATATATACTACTCAGTTTGCTAAGCACCAAGTATATCCAACTACCTGTTTTACGTTTTAGTTGAAATATTGTTATGAAAAGTGTATATATTTTATATTTATATCTTGAATGATTTAAGTAGAAATAGAGATTTTATTTGTGTTTGGCATTATTTTAGCTTTTGAATACGAAAACCATGGAAAAATGGATATTGGTAAAATAGGAAATTTTTCAAATTTGCCAAAAAGTTGACGGAGCGAACTTTTTGGGTTTAATATCGAGTATGAGACCCATTATTAATTACAGCTTGACAACGCCTTCTCATGCTCCCAATCAGGTTCCAGATGGTCCTTTGTGGGATGTTGTTCAATTCTTGGACCAGCATGGCACCAAGCTCCTGAACACTTCTTGGTTGGACTGGACGGACTGAAATTGCAAGCTGCAACTCATTCCAGACATGTTCGATTGGATTGAGGTCACGGGATCTTGCTGGCCAGTCCATAGGCTCAATCCCCTCCCTCTGTCGGTACTCCCAGACAGCATGGGCAACATGGGGACGGGCTTTATCGTCCATCCGAATGAATCTATCGCCCACTGAATCTGCATACAATCAGACCTGGGCATCCAGAATCTCAATATACCACTGTGCAGTCAATGTCCCGCGGCCAATGACAGTGCTCTGTACGTCCATCCCAGCTGATGCCGCCACAGACCATTATTGACCCTCCACCATAGCGGTCATGCTCAGCAATGTTGGCTACATGGAATCGCCCTCCTGGTCTTCTCCAAACCCTAGAACGCCTATCGGTGTTGTCTAGGCAGTGCCTTGACTCATGTGTAAAAAGGACAGGTCGTCAATCTTCTCTGGTCCATCCAATGTGATCCATGGCCCATTCATATCGTGCCTGGCGGTTCTGGGACAGCTGAATGCGAATACATGGTCTTTTCGATCGGAGACCACCTTTGTGCAACCTTGCCCGGATAGTCAGCGTCGAAATATTTACCTCGGATGCATTCTGAAGGTCACTGCGAAGCTGTGTCAAATCGGTTCCTACGGGCCTGAATGATCAAAAACCGGTCTTCAGTTGCAGATGTTGCCCTGTCTCTGCCACCACCACGCCGTCTTACTGGTGTGCTGTTCTGCTGAAATCTTGCCCAGGCTCTGGTGATCACCGTATGGTGCACACAAAGGGCTTCACCAACCTGACGATGGGTAGCCCCTTGTTCTACCATCCCTACAGCTCGCATTTCTGATTCAGTCAAATGTCTTCTTACATTTGCATTCGCCACATTCAATCATTAAGTCACAGGGGTTTGTGTTGAAATGAAGACTGAATACCTTACACATCTCATGTGCATGTAGACAGTACACGAAAACATGGAAATCAAGGGGTACATGCTTTCCATGACTGTCACAAAAAGTCTGCCCGTCAAGAGCTAATGTAAACACTGGGGACCATCTCAATACATTCCTCAATCATATCCACCAAAAATATCGCAAATGTGTTACAAGAAAATTTCACAATGATGTGTCAAATATGTGGTGCTTAGCAAACTTTTAGTATATTTACATTTTCACCAAAAAGACTGTTGAGGCATTGCACTGTGACATCTGGTGAATGATTTCAGCGATAGTTAGGTGTCTGACAAGCACACATTCCACGCACTGAGCTGTAGAAGACATGGATTGTCAGTCAGAGAATTTACCACATTCAGTCCAATACCTAGTAAATCCTCTGTTCGCGAGACAAGCTTGGATCCGACGTGGCATACTCCTCACCGGAAGTCCAATATCAGCTTGACTGATGTTATTTCAATCTTCCTGCAGAGCAGCGGCGAAATCCTGGACATTGGTAGGGGGCTGTTGGCATTGTCGTAGGCGCCTGCCAAGGATATCCCAGACGTGCTCGATTGGTGAAAAGTCTGGACTTCGTGCTGGCCAAGGCAGTGTAGTGATGTTCTGCTCCTGGGGGAACTTTGTAGCGACACGGGCCCTGTGTGCTCTTGCATTGTAATCTTGGAAAATGAATCGACGGCGCGACGTCGCGCAAATGGCACCACATGAGCTGCTAACATGTTGTCACGATAGTACTGCCCTGTGACACGCCCTTGAATGACGTGTAATGCTGTTCCGCTTGTCATGGTTATGTCTCCCCACACCATAACCGATCCACCACCAAAACGATCGTACCACATAACGGTTACGTCATGGTGTCTTTCGTTCCGCCGCCGCCACACTGTTTCGACTGTCGTGGAAGTCGAGAGTGTACCTTGATTCATCGGAAAGCATGACGTTGCTCCACGGAGAATTGTCCCAGCGCTGTCTTGATCCACACCAATTACGCCTTGCGGCGATGTGACGTTCAATCAAACGTGGAATTATTCGAGGTCGTCGAGCGTACAAATTCCAGCTGTGTAGGCGATTTCAGATAGTCTGACCACTGACTCGCACATCTGTCGCTCGGTGCAGCTGCTGTCCAATTTGAGGCACTTTGATGGCGGTTACGTAATGCTGTGGTTCGGATGAAACGAGCCTCGTTAGCAGTTGTCGCCCTTGGACGATCTGACCGACGTCTGTCATCAACATCGCCTGTCTGACGGTAGCGTGACCACAACCTGTTAATCACCGATTAAGTAACTGAGAATTTGAGACACTGCTGTCTATTGCCAGCTTCCAAAATGCTAACGGCACGTAAACGTTCGTCGCGTGTCGGTCTTCTCGTACCTCAAAAGTTACGTTTCGATCAGAAACTTTGATGAACGAGTTTATACCAAGAACGAAACGATGAGACCTCCGAAAAAGCCCGTTCAGTTAAAATGAAAATGTCAAAACGTACCCCACAGACATTAATGTGGCGCTCGTGCGAAAAGCCTGCATGAAATTTTCGTGGGCCGGTGACATCAATGATCCTAACTAAACTTGATAACATATTGATGTGTCCAATACCATTTTCTGAAAATATCAACACCAGTTTGGATATCCCCTACTTTTTTTTAATAGTATTTTATTGCCGTGTTTGTGTAATATAATTGATCAGTGACTCAGTTGCATATTCTGTCAAGCAGGATCTAAACACAATCCCAATTTTATCAAAAGCCCCCCCCCCCCCCCCCCCCTCCCCCGCCCACCCCCTTAACATCTATTCTCCAGTCGTGGACAGGATGAGGTTGCCCTCATACCCCTGTCTGTTACTGTCAATCTTGGTCCTTTGGAAAACAAACTTCATTTGACTTGGAAGCGCATTGGTTTATTGGTTAGTACATTGGACTTCAGGTCGTAACTTCGATCCTGACACGCGTCATCTGCATTATCTTGATTGCCCAAAGGGACTTCACACTCAGTGTACTGCGGCGTTCTGCACGTGGAGGTTGCACAGGTAAAGAGCTGATTCTAACCCTGCTTGTGTATCTGGTCAGAGCATTGAACTTAAAACTGAAAGGTTCACTGTTCGATCATCACCAGACGTAACTTCGTTTTGTCCTTAGGGCGAGGCACGTAATCCCAATTGCCCATGTTGGAGCACGGTAGCGCAGTGTATTAAAGTGTACACTGCACGTAGATGGTGCACTTGCCTTCAACCAGTGCTAACCTTGCTTGTGCGGAGTTAGTATTTTGGGGAGACTGACAGTTGCTTTCCACTGCACTGTGGTTCTCTCCGGGAACTTCGGTTACCCACATTCGTAAAACCAACCGACATGGGCTGACCCTGGCTGTCGAAAGTGTCATTAAACTTCCAATGAATAAATTGAATAAATTAAATGGTACTTGCCGCTGTTAGTTGATTTTACCTGAGTACTTGCTCCACCAGTAAGTGTCCGACACAAAGGTGTCGTTGAGCTCCAATAAATAATATTTATATGCTTGGGAGCGTGGTGACTCACTGGCGGGCGCATTGGACTTCCGATCGAACCCTCAACCCACCCCCACCCCCCCCACCCCCCACCTTGTCGTCCGCGCTGTGTCCTCGGGTGATACATTTCATCCCGACTACCCAACTGGGAGTTCTGTAGCCGTAGGCTAAAACATACAGCAAATCGCTGCTACACTTGTCTTCATCTAATGCTAAACCCACCTGAGCCGAGTCAGTAAGTAGGGAAGTCAGACAGCTACTCGTCGCTGCTGTGGTTCTCTCTGGATACCGTAGCTTCCTTCGCACATAAAACTGCCAAACACGATACGACCTTGGCTGTTGAAAGTGTTGAACCTTAAAGAAACAATATAATTCACTATGGAGTCATGCATGGCCCCAAAAACATGCTGTGAGTTGTTTAAACTTGAGTGCATTTGTCTTCAACCATAAACAAAACCAATTGTGAGGAGTGAAGTAACTTAAATTTCAGTAAAACTGGGATGTATGCTGGGTGGATTTTAACTTGCGATTAACCGTTTGGAATAGTAAGAAAAACTGACAAATTTGTTTTAAGTTGGTCCTATTTTTGACTATCAAAAACGTATGGCTTTGGGTCTAACTTGCGCCACCTCGTGTTATTGGACCCCAGGGGATCTGGAGCACACACGTTTGCTTCGCATTGACATGCAGAATATCCCTGGCTTACGTTATGAACTGTTCTTACTTTCGGGAGCTATTCACGCCTGTGTGACCTAACACCACTATTTCCCACCCCCCACGTGTCATGGGTTAAAGAATAAACAATGATAGTTATAGCCAATTTGCATCGGTAACAGTTTGGTACAAGCTGAATTCAGGTGCAGGACATCTGCAGAACACAGCCGAAAAGAAATGTGGAATTACCAACATAATGTCGACAGAAAGCTTGTAATTTTACCATCATTGTTTTATTTATGTGGCGTTTTCAATGAAATCGAGAAATGTATTTTAGTCCTGCTCAGATGACTGATTTATTAGTGACAGAAGATGTACAATCAAGGTGGTAAATGTGATTTGAGAACCATTTTGGGAATCCTCTCAAAAGTACAAATGTAATGAAAGGTAATATAGTAAGTACAAAGTGATACCTTATAATGCAATGCTTTTTTTTTGTTGAGAAACAATTTTCATTTTTTAACTCGGAACAGTTTATTACCCTTCATTGGAACGAGCTCGATGAGCTCGTTCCAATGAAGGGTCATAAGCTATGGTTTAGAACAAGAAATTGAAAAAGAAATTAAATTTCAATATCGATTTGTGATTAAAGCTAACATAATTCTTGTATAAGTGTTTACGTAAGATGTAACAATATTTAGCTTCACATTTTCTGTATGGCTGCAAGAATTCCTGCAGTTTTATGCTGATGAGTTTTGAGAGATCTTTCACATAACGTCTTCAGATCAACTATTGACTTTTGTAGCATTTGGATCCCCCTTTGACTTGTGAGTTTATTTACTTTGTTATTGAAGGGTTTTGGTCATTTTACGTTCTCGTGTTTATGTTGTGTTTCTGACTTACCATGGTCAAATTAAGGTTGGTGTTTTTTTTAAATCTTTTGATATTCGTTTGTTTTGGTGTGAAATCCTGCTTTGGTTGAAGCGAGGTGTCTAGGGTTAGCCTTTGAGTGTATGTTGTAGCTTTGGGTTTTTTTTAACTTCAATTTTCAGCCAAATACCTCTCTTGGTCCGTTTTGGGACATGTGGAGTGAGGGTGTATCTGATCCATGCGTCTGTCCGATTGGGAATAAAGTGGGGTGTCGTGTTCGGTTCACGTGTTTTGTCTCCTCATCCTCTACAATTCGACCTTTGGCGGCACGGGTTGGGCTGTTGGCCATGATAGTGTGGGTGATATGACATTTTATTGTTTTGCATTTGTGGGAGGAATGGGCGAAGGGGTGAAGCTTGAGTCTAGTTTTCGACGGTTTTTGAGTTCGGTCAATTTAGCTGTTTTGCTTCCCGTTTATTGGGTTGCCGTCCTTATGTCTTTCTACTGCTTTCCATATTCTCCGTCTTCGCAGTTTTGTAGGTTAGGAGCTAGTATTGAAGCTCAATTGTGTGCTATGATTTGAGTGGAGTTCGTTGCGTTCACTATTGCTCATATTTCTGTTTTGTCCTAACTTTGTCTATTTTTCTTTGTTCTCACGTTTGCTGATCCGCATGTTTTGCGTGAATAACTCGAGCCCCAATTGCAGTTTATTTTATAGATTGCATGTTAGTGTGGTTAATACTCGTTGTCCGGAATTTGTGCAGTCAAAATGGCGGAGCCTCAAACTTTCTTAGTTTAAGCAAGCACTCGATCAATGTTTGAAATGCCTTCGAAACTCTCCAGGAAATCGTTCACACAACGGGTCAAACATTGGTCGAAATGTTTGTTTTAGACTACGATGGTTTTTGGCTTCACAAAAATATTTAAAGTAGAGGGCGAAAATAGACAAGATCACATCTCATTCGAATTGGTAAAGTAACGGGGAAAGAGTAAATGATGGACGATGGAGCATTGGGAACCCTCAAGAGTACAGAAAGAAGTGGGTCGAAATTTATAACTTGGTATCCAGACAAGTAGGGAAAGTTGGAGAAAACATTGTCTAGAAAGTACAGAACGGAGAAGTAGGAGACTGATAAACTTCCCAACTAGTTCGTGGAATGTGTGTAGATTCTCTTTATAAACGCCCAGCGATGCATTCATTCAAATTGACAATAAAAAGGAGGCCCCAAAAGATAAAACAATGTAAAATAAAGTGGGACAAAGAATTAGATAATTAGAGAAATCGGAGGGAGCGCGGTGGCTCAGTAGGTAGAGGTGCAGGCTGCAAGCCGAGAGGTCCTCTGTTCGAATCCCACCTGCGGCAACCGCGTTGTCCTTGGGCAAGACACTTCATCTCCATTGCCCGCGTGGGGGCACGGTTGCCTTGTGTACTAAGGCGTACTGCACGTCGATGGTGCACTTGTCTTCAACCAATGCTAACCCTGCTTGAGTTAGTATGTTGGGGAGCTGACAGTTGCTCGCCGTTGCTCGGTGGTTCTCTCCGTGTACTCCGGCTTCCTCCCCCCCCCCCCCCTCGTAAAACTGTCAGGGTCATGATTAGCCATTGTGCATAAATATATGGCCTTAAACACCAATAAATATAATAGAGAAATCGGATGGTAACGAGTCGTCGCCTGAGTGCTAGAATGTTCTATGTCCCAGAAGGGACATAGAACATTCTAGCACTCAGTCGACGATTATTGTAGAAGCTGTATTCTATAAAGACGTATATGGTTGATCATTGGATTTAAAAGAATGGGATTTTTGGTGGTGCCGTGTGTGTGTAGGGTGGGGGGAGGGGGTACAGAATGGCCTAGGAATGGAAACGGCACGTGTCATCTTCACGATGTAGACATAAAATCGTTGAATCAATTCATGCCCCAAAGATATATACATTGAGCTTTCTTGGGGTTAAAAAAATATTCGCGGTTTCGGCGGGATGTTAAAGATGATTGACTTTGGAGATAAGTTTGTGGAATTCGCAAAAGCACTTGATAGAGAATTGCGAAGCGTACTTTGGCTGGATAATGTTACAGCAAAACGGCCTCGTTGGAGAAAGGTCTCGGGTTGTCCATCCAAGATTATGGAAATGAACTCCACATGGTCAGAATGGGTACCAGTTGGGGGATTTAAAATCTGATTATTTTGCAGATATGTTGCTACATATAGTGGCCTGAAAGTGAAGGGGGTTTTGCTAGCATCCCCGACCCCTCAAGCTCAAAGAGCTCTGTCAAACAAGATTGAATTGGTTAAATTCCCAGTTGCATTATAGGAAAAATGGCTACTTCAAATCTGGATATTTTGACATAAGTGTGCAGGGGGTTAATATAAGTATCATGGAAAGCGGTATTTATAGAAATGTAAAACTGATTAGGAAAGGGAAACGAATTCTAAATCTGGAACTTTTAGAAATTTATATAAATGTTTATAAGGCTTTTGATGGGGAAAATCCATTGAGAGATGGTGCATGGTTGTGATAAGGACAACTTATATCACGATCTTGATGCCTCCAAAACAGTTGTAAAAAGTTTGACACGAAGCAGTGATGCTGGGAGATGGGTAACGGGGTCCCATCTCCAACAAACCCACTGCCCTGGAAGCTGTGCGGATGAGTTTGGGGTGGATGAGGATCCAACACAGGGTTGATTTAAAAAGACTGATGTCTGGACCAAGTGGTAAATCTCCCAGACAACCAGTGATGTAAACTGATGTTCCGTGACAATTGTTACTCTAATGCCCATTATTTAACGCGCAGGTTTAGGTGTGGGTGATGGGGGGGGGGGGGCACGGAGGATCGTAATCGAAATTGAGAGATGAACAATGGGGTTTTGGGTTGGATTTGGAAATAGTGGTAGAGATTTGAAAAATGCCTAGATGGAACATTGAGTCGCGGCTGTTCAGAGATCACCGGAGCTGGGGGTCGGGGTTGGAAACGGAAACAAGTAATGCCAAATATGTAACTTGGGAACAAAGGAGACACTGAAACATTTGTGATATGCAGGAAATAATTGTAAAATGTTGATTATCTTCCAACTGAAACGCCTAACTTTCATGTTGAGCTGGAATTTGAGCCTGAACTTAACTCTGCCATTTTGACTGTACAAATACCGGGTGACGAATGTACACAACCATTAGGGAATTTTCGTAATCCTTCCTATTTCATTGTCCGTTGGTTTATGGTTGGCCTCTAATAACTGTTTCAATATCGTATGAGATGTTATTCTATTTCAAGCTTGTTTTTAAATAGAGCTACATTGCAGCTGATGTACCCTTCCAATTGCAGTGCTATGGTATGTTTAGCACTCTTTTCAATATAAGGCCTCTGTGAATTCTTTGTTTTACGTCTAGTACGACCCTTTAATGTTGACATAAAAGAATACTGCATGTTTAAGTGCCCCGACGACATACTTGATCAAATTGCGACAAACCATCATAATTTATCAGTGTCGAAAAACGACCGTGGTGTTTCGTTTGTAACTGCTTTGCAGAATCTACAAGGGTGTACCGAATACCACGATGTCGTTAAATATTTTTAGTATGGTATCTCCATATGACGTACCACATCAAGATATCTTAAAGCGTGGCGGTCCGAGTTTGGACAAATGTGAGATTTTATACAAATTTTACATTTCGGCTTTGAAAAGCACCCAAGCTGAAAGTTAGTTTTGAACAATTCAAATTAGTTTAGAACTGAGATTAATACTTCGTCCCGATTGCCTACATGGGGGCACGATGACTCTGTGTACTGAGGCGTACTGCACGTCGATGGTGCGCATATCTTCAACCAATCTAACCCTGCCTGTGCTGCGGTGCAGAGTTCAGAGTTACGATGTTGGGGAGCTGACAGCTGCTCGTCGTTGCTCGGTGGTTCTCTCCGGGTACTCCGGCTTCCTCCGCCCGTAAAACTGTCACGGTCACGATTAGCCATTGTGCATACGTATGTGACCTTAAACACCAATAAATAATTAATAAATACTTCGTCCCACATGGGCCATAGGCCATTCTAGCACCCAGGCGACGACTTGCCTGCAGACAATTAATTCTTGGTAATGAACGCATATTAATACCAAGGATTTGGAGCACGATGGCTGTGGTTAGAGCATTGGGCTTTAAACCGAAAGTTAGACGATCAGCGGTAACTGCGTTATGCCTTTGGGCAAGACATTTCATGTTGACTGCCCACGTGGAGGGGGGGGGGGTGGGCAGTGGAACTGAAGGCGTACTGCACTTCGATGGTGCACTTGCATTCAACCGCTGCTAACCCTACTTGTGTAGAGTTGGTAAGTTGGAGAGACAGTAACATTGCTCGCTGCTGCTTGGTTCTCTATGGGTGCCCCGACATCCACCATGTGTAAAACTATGCGACACGATATGACTTTGAGGGGGGAGGGGGTGCGGTGGCTCAGTAGGTAGAGGTGCAGGCTGCAAGCCGAGAGGTCCTCGGTTCGAATCCCACCTGCGGCAACCGCGTTGTGTCCTTGGGCAAGACACTTCACTCCCATTGCCTACGTGGGGGCACGGTGACGTTGTGTACTAAGGCGTACTGCACGTCGATGGTGCACCTGTCTTCAACCAATGCTAACCCTACTTGTGTGGAGTGCGTATGTTGGGGAGCTGACAGTTGCTCGCCGTTGCTCGGTGGTTCTCTCCGGGTACTCCGACTTCTCCGGCTTCTTTCACCCGTAAAACTGTCGCGGTCATAATTAGCCATTGTGCAGAAATATGTGACCTTAAACACAAATAAATATGACTATAGCTGCTGAAAGTGTCGTTGAACCATAATAAACAACCAAGTATTGACGTAAAACAAAGAGCTTATCAACAATGGCCTTGCCGAAAATGTGTGAATTTGGATAGTGGAGCGAATTCGATATATACGACTGTAACGCTTAAATCATTTATCACACTTTATTCCCGACGTACCTGTCGAGTTCGCTCCAATGTCCGATTGGACATTGGATCGGAGTCAGTAGATACGCTGGATTATTGGCTGACAGTAGTAATAACTTCGCACCTGCCGAATTCGTCCCACTGTCCGAATTTACTCCATTCTGTGGTACCTTTTCCCACTAGTGCTGTTGACAGTCTGTTCTACATTCCGGTAGTGGTTGTATTAAGACGTTTTGTATGGTTAATTTGTTTTTGAGGAGCTTATTAGATTTTAATGATCCTCGTTGAGATTATGACAAAGTTTGGCTGTTGTGAAGCTATTGATCTGTGATGTGCAGTGCACCATTTTTTTGTGTTGGGTGCGCCATGTTTGGTGTGTTGTTGGGTGCGCCATGTTTGGTGTGTTGTTGGGTGCGCCATGTTTGATGTGTTGTTGGGTACACCGTGTTTTGTGTGTTGGATACTCCATATGATGTTTGTGTATATGTGCTATATACCATGTTCTCTTTACCGACGCGTTTTGGAATGGCGATCGGGTTTTCTTTTGTAATGGTGTATTCTTGTTGAGCTCGTCATGTGATGCTAGTTGAGGTGGTCAGTGTGTGTGTGTGTTTGTGTGTGTGTGTGCCGTTCTTGGTAGTTAGTGTTATATATCTGGCAGCAATAGATAGGTTATGATCTGTAAGAATTTGAGTATTGCCGTTAGTTGTCCTTGAACATTTTCTCGTTCGACAGTGATCTCTTTGAACACTCGTGTGTAGATACATTTTTGCGGCGGTTTTTGATTTTTCTCAGTTTCGTACCTTTGTAGTGTTTTCAAATGACCTAAGTGAACGGGTCTTCGCTGAAACTTCAGAGGTTTGAATTTTTATTTCCTTCGTGTATTAAACACAACACAGATCAGTAGATTTACAAAATCTCAACATTCAAAAGACAAATTCCAATACTAACAAAGTCGGTCTTTCAAATTTGTAACAAAACCTCCAGAAAGAAATAAACCATATAAAAATGTTTTGGCACTACAACCAGTCACAGGAAGTAGTTTTAGAATGTCAACAGCATTTCTTCAAAACAAAAAAGTGAATTCAACATTTCCATTTCCAAATATGTCCTACTTGGTAGCATGGTTCAATGCAGGGAACATTAGCTCTAACCCTTTCAACTCGGTAAGCATCAATTATTGTATAAAAGAAAACAATTATCCTTCAATGATGAGATAAACGTTAAAATTGCGAAAAGATACGATAATAATTTAATCTCACAGCCCTTTGGGGCTGTGGGATTAAATTATTATTGATACTTCCAACAAATACAAACTACATCCGCCCATTTCTTTTTTCACAATTTAACAATCTCTCACGAACTGTGTTGAAAGGGTTCAAATAAGTTTTAATTAACAACCATGGATTGGAGTAACATCTTGCAGGACATTAAGTTATTGGGCGCTTAGAATAACCCATCAGGCAATAACGATAGGAAGGAACCTGTAAATATTTGTCATCTGTGGTCTAAAAATAATCCAATTGTTGCTCGGGTTATGAGCGAAACATTCAGACCGGTAGAAGTGAGAAAAATTGAATAAGAAAGATGCAGTTAGGCCTGAACAGAAAAATATGCAATCGCGAACACATCGAACTCGGCACATATCACATACAGTTGGGCCTACAAAAGTACTGGGTTCTAAACTAAAAAACTTCAAAGGCTGAAAATAGGGGAGTAGTGGAAAATATAAGAACGGCAATCTGAGAAACGGGTGGACTAAATTCACAAACCATCGAGAACTTGGCTCGAGCCTCACCCCATCTCCGTTTCTTCCACGAAATACAAAACATTAAAATGCCATGTCGCACATGCTATAGTTATTGGTTAATGGCTCAACTTGTGTCGACAACGGTCGGAAAGGGGAAGGGGTGGGCAAAGCACGAGTTCAAAATATGACCCTCCATCCTCAATCGAACACTCGTATGAATTGGATGCATCCTCACTTTGCATGTTCTAAAACATAAACCTGGGGAGTTATTTGACTGGAAATAGAAGGGAAAAGAAATCCAAAGAACACGCACTTAAAAGCAAACCTTATACATCTTCCAATCAAAACAAGAGGTCACATCAAAGCAAACGTTTCTTAAATGATAAAAACATCAACCTTGGTCTGACAAGGTAAGCCAGGAACACAAGGTAAAGATGGGGACGTGATCAGAACTTTTCAATGGCAGAGTGAGCAAACTTAGAAGTCATTTAAAGGGGAATCCAAAGCTACAATTGTAAATATTGGTTTGAAGACGAGACGTGTAAGGTCGCTTGAAACTTATCAGCATAAAACTTGTCTTGGAGTTAAACAGGAATTGTGAAGTTCAATATTGTTACATCTTACGTAGTACTTTTATCACTCTTTGCAATTTTAGTGCTTTTCGGAGGATTCTTAAGAATAGCACTCAAATCACATTTGCTTCCTTGATTACCAGCTTCAGTGACTAATCAATCTATGAATTGACAGCTTACATGGATCCTGAAACCATCGTCGTTTAAACACTTCGACCAAAGTTCGACCCGTTGTGTGAACGATAGTGCTCGGAGAGTTTCGAAGGCATTTCAAACCTGGACGAAGATGTTTCATTAAACTACGAGGATTTGGGACTTCATTTAAGTCGTCAGATGTTAACAGTAAGTTTAGACATTCTGCGCTTTATGTAACATGTATTGAGCAGTTCGCTCCTTGAAGCTTATATTTGGACGTTATTGAAAAATGTATTGCCACGATATAGCCACGGATGCTGATGTGGCGATAAAAATACCGTTAAATAATAAATTTGAAAAATGTTGGTGCCATGGCAAACTTATTCTTTGAATAGGCCACAATTACATCTAGTAGAAAATATTGATGTATTTTTGTTATAAATTATTCGGGAGTGCCTGTGGGCAAGCTCCAATAAATTATAATAATTGAAAAATACCCATTTCCAAAATTTTCATTCACTTCCAGGTAACAACTTTGAAAGTGAACATTAATAAATGTGACCCGTGTGGATCAAATTTCGATTATTCCCACTAAATTTCTGGGTGATGTTAAACTTATTTTACAATGCTTTCCTGTTGTGTTCTGCAATTGTACTCTAGAGATAGGTTTTTGTTGGTGCAAACTCAAGGCGATTGTTTGGACAGATAACCTACCATGTATGGCGAATCAGAACCCACCACCCGTCATCACTAGCAGACGACTCAGTATTCTTAGTTCTTTGGTATAATTTGCGCGAAAGGTGTGTGTGTGGGGGGGGGGGGGGGGGCGTATTCCATAACTTATACAATGTCTATCGAAACGCCGCCAAATTTGTCATGTGTCCTCAACTCTGCCCGGAATGTCAATATCACTGGGAGAGTTGGTGTCTCATACGCGTGGCCCAAAAGGGATGGAATGGAATCAAAACGCTAAATGCGTATGCATTCCCACTGCCATGTCTGATTTTATTATCTCCATTGATTTGCACTGGATCACTTTTTCGATTTGCGTGTGTGCGGGGGTGGGGGGGGGGGGGTGCTAGCAAGTCAAGTCTTAATAAAATAACTTGTACGTTTAATTTACTTCTATAAACCACAGCATTAAGCCATTAAACACTCCCATTACTGAAGGGCTCCGAATTATTAATGCTCAAAATTGAATATGCTTGACAGTTTTGTGGACGAAGGGTTGATAATGAATTATGCCATTGTCCTACGCCTTGGCAATCGTAGAGCTTTTGCGGTTTGCATTGTTGCAGGAATTCTTTCAAAATGACATTCAATGTCAATCATTATTCGTGCTTATATACAGAGTGCTACTTCAACCAATGCTAACCCTGCTTGTGTGGAGTTGGTATGTAGGGGAGCCGACAGTTGCTCGCCGTTGCTCGGTGGTTCTCTCCGGGTACTCCGGCTTTCTCCACCTGTAAAACTCATGGTCATGGTTAGCCATCGTGCAGAAATATGTGACCTTAAACATCAAATAAATAAATAAATAAATACAGAGTGGTATAACTGCCTTGTATCCGAATGTTGTCGTTAATCAAAACTCTCACCATCACCGTGATATCCTCTTTCGGAACATGAACGAGAGGGGTGTGTGGGGGAGAAGAGGAAGTTGGCATGTAAATTACAATTTGCAATGTGTCACCCTCTTCTAGTCTATCTCAGTACTTTCCAGTCATTGGCCGAGTTGAAAAAAATGGTCGAAATAGAAATAGTTATTACTGTACGTCAGAGGACGCGATACGAGGTGAGGGGGCCCATTTCCCTACTCGCAGATATGTTCAAAACAGTTTTTTATGGGCCTAGCCATCATCTTTGTCCCCCTGACACGCTTGAAGACCAAACTTGAGCCTGATCACGTAGTCAAGATGCTACAATAATAAATACTTGGCAAAAAAATCCTTTTATTCGGCTAAAAGATATGGATTTTCTTTGTGGGTACTCGTCAATTTTAACCAAATTATTTGATTTCCAAATTAATCTGATCCTAATTGTACCTCAGTAGGAGTACACTGGCATTGTATTAAGACGTATAGCGCCTTCAAGCAATACTAGCCCTGTTTAACGGTTAAATGAATTGGGGAGTCAGGCAGGTGCTTTCCAGGCACTAACGCTTCCTACATCTTTGGGGGCTCGGTGGCTCATTTTGGTAGAGGTGCAGGCTGCAAGTCGAGATGTCCTCTGTTCGAATCCCACCTGCGGCGACCGCGTTGTCCTTGGGCAAGACACTTCACCCCCATGCCCACGTGGGGGCACGGAGACGTTGCGTGCTAAGGCTTACTGCACTTCGGTGGTGCACCTGTCGTCAACCAATGCTAACCCTGCTTGTGTGGAGTTAGTATGTTAAGGAGCTGACAGTTGCTCGCCGTTACTCGGTGGTTCTCTCCGGCTTCCTCCACCTGTCAAACTGTCATGGTTTCGATTAGCCATTGTGCAGAAATATGTGACCTTAACCCTTTACCCAACGTAACGGCCAAAACCGGCCAGCGCTATTCTCAAAAATCGCCAATTAATTTTCAAAATATTTTCATTTTTTGTCTCAAAAACATAGGTTATGACCCCTCGTTGGAACGAGCTCGTTCCAACGAGGGGTCATAACCTATGTTTTTGAGACAAAAAATGAAAAAAATTAGTTATTCAAGAATTTTTTTTTTTGCGAGTGTCGTCTGCTTTTCATGTTAGGTAAAGGGTTAAACACCAATAAACTTTGTAAACTCAGACACGATATAGCCCTGGCGTTAAGTGTAATTAAATCCAAATAAAATCCTACAGACCTTACCATGCATCACTGTGGATGGGTCCCCTCGTGACAGGTCCATAATAGAATATTAGAAGTAGATTTTTATTTCTACTTCAGGATGTTAATGGACGTTAACTTGTATCGAGATATTTAAAACTTCATTGGAAGAGTTCGCACAACAGATGACCTGAACTGAATTCATTGAGAACGTTCCAGAAAACAGCACCCTCGAGTTTTCCAGCGACGAATGGTATGCACAACCTTTTTGCAGGTATGTTAATATCAGAAATAGAAAACGGGTTTGATGTACTGTCTATAATTATACAAGGCGGCGAATTTCATTCCCCAAAAATTTCCGAGTGCAACAAGGCACATTGTAGGTGGTGCCTTGATGCATTCAAGGGTCGAAATGTTTTTGACAAAGAAATTTTATCCGAGATAGTAAACCGGGACGAGAATGTTGCTAAAAGTAATTAAGATCAACCCCCCCCCCCCCCCCCCCCACCCCAGTCGTGCAAGATTGTTATTGGTCAACATCATTCCTGCTAGGACTTTCCTGGTCCTGTCATTCTCATTTCTAGTGCAGTAATTATCTAACACGAATTGTATCACACCCCCCTCTCCCCACCAAACAAAAAAAGAATAAAAAATACAAAATAAAATAAGCCATTTAGTTGAATGGTGTCGGAAAATAAACTAAAACATAATTTGTACTGGTTTTGATATCAATAGACAAGTTCTCGAATCAAGTGGAAAACCAAAAAGAATTTTAAAGTGCGCTTTTATATAAATTCGAAAACAATATTTGAATGTCGTCCATTTTCGACCTCAACGATCGATCGACAAGGAAACCGAATTGACTGGTATGAATGACCGACATGGAGAAGGTATATTCATTCATAAACTGAGCCCGGTCGATTCTGATTGTATAACCCTTTGCCTAACCCGAAAAGCAGACGACACTTGTAAAAAAAAATTCTTGAATAACTAATTTTTTTCATCTTTTGTCTCAAAAACATAGGTTATGACCCCTCATTGGAACGATCTCGACGAGCTCGTTCCAATGAGGGGTCATAACCTATGTTTTTGAGACAAAAATTGAAAAAAAATAATGAAAATTGTCGATTTTTGAAAATAGCGCTGGCCGGTTTTGGCCGTTACGTTGGGAAAAGGGCTAAAGAGGAAATGACCACGGGAAAATTGTTTGTCTTTTTTCCAACATCGCATACAAAAGTGCGTTTGTAATTGAAATAGGGAAATTTTATGGAATAAAACACTTCCAGAAATAACTTAATCTGCTTTTTAAAGTTCGTAGAACTGATATTACACATTGCCTGCGTCGGGGCTCTTTGCAGAGTTTAAAAAATCAGTTAACCCGATAAATACAGTAACCCAAATATATGCATCACATACAAAGTTGGGCGGGGTTTGAAAATGCTTTCAGATTTGTTCAGTATTATTCGATATATTGGTGTTAGTGACCCCAGGGAGACTTCAGTAAACAACAAAATGGTATTTCACATGAACGAAAATGGACTGCTATAATTTCTTAATGCATGACTACTGTCTGCTGTAGCCTGTTAACTTAACTCAACTGATTTAAATGTATTAGTTTTGTTCTCGTATATTTGGGATAACCTAAGCAATAGATTTGTGCTCCGAGTCTCGCTAAAGTGCGGTAACAGACTTTCGGGAATCACTGAAACTCGCTTCCACCAGTTTAGTTATAGACGTGCATTTGCTTGCGTTTATGTAATACAACTTCATTTTGATGAAAATATACATGTTTTATGTAGAGATTAGTTGAAATTCAGAATCAAGATTTTCATTTACAAGTTACCGATGTAAAAATGAATATTTTTGACTTTTGAAGACTATATCCAAGTAACGCAGAGCGTTACTTGGATATAGTTTTAAATAATGAAAATTATTCCTTTTTGCCTCCAGAATTAAGCAAACGATTCCCCAAGCAGCTCATTCCAATTATGGTTCAGATGTTACTTTTCAGACACAATTCGAAATAAATTTGAATGGGAATTTGTGTTTACGCTTATATCAAGGTTTAAAAGACTGAGTCTCAGATTTTGGTTTCGAATTAAATTTGGCAAAAGAAATAATCTATTTTTTGACTAGAAGATCGATTTGAGAGTAACTTGTAAATGGTACAACATGCCCAAAGAGGCTAACAATGGAATTACGGGCTGGAGTGAGAAGTAGGATAACTGCAAAAAATTTGATTCTCTATTTCTTCATTGTAGCTAGACACTAAAGTGTCTTCCAGTTAGCTGTTAGAAAAACATTGCGTGCTAATAGTATTAATAAAAAATGACTGTTTTTTAACTATTTTTTTTTTTACTATTAACCTGGTTATTTAACAAGACATCAGGTTTTAGTGGCAGTTACAAGTATTAGCCTTGGGAATACAGGGAAGCAGAGCAGTGCTTGTTTACTGTTCTGTGTTTTAAGCTTATTTGCTTTCTAAGGATTGGCGAACAAGTTATGCAACTTATATTAACGCCTCTCCTTGGCCCAATGGCGCAGGTGTGTGGGATGACCATCGAGACAGGCAACTTCGTGGCCTCGCTATTCTCGAATCCTACAAATAGATCTTTAGCTTGCACGGAATGTCTCTCTCCGCATAGAGGGCAACCATTTTGTCGCTACCCGATAGGACGGTACGCTGTGACGGCATCAACCCCCATAATTGATGCTAACAGAGTGTGTTCGTACACGTCGAGAACTTAACCCAACCAAGGATCAACCCCAGGACCTCTGGCATGTGAGACCAGCGCACTACCCCATTGGCCACCACTGTTCTGTTTCACTCGCAAAATAGGAACAGGTAATCAACACCTGGATTGGAAGTTCCGTGAAGCAGCATGGCGATGAGATTGGCTGAACGTGACGTTCTGACAGGATGGGACCCTGGCTGTTGTTAAATCCCCAAGAAAACAAACGTGACGTCATATTTCTGTTGCGTCCACGGGTCCGATATTGAGATGATCTTGGATAATCCAGAGACGCCAAAGATCGATGGTGCTTGACAGTATGTCAGGCATCACAGGGGCGGTGGAACGATTTTCAAAGTGGGGGGTGAGGGGGGGGGGAGGCTGGATCAGGAGATGGATGGTCGTCAGAATGAAAATTTTAAATTCCAGGGTCCCAAAACCCCCCATTTCCATGCATCTGAGTGGATATTTTGAGATTTTTCAGATGTATTTGAAAGATTTCACTTTAAAAAAAGGTTGGTGAAACATACAGGTGAGGTCTATTTATCAGCTTTGGTCGTAACGACCAAAGCTGATAAATAGACCTCACCTGTATGCTTTACCAGACGTTTACAGCAATTATACTGTCTGTGGATTATCTTGTCTGGGGGTGGATTTGGTACTTGTATGTCTGTAAGATTACGATCTACTTCGGTTTACCGATTTTTTTAACAGACTGTATACATTTTAGCGTTTGCTGCCACTTACTGCAAAAATGATCCGAAATCCATCGAAACTGAACGAGTACGAGAGAAACATATCTGGTGAAAATGAGGGGGAGGCTCTGGATCCACCCCTTGTTTCACCAATCATTTGTGTTAAAATGCATGCATACAAAAAAACATGGCCAGGCAAAAAAAGGGGAGAGGCTGAAGTCCCCCCCCCCCCCGCCGCCCCCGGTTCCGCCGCACCTGTATCACTAACCTGCTGAGAACCACAGAAATGGGGGACTTGGCTCACTCTTTACGAGACTCCATATATTAAATGGTCCAGTGCTGAACGCCCATATTTGGGCTTTGTTCTGGAGTACAGCTATCATGACTTGAGGCTTCGTAGGGATGTGCTGCACAGTTATGTTTTAAGTGAACTCGTTTAGCCTGTTATGATTTGTCCTGTTCGAATTCACATAAATTGCAACAAGACAGACATAAGAACAAATTTTGATGAACGTAAACAATTTAGTGCTCGCTCAGTCAAAACTTGTGAGAACGTGACCATAAGTTTAGTACCTACATGTAATTTCAGTGACAAGAGAAGCCCTGTGCTGGACAGGAATATCTGTCGGCACCATGCGAAGAGTACAAATAATTTGTAGGGATAGTCAAATGGTTTTGATGCTTTATCATTGCATATGGCACCTTGGTATATCCAAAACCTCTAATACGATGTGTTGGATATATGGAAACAAAATTAAAATGCATATAAATAAAAATAAAACAAATAAACTAGTAGATTGCTACGTTTGATGTTTTGAACATTTCCTGTGTCCGCCTTCAGTGTTAAGCTCCGCTCTGATTTCTGTTTGATTCAATTAACCCAAACTCTCAGGACACAAGTCTAATTCTGTAAAGAATTTGTCGCTGTTATGGGCTCTTTGTTCACCAAATTTTCATTTGGGTTTGTGCCTTCAGTAGCATTGACGTAATGTGATGTTCCTTCATACATGATACCCAGATATTCTTTCGTGTCTCGGGTTTAGATATTAGTCAATGAGTATGTATTTTACCATTGAAACCATCAGGGTGGTACCACACGGCGTAATCAAAAACTACATGGGCGGATACAGAAGGGGTGGATAGGGTGGATTTCCAACCCCCCCCCCCTTTTGATTTTTGAAAGGGGAGACGAGCAATATTTCAAAGTCAAATTCAACCTGTATTGAAATTATCTTTACACGAGTTCTCGCGACTAGACACCATCGTATAAACGATTGGTACAGTGTATGGTCTGTAGTCTGTACCTCAATGAGGTACAGACTACAGACCATATATTGTACCAATCTTAGTCAACATAAATGTTGATTCATCAACGAAAATAGTCTGTTATTTGGATGAAATATTATCACCATAAGTTCATGAGATGAATAATGAATGGCTAGTCAGTAGTCATACGCCGATGGTGCTTGGAAATATAACGTTCACAAATTTCCTGTTTTGAAACAGGAAACCCAAACCAGTGCATTGCGATAACGGCGTGGTCCGATAAACGCTCAGTTGTTCAACCTTTTGTACTTGAATCATGTTGCAATGCGTAGAAATGTAGTGTAAAAATCGGTCATTTACGAAGCATTAAATTTCCTCAAGTACACAAGGAAATGCATCCAGAATGGGTCTCCCGCGATCAAAATTTCAAAAATTGTCAGGGGGAGGACCTCTCACCCGTACGAGAGGGTGGATATCCCCCTCTCGAGCTCACCCCCTACTCGTGCCTGCGGTGCTAAATTTTCCACCCCTCTTTTTTCAATCCTGGATCCGTCACTGAACTATAGCTGTGGTGAGTTTTCAATCCTAATGGTAATGTCATCAAAAATTCGTTCAAATCCAGTCTCGATTGAGCAAGATTTCCTGCGTTGATTCAGAGTTAAAGAAAATGAATGTTTATGGTATATATTTCGATTCAATCGTCCGGAATATATTTAGTTGGATCGAACTGCGGGTTTGCATTTCCGACCTGTGAAAATATTCCAGACGAAGTGAATTTAAACCGACGCGATGAAATATTTAAGGGCTAGACTGGCTCCAGGCCATAGCAATTCCTTACAGAATTGGACTGATGACATGAGAGCTTGTCATTGACACTTTATCTAACATGAAAAGCAGATGACACTTGCAAACAAATTTATTGAATAACTATTTTTTTTTCATTTTTTTTTTTTTTTTGCGACAAAACATAGCTTTTGAGCCCTCATTGGAACGGGCTCGTTGGAACGGGCTTGTTCCAATGAGGGGTCATGAGTTACGAACTTTGGGGGCAAAAAGGAAAAAATATTGAAAATTGAATTGCATTTTTTTGTGAATAGCACTGGACGGTTTTGTCCGTTATGTTGGGTAAAGGGTTAACACTGTTTCAACAAAAGGGTCCATTTCAAAGACATTATTGTATCATGTTAACATTTACACCATATAGAAGCCTGTTCGTAGTTGATGCTGCCCGAGTTTCTCGTGGAAACCCTGGAACATAAAACCTTTTTTTTAAACTGATAAATGAGTTTCGTTTCACGGGAAAAAGTGAACCCGGCAACAAACGCCTGGGGTGGGAGTCTTCTGGAATGAGCAATGCATTGACATATTTGGTTTACGGTCATGTTGTAGCCATAGATGCTGAAAATCTCCTTAAACACCAATAAATAATAAAAATGATTAGAAAATTGATTCTGACATTGTACGTGACATAGCTGCTAAAAGTGACCACGAACAGCAATAAATAATAACCTGGAAAGTTGAGTAGAGAGACTTTAGTGTGGTAAACAAGTTATGTTTTACTGGTGAAAAAGAATCCGGTCATCCACACCTGATGCTGAAGACCTCTAAAATGTCTCCATGTAAAAACTGGCTTAACTCTGGTGCGTGTGTCTATCCAGTCACATCCATCTTTGAGTGTTCTTCGCCTGTCCGCCCAGTCGCATCCTCGGGAGCGTTCCAAGTCCTGTCGCATCCTCGGGAGCGTTCCAAGTCCTGTCGCATCCTCGGGAGCGTTCCAAGTCCTGTCGCATCCTCGGGAGCGTTCCAAGTCCTGTCGCATCCTCGGGAGCGTTCCAAGTCCTGTCGCATCCTCGGGAGCGTTCCAAGTCCTGTCGCATCCTCGGGAGCGTTCCAAGTCCTGTCGCATCCTCGGGAGCGTTCCAAGTCCTGTCGCATCCTCGGGTGTGTTCGCCCGCCCGTCCTGTCGCATCCTCGGGTGTGTTCGCCCGCTCGTCCTGTCGCATCCTCGGGTGTGTTCGCCTTCCCGTCCTGTCGCATCCTCGGGTGCGTTCGACAGCCCGTCCTGTCGCATCCTCGGGTGCGTTCGACAGTCCGTCCTGTCGCATCCTCGGGTGCGTTCGACAGTCCGTCCTGTCGCATCCTCGGGTGCGTTCGACAGTCCGTCCTGTCGCATCCTCGGGTGCGTTCGACAGCCCGTCCTGTCGCATCCTCGGGTGCGTTCGACAGCCCGTCCTGTCGCATCCTCGGGTGCGTTCGACAGTCCGCCCTGTCGCATTCTCGTCTGAGCCTGTTCCGCCGGCTTCCCGGGTCCGCGGATGCCTGTTCCGCCGGCTTCCCGGGTCCGCGGATGCCTGTTCCGCCGGCTTCCCGGGTCCGCGGATGCCTGTTCCGTCGGCTTCCCGGGTCCGCGGATGCCTGTTCCGCCGGCTTCCCGGGTCCGCGGATGCCTGTTCCGCCGGCTTCCCGGGTCCGCGGATGCCTGTTCCGCCGGCTTCCCGGGTCCGCGGATGCCTGTTCCGCCGGCTTCCCGGGTCCGCGGTCGCCTGTTCCGTCGGCTTCCCGGGTCCGCGGATGCCTGTTCCGCCGGCTTTCCATCACAACGTATGCCTGTTCCGCCGGCTTCCCGGGTCCGCCGGCTTCCCGGGTCCGCCGGCTTCCCGGGTCCGCCGGCTTCCCGGGTCCGCCGGCTTCCCGGGTCCGCCGGCTTCGCGTGCCTGGGTGCGCGGGTGCCTGGGTGCGCGGGTGCGCGGGTTCCTTACAGAATTGGACAGATTGCATGAGAGTTTGTCATTAACCCTAACATGAAAAGCGGACGGCACTTGCAAACAAATTTATTGAATAACTATTTTTTTTTTTTTTTTTTTTTTCGTCAAAGCATAGCTAATGAGCACTGATTGGAAAGAGTTTGTTCCAGTGAGGGGTCATAAGTTACGATATTGGACGCAAGAAGGAAAAAATAATGAATAGAATGGTAATTTTTGTGTATAGCGCCAGATGGTTTTGGCCGTTATGTTGGGTAAATGGTTACCACTGTTTCAACAAAAGGCCCATTTCAAAGACATTGTTGAATCATGGTAACATTTTAACCAAAAAGAAACCTGCCCCTAGTTGATGCTGGCTGAGTTTATCGTGGGAACGCTGGAAAGTAAAACCTTGTTTTAACTGATAAATAAGTTTCGTTTCACGGGAAAAAGTGAACCCGGCAACCAACGCCTGGGGTGGGAGTCTTCTGGAATGAGCAATACATTGACATATTTGGTCTACGGTCATGATGTAGCCATAGATGCTGAAAGTGACCTTAAACACCAATAAATAAAAAAAATTAGAAATTTGATTGACAATGTACGTGACACAGCTGCTAAAAGTGACCACGAATACCAATAAATAATAACTTGGAAAGTTAAGTAGAGCGTCTTTAGTGTGGTAAACAAGTTCTGTTTTACTGGTGAAAGAATCCGGTCATCCACACCTGATGTTGAAGACCTCTAAAATGTCCCCATGTAAAAACTGGCTAAACTCTGGTGCGTCTGGCCGCCCAGTTGCATCCTCGCCAATCCGTCCTGTCGCATCCTCTGGTGCGTTCGCCAATCCGTCCTGTCGCATCCTCGTGTGCGTTCGCCAGTCCGTCCTGTCGCATCCTCGTGTGCGTTCGCCAGTCCGTCCTGTCGCATCCTCGGGTGCGTTCGCCAATCCGTCCTGTCGCATCCTCGGGTGCGTTCGCCAATCCGTCCTGTCGCATCCTCGGGTGCGTTCGCCAATCCGTCCTGTCGCATCCTCGGGTGCGTTCGCCAATCCGTCCTGTCGCATCCTCGGGTGCGTTCGCCAATCCGTCCTGTCGCATCCTCGGGTGCGTTCGCCAATCCGTCCTGTCGCATCCTCGGGTGCGTTCGCCAATCCGTCCTGTCGCATCCTCGGGTGCGTTCGCCAATCCGTCCAGTCGCATCCTCTGGTGCGTTCGATCGTCCGTCCAGTCGCATCCTCTGGTGCGTTCGATCGTCCGTCCAGTCGCATCCTCTGGTGCGTTCGATCGTCCGTCCAGTCGCATCCTCTGGTGCGTTCGATCGTCCGTCCAGTCGCATCCTCGGGTGCGTTTGCTCACGTCCGGGCCGCTCGATGCCTGTGACGTCAACTTCCCGGGTCAGTGAATGCCGGGCCCGCGGCTTCCCGGGTCCGTGAATGCCGGCCCCGTGGCTTCCCGGGTCCGTGGATATCTGTTTCGCCGGCTTTCCGTCACCGCGGATGCCCGGTTCCGCCGGCTGTCCGTCACCGCGGATGCCCGGTTCCGCCGGCTGTCCGTCACCGCGGATGCCCGGTTCCGCCGGCTGTCCGTCACCGCGGATGCCCGGTTCCGCCGGCTGTCCGTCACCGCGGATGCCCGGTTCCGCCGGCTATCCGTCACCGCGGATGCCCGGTTCCGCCGGCTTTCCGTCACCGCGGATGCCCGGGTCCGCTGGCTTTCCGTCACCGCCGATGCCCGGGTCCGTTGGCTTTCCGTCACCGCGGATGACCGGGTCCGCCTGCTTTCCCAGTTGCTCGAGGGTGCCTGGGCTCGAAGGTGCCTGACTCAAAACTGTAAACCATTTATTTTACACAATGCAAGAACCCGACATGCTGGTTTGAGACTTGGTTCAAATATTGGATTAACACAAATAGGTACTGTAATTTCAATAGCAATTTTTTCTCAATGCTATCAAGAATTTAACTAATTCAATCTTGTTTGACAAAGCTTACTGAGGTCTGTCAAACAAGATTCAATTGGTTATATTTTTAGTTGCATTGTGGGGAAAAAATTGCAGCTTGAAATTAACATTTCTACATCGATGTAGAGCATCGTTTATCATTTTATAGAATGGAGGCTCACTATTTGCCGACAATTGTCTCGAGAGTGAGTAGAAAACAATTTTGTTCATTTATGTTGTAGATGGAGTGGCTTATATCGCCATCATAGCCATTGGCTCAGTGGTAGACTGTTGGACTTCTATGCTGGAGGTCCCGAGTTCGATCCTCGTCCTGGACGACCCTCGTTGTGTCCTTGGACACGGCACTTTATCCCGGTTGCCTACATGGAGGCACGATGACACCGTGTACTTAGGCGTACTGCACGTCGATGGTGCACATGTCTTCAACCGCTGTAACCCTGCTTGAGCGGAGCTCGAACAGAGTTAGAATGTTGGAGCTGACAGTTGCTCGTCGATGCTCGGTGGTTCTCTCTGGGTACTCCGGCTTCCTCCACCCGTAAAACTTTTACGATTAGCCATTGTGCATAAGTATGTGACCTTAAACACCAATAAGTAATAAGTAAGTATCGCCATCATAGCAAGATTAAAAACAATATAAATTTGAGTAATTTTCAATTATTCCATTTTTGTTTCTTTGCAGTATGCGTTCCCGAATGAAACCGAAGATAGTTGTGGACACACGGCAAGAAATAAGAACAATTCATAGGATTGTGTTGACCAATAATTCTTTACAGTTGAATTATGAACTAATAAAAAAAACCGATGTCATTGATTGTTGGAACTGTTGAATGCCAGACTGGGAAGATTTGCTTTGATCGGACAAATTTCAATTTTTCATGTACAAGTCAAAAGTTAGTGATTTGATTGACGGACAATTTACTTATTGAAGTATAAGGTCAATTTCATCGTTTGTCATTATATGTCCGCTTCTGCGGACTGTGCCAAGAAAAGTTGGGGGGGGGGGGGGGGATGAACTTTGGCCCAGACCCGGAGAAAATTTTGATTTTGCGAACTGAACGAACGCGGCTTCCTTTATCAGCTATCAGTGGCTGTCCACATCGAGGACATTTCGATGGCGTTTTTGTATCTTCATCTATCATTCGCCAAAATGGTTCTACCGCTGGAGGGGGGGAGGGGAACAACAGGAAGACCACAGTTCGGCCCAATCCGGGAAGATTTAGAGGGGTTTTTTTAAATTAAAGGAACGCTGTTTTCTTTCATTTGGGCGATCAATGGCAGACTAGACTGCTGGTAAATTGAAATGTCCTCTTTGTGGACTGCCAATGGCAGTCCACATAGAGAACATTTCAATATTCCGGCTGTCTATGCAATCAGATCCATTTCGCCTTTTATTTATTTTCACGAAATTTCACGTACCAAGAAATGTTGGGCTGCATCAATTTTGGGGGCCCCAAGGGGAACCCAATAACTGGCCCACCGGGAATTTTTCCGATGGACCATACGCCCAGTCTGCCTCTGAATGTCCGCGACATTTGTATGAAGTTTAATTTAATCAATCGTTTATACCCGTCCAACTCACTTTGGATGAAATTCACTCAAACCTTGATTTTCGGACCTATTCTACCAGAGATGAAAAATAACCCGTTTACCACAGTACACAATCACTGCTCCACTTTCCAGGATCCCCGAGGGAGGGGTAGCACTGCTTCATGACAAAAAGTGATAATTTTAAAATAAGGCATCGTCTAAAAATATTCCCAAATGTGACGTTTACTTTTGAAGTAATCACATAAACCTTAAAAATCCAAGTAAAACGGGACTCAAAAAGGGCAATAACTCCCTTAATTTCTGAGAAGTCATTGTCAGTTTTTTTAAACTTGGGCAAGATATTTCGTCCCCTGAGTTCCAATGTGTTCCATGTGTCTTGGAACTCATGGGACTATTTATAAAGAAAGATATTAAAATTATTGAAATCTGGTCTTCATACTGTGTAAGTCGTTGCCTAACTCTTAGAAGCCGGGGAATCAGAATGAATTTATTGAACATGACATACCCGACAAACTTACAGTAAAGTAGGTGCTTCTAGTCAAGTGTCGTCTGCCTATTCAGGCAGACGACACTTGACTAGAAGCACCTGCTCAGTTTTTAATTCTCCCCCAGCCCAAAGATAGCCGAACCGTCACTGCCAGATTACCTGCCGTATTACATCACTGGCAAGAAAACTCGACAACCGGCTTCTGAGAGCTGAACAATGACATTTCGAGTACAATTCAACAACAGAAGGGGCGATAACTCAATGAATTTTCGAGAAATCAATGATTCAAACTTGTCCAAGACAATGCTAACTACGGTAGGTTACCAAATTTTAAATGTAGGGTCTTCCGGTTACTGAAACAACCAAAATTCAACACATTGCCATTGAATAATGGTGATTATCGAACTTGTCTTAGACATTAACATAAAGAATCGCACAAAACGTTATCGCATAAACAAACTTCGGGCGGAAGGACGAACTGGCGTACCGAGCTCCTTGCTTTTTGCCTTACTTTGGGTGGTATAGGGTCGGGTCGCATTGCCTTTTTGAAAAGCTTATTTGAGTTAATTTATTGTGTGGCCATCCAGAACGCCAACTTCAGGCCTGAACCCTAACTGACATGTAGCTCATTGACGAAGTTTGTAGCAATGGTGGTCCTTGCATTGTACACATGATGTGACCACTGGGTGTACTAAATAATCTTTGGTCATTCGTGAAGCCAGGGGATTACTTTCGGTTTGACGTAACTCCCTCCCTCGATAGCATCTTCTGACTTGACTTGACTAAATGCTTTCGTTCATCCGAAGTGATAACTCACCGTATGTCTCACATCGTACATGTTGTTCACGACCTCTCCTCCAATCCCACTGGACCGATTTCAGTTGTATTTGAGGTGATTTTCTGTCATAGCATTTTATTTTATTCAGATCAATTTGCCCTGTCCCATGGGGAGGAGGTAGGGGAAAATGCTCACAAAGGTGTAAAAAGTCTTTTCATGAATCTATTGGGACAATGACTTGATATTTAGTACTAAGCTTTCTTTTAACCCTTTACCTAACATGAAAAGCAGACGACACTTGCAAAAAAAATTCTTGAATAACTAAATTTTTTCATTTTTTGTCTCAAAAACATAGGTTATGACCCCTCGTTGGAACGAGCTCGACGAGCTCGTTCCAACGAGGGGTCATAACCTATGTTTTTGAGACAAAAAATGAAAATATTTTGAAAATTAATTGGCGATTTTTGAGAATAGCGCTGGCCGGTTTTGGCCGTTACGTTGGGTAAAGGGTTAATGTAGAGAATCAAGATTGTTCAAATGAAGTTCGCAGAGCAATGTTACGGAGGTCCGAATCAATATTGTTACAAAGGTCAGATTTAAGTTTGTTAAAAGCAACTCTCTCCAACGATATTTTGGACCTCTATTGGCGCCCGAATGTTTACTTTATGAATGATGATTATTCTTGGAAATTTTTTTCGCAAACACCCAATCAGAATCTTTTGATATATTGTACACAGCATCCTTGGGGGTCAGATTCAAGTTTGTTCAAACCAACCACAACCAAGTCCCTGGGTTAATAATTGGGCTCTCTATTGAAACCTGAATTAAACATAGTGCAATATGAGGAATAATCTCTAAAAGTCGACTTCAGATCCAATAGTCAGAATCCTAATGGAGGCGTTTTTTTTTTTCTTTTCAAGTTCAAGTTAAATCCTTAGGTTGATATTTTCTATTACTGGAAATTTGTGCATTATTTGTGTGGGAGCATCTCAATACCAGAAACAAAATCATCTTACTTGGACAAGAGTTTTGAATAGTTACATGACTTCATTCCTCTTTAGGAGCAATGTCGAGCCCGGTTAGTTCGTGGATGGGTGACCGTCTGAGCGATCGATTCGGACTCCCACGTTGTTTCCTTGGGCAAGGCACGATGACGTCGTGTACTAAGATGTACTTCACGTCGATGGTGCGCATGTCTTCAACCAATCTAACCCTGTCTGTGCTGCAGTGTGGAGTTACGATGTTGGGGAGCTGGAAGCTGCTCGGAGGTTCTCTCCGGGTACTCCGGCTTCCTCCACCCGTAAAAACTGTCACCGACACGATGTGACTTTGGCTGTTAAAGTGTCGTTAAACCCTAATAAATAAATAATTCCTCTTTAGTGTTAACTAGCCACAGATGCTAATTAAATCCTCCTTTTCCCCACGGGAACCCCGGTAAGTGAAGCAGTGCTTATTTGCTATGGTAAACATGCTGTTTCACTGGTAAAATAGGACCCAGTGACCACTGCTTGGGGTGGAAATCCGGCAACAAGGGTATTAACAATTGGCTGGACTTGACTTTATCTCCATGTTGCGGTCAGGATTAACCGTTGTGCAGAAACATGTGAACTTAAACACCAATAAAGAAATAAATAAATCATTTTTATTTCTGCAGTGGATTTGGAGTGACGGGGCATCCAAACATTCACGCCACAACCTTATTTAACTTTGTTCCATTGCATCTTGTTAGTATTTGTCAAGTGAGATGTGTTTGAAGCCATTTTTTTTTTTTTTTTTTTTTTTAACTTTGAGGTCTTAACCCTTTACCCAACGTAACGGCAAAAACTGGCCAGCGCTATTCACAAAAAAATCACCATTCAATTTTTATTTTTTCATTTTTTTTCCTCACAAACATAGCTTATGACCCCTCATTGGAACGAGCTCAACGAGCTCGTTCCAATGAGGGGTCATAACTGATGTTTTTGACGCAAAAAAAAAATAGAAAAAATTTAGTTATTCAAGAATTTTATTTGCAAGTCTCGTTTCCTTTCGTGTTAGCTAAAGGATTAACACTGATAAAATGCGAACTGTATGACATAATAAGAGTCCTGCAGACATGTTAAATAAACGGGAACAGTGATCACTTGACAAGTTGTGACCCGATATACAGGTATCCTTGACTTGACCGGAAGTCAGTTACACCTCTATGCAATATCTTTGTAATATGAAAAATACAAGTGGTTTTTATTCGGGTACATTAGATATTTTTCATTTGAAAAATGATCCATTTTTTCCACGAAAATCTTAACATTTGATTGAATACAGATGCAGATTGGCTCTTTCGTTTATTCCCGTTGTAGTTATGCCTGTTAACTTTCGAAAATGTTTTTATTTGCTTGATTCCGGGCAGGTGATTTTTTTTTTTTTTTGGAATATATTCAACTTTCTGAAATACTATAAAACTTTTACGAAATTGTATTTTCTCGTTATGATTTTAAATGGGTTGAAATGAACCATTAGCATTTTCAAAGATGTGGCAATTTGGCAGTTGTCAAATTGCCATATCTTTTAAAGTGGTAATGATTCATTTTAGTGAGTTTTATTGATAAGTAGAAAATACAATTGTAAAAGTATATAATACTAGTTTGATTGTGTCTACTGTTACTTTTGTAGTACCGGAATTAGAGGTGGTGACATCCCCCCCCCCCCCTCTCCCCTTCCTATCCCAATTGGGAGCGCGGTGGCTCAGTGGGTAGAGATGCAGTTTGGAAGCCGAGAGGTGCTCGGTTTGAATTCCACCTGCGGCAACCGCATTGTGAATTTGGGCAAGACACTTCACCACCATTGCCCACGTGGGGGCACGGTGACGTTGTGTCCTAAGGTGTACTGCACGTCGATGGTGAACTTGTATTCCACCAATGCTAACTCTGCTTGTGTGGAGTTAGTACGTTGGGGAGTCTGACAGTTGCTCGGTGGTTCTCTTCAGGTACTCCGGTTTCCTCCACCCGTAAAACTGACCGACACGAGATGACTCTGGCTGTCGCAAGTGTCGTTAAACCTCGCCAAATAAATAAATCCTACCCCAATTATTTTTCTTCTAGGGACGCTCTTGTAAGTAGTACTTCCTAACAATACTAGATTTATGTCCGACAGGTTGTTGTTTGAGGTAAGTTAAAAATGTTAAGGAGGCCAAAATAATTTTTTTCTATGAAACTTAGTAGCATGCCATTAAAGAACCAATAAAAAAAAGATACTCCACGTATCGGAGGGGGGTAAAAGGGTTAATACCTTTACCTGGGCTCTACATGAAACTGAAGCTGACTGATTTTGGGATATAAGGAAACCCTGGACGTAGAAAAAAACTGAAATGACTGTGCTTTCTGCCGTCCACATATGACTATGTGGAAGGCAGGAAGCAGAGTTATTGATGACATGTAATATTCCTACCAGGCTCAACATGTTTTAAATTGAGAATAATTTGGAAATGCCCGACCAGAAAATTTCAAACAAAACTTTCAGTTCATTGCCTTCAACATGTGACTAATAAGAGATGAGTCTGATTTCTTCACCGAAATGTTAATTGTAAAATAGCTGCCTATAACCCTTTACCCCAACGTAACGGCCAAAACCGGCCAGTGCTATTTACAGAAATCACCATTCATTTTTTGTCTCAAAAACATAGGTTATGACCGCTCTTTGGAACGAGCTCGTTGAGCTCATTCCAATGAAGGTCATGACCTATGTTTTTGAGAACAAAGGAAAATTGTTATTGAAGAAATTTGTTTGCAGGTGTCATCTGCTTTTCGTGTTAGGTAAAGGGTTACAGTATAGGTTGATTTGGTGCATGCACACCCTGCAGAACAGATTACAAAAAACCCATAGGATCCATTGATTTAACAAGAAAATTTGCAGCACACAGGGCAGAAAACCTGGTGGTCTTTGTTCTGCAGATTTTATTTTCTGTTAAAGCAATGGCATGATTCTTGTCTTCAGGGTGGCAGAGTACGAAATTAACCTGTCTGTACTGTAAAAGCAGAAAGATTACAAGAGTTGTATGACCAAACCCACTATCTCCATATCATGAAAGGTTTGTCATTCGATTATGGGACAAGGAATACCACCGTGTTTGGTTGAATAATGGGTCTTGGGGTGATGATAGCTTCAGTTCGCCGCCCCATATTGGACATGGGACATGTTTGGTGAGATGTTTTTTTTTTTAATCTCTCTCTCTAGCAGCCGTGTTTATCACAGAATCCACACACTGAGTGTGGCAGCTCTCCTCTCATTATATGTTGATCCAGACCCCCCCCCCCCCCCCCCTCTAATTTCCCAAGGAAAAAACCCAAATACAAAAATGAAGTTAGTCAGATGTGTCAGTGATTTTTTTTGAACTGCTCCAAAGTAGAGCTAATAAAAGAAACTTGATTTTGTTCAAGAATAAAAAAAATTGTTATATTTTTTGTGCTGATAATAAAGCCTGTGCTGAAATTCTAATTGTTTGTTGTAATAAATCGGTAGTAATAACACTAGCCTTATTATCTTCATCTTTTGCACGAGTAATAAAGAAATGGTGGGATTTTTTTTTTCTTTGTTGCATTACTTGGGGAGGGGGGGGGGGGTTGAAGAACAACAATTGTTACATTAAAACTTCATTCATTTATTCATCTCAACAAGCAACATTCCCAACATTCAAGGGACTTTAAAAATGTTAAATAACAAACAAATAGCTAAATAAGTAAACTGTTAACCCTTTGAACCCTAGGGTACCTTCCATGTCACTAAAATAACAATTGGAAGAGTCCATATTTATTTTTTTTGGGGGGGGGGGGGGGGTAGACCTATTAAGTTTCAACGTGCTGCCCTTGAAAATATTGGTCTACTTACTCACATTCACTTTGCAGCCATACTACTTATGACGTAAATTGTTCCCGGACTGGAAAGATGGCCGCGTGTGTTCAAAAGGTTAACCCTTAAGCCCCCATATAGCCCCAAACCGCCACTTTTATATTGCATTGAAGCAGGTGCTCCCTTGTGTAATCTTTTTTATTACTCTTGTGTGTAGACTGAATTTTCCCTGGCAGTGGTTCTACATCACTGCTGGCTGCCTGTATAGGCAGCCAGCAGTGATGTAGAACCACTGCCAAGTCATCAATAACTATGTAAGCAGAAAAAGGCCATAAATACTTTAAAATTAATCTGAGGACTTAAGGGTTAAATAACCCGGTTTGTCGTATTGGTTTTTATCTTCCTTAGAACGAATTTTATCTATATACTACACACATTTTACCAAAGATCAGACGCCTACTCAACATATTTAATACACAAAGGTGAAATGTGTATAGTTAAGTTTATTTGTTCATTAGGGTTTAATTGGATCATATCGTGTCCGACACTTTCATGGGTGTTGGTAGTCAGAGAACCACCCAACAATGGTGAATAACATTCCATCTCTAATTTACCATCTCGACACAAGCAGTTAGCACTAGTTGGACTGTATGTCAATGGTTTACTTGCCTTCAACTCTGCTTTTGCCAGGATGATAAATTAGCGAGTTAGAGTGCTGCAACTCTGGCTTCCTCAACCCGTCAAATTGTACAATTTCATATGGCCCAGAGGAGGCCTGAAAATAAGCAGTCTGACATTTGCAGAATGAGGTCCGCAGAGGGTGAATTTGATGATGCTCTCCCATACAGTGGGCCAATTTATCCTCTGGATACCTCTTTCTGTTTAGGTTTGAGACCCTCATTCAGATTGAGGTTCACAGAGGTACCGTACAGGGGTAGCATCACTAAATTCACAGCCACCCCACCCCCCCCCCCCCCACCGGGGACCTCATTTTGCAGATGACAGTCTGCTTATTTTCTGGCTTGGCCCAGAGTGTTTAAAAGTATCACTGGTCCACAATAAACAAATATAATGTACACGTTTTCCTTTCATGTACAGATTATGTCGATGTATTTGGGAGGGAGTGGTCCTTAAAATGTCCATATAATTATAGTCAACAGTTAGTAAAGAGGGAGGGGGGATATTAACCTTTGTTATGCATACCCAAATAACCCAACTGATTTCGAATTGAATAGGGATGCCTCGCCGGTACCTAGTTTAAACATGGGCAACTTTATGCACTACGTGTAGACAGGAGGGACAGAACTCATCAGTTACCTTTTTTTTTACCAAACGTAACGGCCAAAACCGACCAAGAATCACCCATTTTATTTTATTTTTTTCCATTTTTCGTCTCAAAAATATTGCTTATGACCCTTATTTCGAACGAGCTTGTTTCAATGCCTTGTTGCACCATAGAAGTTAAAAACCTGGATTTTTTTTTTTTTTGGGGGGGGGGGGGGGGTGGGGGTTATATTTCAATATTACGTTGGATAACATGAACGTTTGGTGCCAAAGAATGTGTCAAATCGGGGCCGACTCAAACATTTCCTGACAATGGGGCCGACTCAAACATTTCCTGACAATGGGGAGGGGGTATGCACACCATAAGGAATTCAGTTTCCCTGCTGGGGGAGGCGATGGCAGAGGCAGATGTAGGCTCCACACAGACCTATCTTGGCTATACACCCGTTTCAAGACCCCCCCACCTTCATAAAAAAGACATTTCCAAATCCGATAGTTCCCTAATTTCCTGTGTATAACAAGTTCAGTTTGATCTCGAACTGTCTGCCGAAAATTGTTCGACGGACAACACCAGATCAAAAACACCATTTGTCATACACAAGAAATTTGGGAGATTATTTTCTGTATTGTTGGTTTTTCGGAAAGATATTTGCAGGTTAGCCCTTTACCCAACGCAGGCGTTATCAAAATTTATTTCTTTAAATATATCTTCAAATTGTTCAAAAAACAACCACTATGATATCCCCCCCCCCCCTCACTAAAACGAGCTAGTATTCCAATGATGGTCACAGAATATATAGTTAAACCACGAATTGAATCACATTTCTAATGGTTACATCGGATTTTATGTTCCTTATAAACGTCGTCACATGGGAAGTCAACCAGTTTGCTTTATATGGACGGTTGGCGGTACACGAAAGCCTAGTCCATATGTGGGGGGAGGGGCACAACCTTCACGATGCATACCCAAATAATCCAACTGATTTCGAATTGAATAGGGCAACTCCGCCGGAAACTGGTTCAAACATGGACAGCCTTATCTGCTACGTGCCCCTCTTCATTGGATTGAATAGGGATGGGCAATAAACAGGACATAAAATTACCCCCAACTAAAGTTAAAGATGTAAAATTATTTCCATTTTATGGATTCAATGTTGTCGCCGAACACCACCTCTTGTAACGAGCAAACTTTGGAAAACGCAGTTAATTCATTGAGTCGTCGAGACAAAACTGATCATGCCATGAGTAGTATATCATGTACCCGGACGTCATAAGGGCGAAGGAATGGAGGGAAGTGACGCCATGTTTGGTTGTCATAGTAGCTCACGTGAGTGGCCATGTGACCTAATTAACAGTGATACGTGGTTTTAGTGCGCATGCGCAGAGCACTGTTTCCGTCGTCCATTTTGTATACTGGAGGCCGCCATCTGTTTCGATGGTAGCACGTGATTGATATGGGCCAGAAAGGCCTACAGTAGTATGGGGGACATGTTCGGAGGATATTTCGATTGACTAAGAATAAATCTAATTACCAGAAACAACCCGGCAATCCCCCAAAAGTACAGAAACGGACTTTATTTGCTACAAATTCCCCCAGAATCCTGCTTTATTCCAATAATAGCCGCGTTCCTTTCTACAAGAGTGAATATAATTACCCAAAATAGACCCAACAATTGTTCTGACTTACTTCCCCCGATTTAGCTCATGTTTTGGTTATTTATTTCTATTTCGACAGAAATTATTCCTATTTTTTATTAGATGAAGTATAATATACGAGGTTTTTTTTAGCATTCAACATTACTTGGTTTGCCGATCACCATTCGAATAAAGGATGATTCTGTGGGAATCTGCCGCAAATAAAGTCAGTTTTGGTACTTTTGGGTGTTTTTTTGTGATTTGGAGGGATTGTCGGATTGTGTGTGGTAAATATATTTTCACCTATTCAATCGAACCTTCCCCCATCCTATTGTGGGCCTTTCAGGCCCATAGCAATGACGTGCTACCATAAAAACAAGTTGGCGGCCTCCAGTATACAAAATGGACGACGGAAGCACGTGTCACCCTAACAAAATGCTCTGCACATGTGCACTAACACCACACATCACTATGGTAATTACGTCACAACAGCCATTCACGCGGGCTACCATAGCAACCAAACATTTCGCCACCGAGTCACATCACATGACGTTACTTCCGCCTCACCCATTCCCTCACCCAGAAGTGGCCCATCCGGGTACATGATATACTACTGTCGTGGTCAAAACTCACCATTTCATTCCTTCTCTCTAGATTGTTCCTATTAATAAGAAAACTTCAGATTCGCCTTTTTCTTTCTGATGACCTGATTAATAGAAACAATCATCGGGGATGGATAGAAAAATTGTCAGGCATTTTCTTTACTTTCGTGTGAAACATACGCAATGAAAAACTATTGTTGAGTGGGTATCAGAATTTATTTTAATTTTCGTACAATAAAACATTCGATATATACATGATAAAAAGAAAACCAATTAGTTTTGAGTAGCTGTCGTAATTATTTTATTCTTGACTGCCAGGTCTTATACGATTTAACTTGCAGCTTCCGCCCGTGAAAATTAACTCTTTGAACATGGTGTGCATAAATTTTTCCGTGAAGAAAAAAATGGTAGTGGACGAGCAGACGATATAAAGAGTAAAATATCTGAAGCGAGGCTCGGTAATAATTTAATCCAACAGCTCGACAGAGCTGTTGGATTAAATTATTACTGAACCTCCTAACAAACCAGGATGCCTTCGTCCATTTCGCCGTTGACAGTATTGACTGAAATGATACATACCAGGGCGCCAGTGCTGAAAGGGTTAATATTTCCTTTCAGTAACCGATGAAAAACTTCTGATACCCCTCAAAATAGTAGCCGTCATCTGCATGTTTCTGAAAATGATAATCCAAAGCATATGGTCGGTTTTCTTCAAAGGCTGTTTTAACCACGAACCGTTTCGTCCATAATTCTTTTGTGCCACTTATCGAGATTCAAGGGCGACAGTGGCATAGTGCGGCCCGGCCGGGCGGAGACGCCCACATCGAGCGGCCCGAGCGGACGACACAGCATCAAACTGTCCAAGAGGACGGTGACACAGGCATCGAAATGGACCGGCCAACGCCGACAGACAAATCGAACCTTTGAAATGCTACAAATTGTGCAACATTCAACAGTTTTTTACAGTCAAACCTGCTGTATTCGTTACCAATTTTGGAGTATTTAATTTTGGGGACATGGAGAATTCTACTAGTTTGCTCCACAGGCGGACTGGCCGTATGGTCCACCGGGAAAATTTCCCAGTGGGCCCCCTATTGGGGTCCAAAAACAGATGCAGCCCAACACCTGTTGGTGCGTAAAATTTCGTGAAAATGACCAAAAGACAAAATGGATCCGATTGCATAGATTGCCTATCTAAACGTGGACTGCCATTGGCAACCGACACAGAGGTCATTTCGATATACCAGCACTCTTGTCTGCAATTGCTTGCTCATATGGAAGGAAACAGCGTTCCTTCAATTTGAAAAATCAAAATATTTTCCGATTAGGCCGAACTATGGTCTTCTCGATGTCATGCCCATGCCCCCCCCCCCCCCCCCCTCGCCCCGGTAGAACCGTTTTTGCCGAATGTTCGATGAAGATGATACAAAAATGCCATCGAGATATCCTCTATGCGAACTTCCATTGATAGTCGAGATGCAAGGAAGCCCGCAATTTCGTGTATTATTTCAAAGAATTGCTTTCGTTAAGCGAAAGCAATTCTTTAAAATAATAAACATTTACGATCCGTTTCGTTTATTATTAAACAAGTCGATCGCGTTCGTACAAACGCTCAATGGGCCGGGAACACTGTCGGAAAATGTCTATTCTGACCCAACCGTGTCGAAAATTTGAGTTCCTGGCTTCGAGCCTGCTCATTACGTTGATGGCGATCGGATTAAAACAGTTCACACATCTCAGTTCAAAACTGGAGCCAAAATGACACCAGATATTAAAACGGTTTTATGCCAGATTGTCAGAAAATGTCCTAATAACTGAAAATGTTTATTCTTCTCTCCAATGAAAACTCAGTCCTCCGCTTCTTTGAAGTGTTAAAATATCCAAGTTTAACGGTACTGCCTCTTCAAACAAGGAAACGTCCACTTGTATTCTGAAATAGATACAAAAAAATTTCTTTACTACCCCGACTAAATTGTTCTTGAGTTTGTTGAACCCTTTACCTAACCTGAAAAGCAGACGACAGTTGCAAAAATAATTCTTGAATAACTAATTTTTTTTTCATTTTTTGTCTCAAAAACAGGTTATAACCCCTCGTTGGAACGAGTTCGACGAGCTCGTTCCAACGAGGGGTCATAACCTATGTTTTTGAGACAAAAAAATGAAAAAAATAATGAAAATTAATTGGCGAATTTTGAGAATAGCGCTGGCCGGTTTTTGCCGTCACGTTAGGTAAAGGGTTAACTGGTAGAGTGCTAAATTATTTTTGATCATCAAAATTTGTTCGCTTGTCTTTGCCCTGTTATAATTCATGGGAGAGTGCCTGTGGGCACTCTCCCATAAATTGTAACAAGGCAAATCCTAACAGACTAAATAATATCACTCCAAAGATAATACGAAGCACAGCCACTGAATTTGAAGCCTTTAAGTTGCAGTACTCGACCTTCATAATAGAGCCCAAATATATGGCCTTCCAGCACTCTACCAGTTAATTTTGCTCAAGATAATTTAACATCTGTGGTTATATAATGTCCATGAGCGAAATATTCATTCATTTCTTGGGTTTAACGACACTTTCAACAGACGGTCACCTCATGTCGGACAGTTTTACGGGGGGGGGGGGAGCCGGAGTACCGGGCGAGAACCACCTAACAACGGCGAGCAACTGTCAGATTCCCCACCACGGCGAAATGTCAAGTCAAGTTTAACGTAACGGCAATACTAGGGAGCTTTATTCACAAAATCGTCATTCAAATTCTTTTTACTGTCAAAACATCTGAGGCCCTATCACTGAAACAAGCTCTTATGGCTCGTATGATGCGAGTTCACAAGCTAATTTTCGGTGACGAAAACTACTCCCAGTCACTCAATTTTTGCCCACTTCAAAGGACTGGCACCAAAAAGCATTCCATTTGGTTACCACGTCCCACCGACCGACCGACCAGGGCAGCCCAGGCACCGACCGACCCGGGCTGACGGCGGACCCGGGCTGACGGCGGACCCGGGCTCACGGCGGACCCGGGCTCACGGCGGACCCGGGCTCACGGCGGACCCGGGCTCACGGCGGACCCGGGCTCACGGCGGAACGGCTTCGGCGGACCCGGACTGACGGCGGAACGGCTTCGGCGGACCCGGACCGACGGCGGACCCGGACCGACGGCGGACCCGGGCCGACGGCGGACCCGGGCCGACGACGGACCCGGGCCGACGGCGGACCCGGGCCGACGACGGACCCGGGCCGACGACGGACCCGGGCCGACGACGGACCCGGGCTTTGCCTGATGCGGGCAGATTATTCTATTGGACGAACAGGCGAACGCACCGAGGATGCGAGTCGAAGGAGAGGCGAACGCACCCGAGGATGAGAGTCGACGGAGAGGCGAACGCACCCGAGGATGAGAGTCGACGGAGAGGCGAACGCACCCGAGGATGAGAGTCGACGGAGAGGCGAACGCAACCGGGGATGAGAGTCGACGGAGAGGCGAACGCAACCGGGGATGCGAGTCGACGGAGAGGCGAACGCAACCGGGGATGCGACGGGACGCACGGGCGAACGCACCCGAAGATGCGACGGGACGCACAGGCGAACGCACCCGAAGATGCGACGGGACGCACGGGCGAACGCACCCGAAGATGCGACGGGACGCACAGGCGAACGCACCCGAAGATGCGACGGGACGCACGGGCGAACGCACCCGAAGATGCGACGGGACGCACAGGCGAACGCACCCGAAGATGCGACGGGACGCACGGGCGAACGCACCCCGAAGATGCGACGGGACGCACAGGCGAACGCACCCGAAGATGCGACGGGACGCACGGGCGAACGCACCCGAAGATGCGACGGGACGCACGGGCGAACGCACCCGAAGATGCGACGGGACGCACGGGCGAACGCACCCGAAGATGCGACGGGACGCACGGGCGAACGCACCCGAAGATGCGACGGGACGCACAGGCGAACGCACCCGAAGATGCGACGGGACGCACAGGCGAACGCACCCGAAGATGCGACGGGACGCACAGGCAAACGCACCCGAAGATGCGACGGGACGCACAGGCGAACGCACCCGAAGATGCGACGGGACGCACAGGCGAAAGCACCCGAGGATGCGTCTCGGAGAGGCGAACGCACCCGAAGATGCGACGCGACGCACAGGCGAACGCACTCGAAGATGCGACGGAATGCACAGGCGAACCATGCACTTCTTTACAAAAGTGAAAAAACTACGCTCCACTTCGTGGGGATGATTAAAAACATTCATATTCAAAAGTTCAACCATAGAACATTGACAGACAAGATCCGTATCTACTTACTAACTCCATAATATTGAACAAATCCTCAACTTCTATTCAAACGTCAAGCACAATGTTGATCGACTGAACACCAGCAGACGGCGAGACGTTAGAATCAAACTTCCAAGTATTTTTATTTATTGCTGGTCAACAATTTGAAACCGAAAGGTCGCTTTTCGGTCGAGGGTCGTGATATGACCTGAATTCATCAAGATGATGGCTGAACTGATATGGAATATACTATCAGGGTCCAAGGGGTTAAGCATTCCATTTGGTTACCACGTCAAATCCTACCAGTAATACAGGACATACTAACATTAACCTGGCACTCCATCTCTCCAAATCTCATCAGGGCCTTTGGAGTTGTATGATTAAATTATTACCAACCCTCACTACAGAAGTATTGTTTATTGTGTAGTCTCCTCCGCTGTCATTTTGTTACCCACAAAGATATGATATTTATTTACTTAAAATTATTAACAGTAACAACAGTTTTCTAACTAAAATTTATGTCATTCTGATAAATTATAAGTTGCCAATGGTTATTTAAAAATAAAAGTGTTGAATATTTACGCCTCCTACCCCCCCCCCCCCCCACCCCCGAGTCTAAACTTTATTTTCACAGTTGCACAGACATGGATCGACCCGGCTGAAGGCAGCACAAGCGCCGACCGACGGTGTCAGAGGGCAGCACAGACCGACCGACCGACCGACCGACCGACCGACCGACCGACCAACCGACCAACCGACCGAGGCAGAGGGCAGCACAGGCACAGACCGACCGACCGAGGCAGAGGGCAGCACAGGCACAGACCGACCGACCGAGGCAGAGGGCAGCACAGGCACAGATCGACCAACCGAGGCAGAGGGCAGCACAGGCACCGACCGACCGACCGAGGCAGAGGGCGGCACAGGCACAGACCGACCGACCGAGGCAGAGGGCGGCACAGGCACAGACCGACCGACCGAGGCAGAGGGCAGCACAGGCACAGACCGACCGACCGAGGCAGAGGGCAGCACAGGCACAGACCGACCGACCGACCGACCGACCGACCGAGGCAGAGGGCAGCACAGGCCGACCGACCGAGGCAGAGGGCAGCACAGGCACAGACCGACCCCGAGGGCATTACAGGAACCACCCACCGGGCCAACGCCGGAACCGGACCAACGCCGGAACAGGACCAACGCCGGAACAGGACCAACGCCGGAACAGGACCAACGCCGGAACAGGACCAACGCCGGAACCGGACCAACGCCGGAACCGGGCTGACGGCGGAACAGGCTTCGACGGACCCGGGCTGACGGCGGAACAGGCTTCGACGGACCCGGGCTGACGGCGGAACAGGCTTCGACGGACCCGGGCTGACGGCGGAACAGGCTTCGACGGACCCGGGCTGACGGCGGAACAGGCTTCGACGGACCCGGGCTGACGGCGGAACAGGCTTCGACGGACCCGGGCTGACGGCGGACACGAGCTGACTGCGGTCCCGGGCTGACAACGGACCCGGGCAGATAATGCTATTAGACGGACTGGCGAACGAACCCGAGGATGTGACGGAAAGTTGAAGCGAACGCATCCGAGGATGCGTCGCGACGAACAGGCGAACGCACTCAAGGATTCAAAGGGACACAGACGAACGCACCCGTGGATTCGAAGGGACGCACAGAAGAACGCACCCGAAGATGCGACGGGACGCACAGGCGAACGCACCCGAAGATGCGACGGGACGCACAGGCAAACGCACCCGAAGATGCGACGGGACGCACAGGCGAACGCACCCGAAGATGCGACGGGACGCACAGGCGAACGCACCCGAAGATGCGACGGGGCGCACAGGCGAACGCACCCGAAGATGCGACGGGACGCACAGGCGAACGCATACGGAGATGCGACGAGATGCACATGCGAATGCACCCGAGGATGCGACGGGACGCATAGGTGAACGCATCCGAGGATGCGACGGGACGCATAGCTGAACGCATCCGAGGATTCGACGGGACGCATAGGTGAACGCATCCGAGGATGCGACGGGACAGGAGACAACTAGCCCAAGCCCTTCGATTGGGAAACGCACCCACCATGCAACCGGGACATATCATTGGGACTCGCACCCATGCGATTTAAAAAGTTTCCCAGTCAGTCCACTTCTTGGGTATGATTAAAAACATTCATATTCAAAACTTCATCCATAGAACATTGACACACAAGATCAGTATCCACTTACTAAGTAATATTGAACAAATCCTCAACTTCTATTCAAACGTGAAGCACTCGATGTTGATCGACTGAACACCAGCGGACAGAGACGTCAGAATCAAATTTCCAAGTATTTTTATTTTTTGCTGGTCAATTTGAAACCGAAAGAACGCTTTTTCGGTCGTGATACGACCTGAATTTACTAAGCTGATGACCCTGAACTGATATGGAATATACCATCCGGGTTCAAAGGGTTACGTTACTTTCAACATCTATGGCTACATCACCGAAAAACAGAATAAAGTTAGTGCAATCGTTTGTACCTGCACTGCTCATTCCAGAAGACTCCCATGCCAGACCCGGTCCCGTTTTAATCGTGAAATGAAACGTTTTTATCACTGTAAAGAAGAAATGTTCCATTTTCTATGATTTCCCGGAGAAACTTGTATTTAGTCAAGAAGCATCATATATGGGGTAGAAATGTTACAGACAAAAATTAGCTGAAGTGGACCATGCTAGTGATAGAGAATTTATGGTAATCTACACTTCCAAACTGAACAGGGCAAATCTCCCCCGAACTACATGAACACCCTACACACTTTCTAAAAGCATCCTTTGTTATAGTTAAAATACAGAGGTTTTTACAGAATTACCCTACTTCAAACTCCCCCCTTGTTGTCGCGCGTCTATTGGACTCCGGATAGACAAGCCGTATTGTTTACCTCAGCAGACTGTCCACAAAACGTCGCCTGAGTGCTAGAATGTCCTATGTCCCATAGGGGACATAGGACATTCTAGCACTCGGGCGACGAAAATACGAACATAAATATATATGAGTCTGGTATCGGATCTGCAAGACGACGTTTTCGGCAGACAACGAAATAATTTATTTCTACACAAAACAGGGCGGCGGGGGGGGGGGGGGGGGGGGGGGGCTGATACTGACGAAGGCGGACCAGAAAACATTCGTAACAGCATATCTACTCTTTCACAGTACTATGTGACATTTGCAATGCTAAACCATTGCAGATGACGCCTTGATGCACTCGAGACAATGTAATGGTATATCGTCGCCCGAGTGCTCGAATGTCCTATGTCCCATAGGGGACATAGGACATTCTAGCACTCGGGCGACGATATATATTTTATGTCTTTGGGTTTAACGACACTTTCGATAGCAGTGTCACCTCGTGTCGAACAGTTTTACGGATAGAGCAAGCTGGAGTACTCAAAGAGAACCACAAAACTGCAGCCAGCTACTGCCGGAATATATAATTTGTAGGAAGGGTCAGCAGCTGTACCGTCCTATAACCCTTTGGGAGCTGTAGAATTAAACTATTAATACCTTCCCTACAAATGACGAATCTGTATTGTCGATTTTTTTAATTTGAATTTGTTCAATGTCACTTTCAGATTCCATGGCTACATCATAACTACAGTACATCTGGGAAGTTAGGACGATCGTTTATGCCCGTGGCGCTGCCAGTTTTAGAGATTTCAACACCAGGCGTTGTTTACAGGCACTATTTTCGCACTTTGTTTATTGGAATTCATCGACATTCAATGGTCGTGTCGTGACTGCCAGCTTTATGGGAGGACAAGCTTGAGTGGCCGGATGGAACCACCGAGCAGCGGCATGTAACTGTCCGATTGTCCAACTTACTAACCCGCAACAAGCAGGGCTAATATTGGTTAGAAACATTTGTACGATATTTATTTATTTATTATTTATTTATTGGTGTTTAAGGTCACATATTTCTGCACAATGGCTGATCGTGACCACAACATTGATATAAAGTCAAGTCCAGCCAATCGTTTTTACCCATGTTGCCCATTTTAGAGGACGTCCACCCCAGATATTGTTTACAGAGTCCTATTTTACCAGTAAAACCCAAGCTTGTTCACCACACTAAACAAGTACTGCTTCACTTGTCGGGGTTCCACGGGGAATTTTTACCATAAACTTTCAGTACGACACAGAACACTACGTCACCACGCTCCGACTAAGATGGTGGGATGGAGGAATTTTGTCTATGGACAACAGATGTCGCAGATCAGGATACAACCTACGGCTTTTCTATCCGGAGTCCAATGCGCTACCAAATATCCAACGTGCTTCATTGTTTTATAATTATAATTATTGTTGTTCAGGGTCACTTTCCGCACCTATGGCCATCATGACGGCAACAAAATGAAGTTTAGCCAATCATAAAAACCTGTGATGTCCAGATTAAATGACTTCAACTCCAGACTTTGGCTACCTGCTCATAATTTATTCGTGATTCACATTTTGTTTACCTCGGCAGACTGTTTACCACTGAAGGGAAGCGAAGGTCTACTTGCCGAAGATCCCACAAAAGTTTATTACAGACTTCAATCCGGAAATCTCTTATGGGGCGGATTAACCCTCTGCACTCTGATGTCAGAAAAACCAATATTTCCGACAGCAATTTTTTCCAATAATGCAACTAGGAATTTAACCAATACAGTCTTGTTTGACAGAGCTCAATGAGCTCTGTCAAATAAGACTGAATTAGTTAAATTACAAAGTGCATTATGGGAAATATTTGCAACTTGAAATTTTGATATTTAGACATCAGAGTGCAGAGGGTTAGCATGTCGTGTATGTTTATGGTCAAGTTTGTTTAGTTGGTTTATCTATAGCTATATTATGTCCACAACCAAATTTGTTAAATTCAGTCAACCTTACCTTCCTTCTCTGATCAAGTCAAAGGACTTGCACTGAAGGCGTTGGTTACACAATGCTATTTTACTAGTTCCAATACGGAAAAGGGTGGGGTACATTTTGGCGATAATCTAACAGTTTTGTATGGTGGCAAAACAATTGAAAACAATATCTCTCCAAATCATAACTTCAATCCATTTGGACCTTTAAAAAAATGACCTAATACTAGTTTCATATCAAGCCCTAAAATTGTCTCCAAAATGGTTGCCCACGCCACCACACAAACGAAAATGGACTGGCACTCCCATACTTTAGAAACCTAGTGACGCGCTAGCTTCAACCCTTTCGTCCTGAATGGAACCTTATTAGCTAACACCAAGAAGTGAATGGGCGAGTCCTTGGTATATTTGATGGGAGGTAGGCAATAATGTTATCATACAGCCCTATTGGGGGACGACGGTTACCGAGTCTGACCGGCCGTATGATCCACCCACCGGATAAATTCCTGTTCTGCCCCTATGGGGCTCCCCATGGGGCCCCCCAAACTTGATGCAGCCAAACACCTTGATGGTGCGTGCGTGAACTTTCGTGAAAATGACCGAAAGGCAGTCCACATAGGATATTTTGATATGCCAGCCACCTAGCCTGCCACTGATCGCCAGATTAAAGGAAAGAGTGCTCCTTTAATTTCAAAAATCAAAATTTTCTCCGATTGGGCCGAACAATGATGGGTCCCCCACCCGATGCAACCATTTTTGCCGAATGATCGATAGTTATGACACAAAATTGCCATCCGAATTTCAGTTCGAAAAATCAATATAAAAATGAATATTTTTGATTATTCATGACAGACAAGTAACGCTAACATCGTCTGTGCAAATCTCGATTCTGAATTTCAACTTATCTCTGAATCTCTATCTGCTTCAGGCGGATTTTCCTGCCAGTAGAAAACTGATTTCTAGTCAAGTAACGGCGTAAGTCATGCGCTCTAAAATCAGCTGGGTTAAAAATTATCCCAAATCCACTGGGTTGAGTGAAAATGAACCCAACTGGGTTCATATTCACTCAACCCAGTTGATTTGGGTTGATTTTTAACACAATTGATTTTAGGGTGTGATCTTCAGTAAAATATACCCCTGTGAATTGGGGTAGTTCACTTATGATTTTTAGATACCAGACTCAACTGAAGTTTTCATAAAATCAAGTCATGGTTGCTCTAAAGCAATTATGACTTGATTTTATGGAAAATATATGACAAATTCTCAGTGATAAAACGTTAACACGGGTATATTAAGCACCAAATTGAAGGTTGTGTTACATAAAATCCCAAATGAATGCCTGTCTATAACTGAACCAGTGAAAGCGAGTTTAAGGTATTCCTTGAAGTCTGCTATCGTGTTTCGGCGACAACTGTATATATTAAAATCTATGGCTCAAGTTATCTCAAATATACGAGAAAAAAAGGTAGGACATTACAATCAGTTGACAGGCATTCATAAGATACTTTTACAGAAAATATTTTCATGGGAAATACCATTTTGTTGTCTATTGAAGTCGTCCTCTCGAGAGGTGTCCTCTGTATCAAAAGTGACCGTAACTGACAAAATCTCCGTTTCACAGTCTAACCCTATCTTAACCCTTTGAACTTCAGAGGTCGCTTTTCCGGTCGGGTCACAAGCTACGTCCTAAATGTCATCAAGTGGGATGGCTGCAAGGTAAATGTGTGGTGTACACCAATCAATATTTTCAACGTGCAGCCCTAAGGCTGCACGTTGAAAATATTAATTGGTCTAACCCCAACTAATATGGACTCTTCCAATTGCTGCCATTGAACTGACATGGAAGATACCACCAGAGTTCAAAGTTATTTATTTATTTATTTATTTATTTATTTATTTATTTATTTATTGGTGTTTAATGTCACATTTCTGCACAATGACTGACCATGACCGTGACAGTTTCACGGGTGGAGGAAGCCGGAGTACCCGGAGAGAACCACCGAGCAACGAGCAACTGTCAGCTCCCCAACATACCAACTCCACACAAGCAGTGTTAGCATTGGTTGAAGACAGGTGTACCATCGACGTGCAGTACGCCTTAGTACACAACGTCACCGTGTCCCACGTGGGCAATGCAATGGGGGTGAAGTGTCCAAGGACACAACGCTGTTGCCGCAGGTGGAATTCGAACCGAGGACCTCTCGGCTTGCAGCCTGCACCTCTACCAACTGAGCCACCGCGCCCCCAGAGTTCAAAGGGTTAATACATATATTTTTTATTACAGCAAATTGGCTAATTGATTTTTAAATTATGACGCCTGTAACTTTTAGTATCAGTTCCAATCAAATGAACTGTTTTATTCTGTCAAACTTTACTATGTTACTTGGCCCATTTTTGCATTCAGTAAATAAGAAATGTTACTAAAATGGACAAATTATTTTCCCTGAGGTGAGTTTTTTGTTAATACAGTCATATTCGGCCAATTAAGTTTATGAAGATGTGTAGACCAAACCATGGTGGCAGTCAAAGGCATATCGGTTTCCTTATTGCCAGATCGTTTAAGTCTAAAACGGGGGACGTGCAAACAAATGTATTTTTCAAATCAGTAAAGGTTATAATAGCCAGTTAAAACTGTTTGCCCTACCCCTTTTGATTCATGAATATTTATCAGTTTTGATATCAAAAGCCTAAATATGTGTTTTAGTTCGTTTTAACCATCATTCAATTTGAAAGGCCATTGCCTCTTACGTGGCGTGGATAGAGCCTAAATTGTTTTTGGTAAAGGATGTCTGCAACTGGTGCTAGAAAAATACTGCACTGGTATATATTTATGAGTAACAGGGCCAGATAAGTCTGCATCTTCCTTGGTGCAATTACGCTGAACAGTGTCAGTCAATCCAGACTTAGCAGTTTATCTCCGTGACAAGCAAAACAGTCTCGTCCAAATTAAGTATCTTGATAACATTATTTTCGCAAAATGATTGGTCTCGAGTACATCAAGGAGTCATCTGCTTTAACATTGCTGGTGGCGCCTTGTTACATTCAATAGACGATTTCTTTGATGAAATTTGCCGCCATCCATATTTTAACTCTTTGAACGCTGGTGGTATCTTACATGTCAGTTCATATGCAGCAATTAGAAGAGTTCATATTATTTTTGGGGGGGAACGAATCAATATTTTCAACGTGCAGCCATTCAAGTATGACGTACCATGTCCCTGGGCCGGTAAAGCGGCCTCTGGTGTCCAGAGGGTTAATAACTAATTATAGACAGGACATCACACAGTATGTTCTATGTCCTACTTTGAAAATAAGGCTTGAATGAAAACAATTCAACTGTTTGTTGTTTTTCTTGTTTCTGAGATTACCATACCTGTATAGCGCCTGCTCAAGTGTTCTGCATAAATGTATTTCATTCTTCGCTGGAAAACTAGACTGTCTTTTGCTGGAACGTCTTCAATGGATGATGTTCAGACCATCAGTTGTGCAAACTCTTCGAATGAAGCTTTGAAAATATCTCAATGCAAGGAAACGTCCATTTGTATCCTGAAGTAGAAAGAAAATCTACTTCTAACATTCTATAATGGACCAATCACGAGGGGAACGATCGTATTTATTGGTATTTAAGGTCACATTCCTCCACAATGGGTAATCGTGACCACAAAATGGAGATAAAGCCAAGTTTAGTCAATCGTTGACACCCATGTTGCCCATTTTAGAGGACTTCCGCACCAAGCATTGTTACCAGGTCCTATTTTACCACTAAAACAGCATGTTTACCACAGTAAACAAGCACTGCTTCAATTCCCGGGGTTCCCGCGGGGACAGGGTTGTATGGTGTTGGAAAGTTTACAAGGTAGAGGAAGCCAATGTCCATGGAACGTAACCGTGGGACTCTCCAATCTATTAACCCAGAAAGGAAGTTGGTAAGTGTACCATCGTCGCGCTGCATGTCTTTGCACAATGCGCCACTGTTGCCCCACTGAGGCACAATTAGGATTAATTGTCCCAGTGCAAGATTTTGAAAGTCAAATGATTGTTAAAAATGACGAGTGCCCATAAAGATAATACAAAATACAATAACTTAGTTTCAAACAAATAAAAGCTCAAGCTATGAATGTCGGATTAGAACGTCATAGCGTCTAGACTATATGACAAAGCTTAAGGTTGGGATTCAAGTACGTCAAGAATCGCTCCAAGATACAAAGATCACGGATTGGCCTCAGGGAAATAATGAACATTCTGTGCTAGTAGGGACACGAGCCGCCGGCCCACACCCGCCACTTCGCTTCCTATGGCGTAGCGTCGTCAAACCCACATACATTTCAACCATTTTTCAATTCAGCTAATAGTTGGAAAGTGTCAAAAACCAAGATCGACTGGAAGAGTGACACTTATTTCGAACCTACATGAAATAACCCCCACCCCCCCCCCCCCCCCCCCATCCCCCATCCTTGCCCAAAGACAACGCTGTTACCGCTTGCCGGGATAGAATCGCCAACCTTTCGGTTTGAAGATCGGTGCTCTAACAACTAAGCCACAGCTCTCGCTCGCAAATTATAGTGTAGAATGCTGCGAGAAGTCTACTAGTCATGGAGGGTCGTGGGTTCGGCGAGTTTATGTACAAATAGGTGCACATAGTATCATCTGCTCGTCATGGTGGGTGGTGGGTTCTGAGTCATTGTACATGGTAGATTATCTGACCAACGTAAGAACTGCGGCTTGACTTACCACTAGCAAAAGGTTATTTGTGGCACACTTGCAGAACACAACACTAAATTGCAGAACATGTCACCCTGAATTTCAGTTAAAATGGACAGAATGCTCTCGACTCGGGTTAGTTTTCGTTTATCAATGTTCATTTTCAAATTTGTTGATAGTGTGTTAAAGATTGGCAATCAGTTTTTTCAATATGTTTTTGTTATAATTCATTGGAGAGTGCCTGCAGGCACTCTCCAATAATTTATAATAAAACTCCATAAAATAAAACTTTCTTTCAGCTATATTTGTGGCTCGAGAAGTTTACCATGGCACCTACATTTTTCAATTAAACCCAAATATAGGCTTCAAGCAACGAATTGCTTAATTCAAGTTACATAAAGCGCCAAATTCAAAAACTCACTTAACATCAGACGACTTAAATGAAGTCCCAAATCCTCGTAGTTCAACGAAACATCTTCGTCCAGGTTTGAAATGCCTTCGAAACTCTCCGAGTACTATCGTTCACACAACGGGTCGAACTTTGGTCGAAGTGTTTAAACGACGATGGTTTCGGGATCCATGTAAGCTGTCAATTCATAGATTGATCAGTCAATGAAGCTGGTAATCAAGGAAGCAAATGTGATTTGAGTGCTATTCTTAAGAATCCTCCGAAATGCACTAAAATTGCAATGAATGATAAAAGTATTACGTAAGATGTAACAATATTGAACTTCACAATTCCTGTTTAACTCCAAGACAAGTTTTATGCTGATAAGTTTCAAGCGACCTCACACGTCTCGTCTCCAAACCAATATTTACAATTGTAGCTTTGGATTCCCCTTTAAATGACTTCTAAGTTTGCTCACCCTGCTATTGAAAAGTTCTGATCACGTCCCCATCTTTACCTTGTGTTCCTGGCTTACCTAGTCAGACCAAGGTTGATGTTTTTATCATTTAAGAAACGTTTGCTTTGATGTGACCTCTTGTTTTTGATTGGAAGATGTATAAGGTTTGCTTTTAAGTGCGTGTTCTTTGGATTTCTTTTCCCTTCTATTTCCAGTCAAATAACTCCCCAGGTTTATGTTTTAGAACATGCAAAGTGAGGATGCATCCAATTCATACGAGTGTTCGATTGAGGATGGAGGGGCATATTTTGAACTCGTGCTTTGCCCACCCCTTCCCCTTTCCGACCGTTGTCGACACAAGTTGAGCCATCAAACCAATAACTATAGCGTGTGTGACATGGCATTTTAATGTTTTGTATTTCGTGGAAGAAGAGGGCGATGAGGCGAGGCTCGAGCCGAGCTCTTGATGGTTTGTGAATTCAGTCCACCCGTTTGTCAGATTGCCGTTCTTATAGTTTCCACTACTCCCCTAATTTTCAGCCTTTGTAGTTTTTTAGTTTAGAACCCAGTATTTATGGGGGCCCAACTGTATGATGTGATATGTGCAGAGTTCGATGTGTTCACGATTGCATATGTTTCTGTTTAGGCTTAACTGCATCTTGTTCAATTGTTCTGACTGCTACCGGTCTGAATGTTTCCCTCATAACTGGAGCATCAACTGCACTATTTTTAGATTACAATTGCCAAATATTTCTAGGTTCCTTCCTATCGTTATTGCCTGATGGATTATTCTAAGCAGCCAGTAACTATGGCAATGACCAGCAAGATGTTACTCCAATCCATGGTTTTCCAAAACCATTTATTCAAACCCTTTCAACATAGTTCCCAGTTTAAAAAAAATGGTTGAAAGTATTTTGTAATTGTTGTGAGGATCAGTAATAATTTAATCCCACAGCCCTTTCGGGCTGTGGAATTAAATTATAACCGAATCTCCTCACTATTTCAGCGTTTATCTTGTCATTGAAGGATAACTTTTCTTTTATGCAATAATTTATGCTTGCCGAGTTAAAAGGGTTACTGCTGACATTAACCTCCGTTGAACAATGCTACGGAGTATGACATTTGGAAATCGTGAATTTTGAATTGTTTTCTTTTGAAGAAATACTATTGACATTCTTAAACTTTCCAGCAGGGGTTGTAATTCCAAAACATTTTGATATGGTTTCTTTCTTTCTGTAGGTTTGTTACAAATTGGAATAACCGACTTTGTTAGTATTTAAATTTGTCTTGATTGTTGAAATATTTGGTAAATCTACTGATCTGTGTGTTGTGTACAATACACGAAAGAAAATAAATTAAACATCTGAAGTTTCAACGAAGTAGATCTGATCACTTGGGTCCTTGAAAACACCACAAAAGTTCGCAACGAGTCAACATTTTTTAAAATGTATCTAAACAACAATGTCCAAAGAGATACCGTCAAAAGAGAAAACAAATACAAGAACACCTGACTAATATTCACCAACTCTTACAAATCATAACCTGTCTCTTGCTACCAAATATATAACGCTACCTACAGAACAGTGTGCACACACTCAACGAGCTCAAGAACCGGAGAGTTGAATTCACCAATAAGAAAATCCGATCGCAACTCCAGAAGGTGTTGATATAAAGGACAACATGGTGTACCGCACATATACACAAACTAATATTGTACCTAACACACATGGTGTATGCAACACACCAAACAGTGTACCCAACACAACACCAAACACTGTGTACCCAACACACCAAACGCGGTGTACCCAACAACACACCAAACGCGGTGTACCCAACAACACACCAAACGCGGTGTACCCAACAACACACCAAACGCGGTGTACCCAACAACACACCAAACGCGGTGTACTACACATCTCCACACAGATCAGTATATTTACAACAGCCAAAAGTTGTCAATCTCAAAGATGAAGGTCATTAAAATCTAAACCATTCAAAAACAAATTAACCACAGAAAAAGTCTGAAACACAGTCACTGCCGGAAAGTAGAATAGCTTGTCAATAGCACTCGTGGAAAAAGGTACCATATGATCAAGACAATTCGGAGTGGGGCGAGTTCGACAGGTACGCGTTGAAATTATATTGCCAGAGAGTATTCAGCGTATCTTCCGAGTTCGATCCAATGTCCAATCGGGCATTGGAGCGAACTCAGCAGGTATTTCGGGAAAATGGTGTGCTAAATATTTCAGTTACACAGTCGTGCCTGTCGAATTCGCCCCACTATCGAGATTCACTTATTTTTCGTCAAGGCCATTGTTGATAAATTCTTTGTTTTACGTCAATCCTTGGTTGTTACGGTTTAACGATTCTATCATCAACCCTATCCAGGCCCGTAAATACCGAAAAATATTTGGGTGGTGTAGCATTCTGCCCTACTGCCAGCGCATATTGCCCTACCTATTATATCAGGTGCCCTGTAGGGCAGGGCACTCCATACAGGAAGATAAATGAATATATTCTAAATAGAATTTTTGAATTCGCAAGGATACTCTGCCTTCCTTTTGCATGGGCAGCAGGGCCTATGAACTGAGATGGAAGTTGTACAAGACATGATGTATCATGTGCCCAGCGCGCCTTAGCTGTTCAGCTCTATTCTGTTAGGCAGGGCAACATTCTGGCAAATAATTCCTTGGCAGGACATAGTTGCGTGGGCTGCGGGCCGTGGTAAGCGGGCAGAGGCTGAGCACTGCAGACACCTGCACTACTCGCTGCCTTGCGAACAGAAGATCTGAATATTTTTGGGGGTGTACCCCCCCCCCCCAGGACTTACAGCCTGACCCTATCGCGTCGAACAGTCTTATGAATGAAGATAGCCGGAGCACGTTAGTCAGTCTCTCCAACTTTCTAACTGTACAATGGGGGTTAGCAGCGGTTAAAGACAAGTGAACCAAGGACGCGCAGTACGCCTTATTACACAGTACCATCGTACCCCCCCCCCCCCCCCCCCCCCCCCCATATGGGCAGTCAAGTTAAGTCTTGCCCAAGGGCATAATGCTGGTCAGGATCGAACAGTCGACCTTTCGGTTTAAAGTCAAATGCTCTAACCACTGAGCCATCGCGCTCTAAATCCTTTGTTTTGAAAGGCAGATGCGAAATGCCCCAATTATTTATTATTTATTGGTGTTTAAGGTCACATTTTTGCACAATGGCTAATCATGCCCACAACACGAGTGTCAACTCAAGACCAGGGTGAGCGTTAAAAAGCCACGTTGCGCATTTTAGAGAGGGTTTGCACCTCCCAAGTATTGGTGACTGGGTCCTATTTTACCAGTAAAACAGAGCATGTTTACTGCAGTGAACAGGCACTGCTTCACTCCCTGGGGTTCCTGCGGGGAAAATGCCCCAATTATTAACCATTATCTTCAACTAACGATTAAATATATGCAGGTAGGTATTCATCTCAGCTATAAACTAATTTGAACTGCTAAAACTTTCAGGTGCTTTCAAAGCTGAAATGCGAAATCTATAAAATTCTACCACAATTGTCCAAACTCGGACACCGAAGCTGTAAAACGGTCACCTGAGTTCCAATGTGTTCTATGTGCCTACTGGCAACCTACTGGTCTACTGGAAGCCTACTGGCACATAGAACACATTGGAACTGAGGGACGAAATATATTTTGATGTGCTACGTCATATGGAGACACCGCACTAAAACCTTCTTTGTGGCATTCAGAACACACCATTGCACATTCTGCCAAGCAGTTACAAACGAAATGCTACGGACGATTTTCGACGCCGATTGTTTACTTATTTATTGGGGTTTAACGGCACGTTCGACAGCCAGGGCCCCCTCCTGTCGTACAGCTTTACGGGTGGAGGAAGCCGGAGTACCCGGAGAGAACCATCGAACAACGGCGAGCAACTGCCCGACTCCCCAACGTACAGACTCCACAAAAGCAGGATTAGCATTGGTTGAAGACAAGTGCACCATCGACGTGCAGTACACCTTAGGACACAACGCCACCGTGCCCCCCATGTGGGCAATTGGGATAAGTGTCTTGCCCTTTCGACTTAGTCGGTCGCAGATTGATCAAGTAAATTAGGCCACACAATTAACATAATTGTGTCTACAATAAATGAGCGGACTAGACGTAAAACAAAGAATTCATAGAGGCTTAATATTAAAAACATTGTTAAACATACCATAGCACTGCAATTTAAAAGGTACATCAGTTACAATGTGGTTCTATAAAAAAGGCTTGGAATAAAGTAACATCTCTTAAGATATTGAAACAGTTATTGGGAGCTAACCATAAACCAACAGACAATGAAATAGGAAGGATTACGGAAATTCCCTTATGGTTGTGTATATTCGTCACCCGGTATTTGTACAGTCTAAATGGCCAAGTTAAGTTCAGGCTCAAATTCCATCTCAACACGAATGTTTAGTTTCCTGGTTATAAGATAATTTTCAACATTTTACCATTATTTCCTGCATATCACAAGTGTTTCAGTGTCGCCTTTGTTCCCAAGTTACATATTTGGCATTACTTGTTTCTGTCGTTCCCAACCCCCACCCCCACCCCAGCTCCGGTGATCTGTCTGAACAGCCGCGACTCAGTGTTCCATCTAAGAATTCTTCAAATCTCGGCCACTATTTCCAAATCCACCCCAAAACCCCCTATTGCTCTTATCTCTTAATTTCAATCCTCGGTGCCCCCAACTCCCCACCCATACCTAAATCTGCGTGTTAAATAATGGGTATTGGAGTCACAATTACCCTGGACCATCAGTTCATATCACTGGCATTGCTTGTCCCCGTTACCCATATCCCGGCATCATTCTGCTGCTTGGTGTTCAAAATTCTTACGTTTATTTGAAGGCACCACGCACCTTGACAAATTGTCCTTGGCGCAACCTCCCCCACCCCCCCCCCCCCCCCACACACACACCCCAGACAAGCCTTATATACGTATAAAAAGTTTCTAAAAGTTCAAACGGGTTACGAATTCGTTTCCCACAACTCAGCAGTTTGTGAATGCTGTAGCTACATCTTCCAATTATATTTATATTAACACAATATTCGTTGTCACTGAGCAGTCTGCTGTTTCTTTGAACAGAAACCACTTTTCCCACTTTCCACTTCGGATAGACCCAACCGGGTTGGGGGAACCTTTCATTTTTTTCATTCATTTTCCTTATATTTCTCAACAAAGGCGGGTATTTTCTCTAATCCCCTTCACTTTCAGACTATATATATTGCAACATATCTGCAAAATAAACGACTAGTATCCTCGCTGCACTATGTGGGAGTTCAACATCCTGGATGCACAACGCGAGACCCTTCTCCAGCGGGACCGTTGTGCTGTAGCATTTCCCAAACAACTAAACCAAGTTCGCATCGCAAATCATTATAAAGTGCTTTCACAATTTCCAAAATCAATCCCTATCTTTCATAACCGACCCAACCTGAGCATGTTTTTTACATCAATCAAGGTCATATGCTCCTCTTTGGGGCTTCAATTAATTCTAGGATTTTATCAACACATTGTGATGATACATGGTGTTCGTTTTATCAGCCTTTCTGTGCCCACCTCACCCCCATCCCATCACCACCAAAACAATTCCATCCTTTGAAATTCCAAAGATTTATCATGGACGAGTTTATGGAATACATCTGAAATTGCTACCAACCGATTCCTCTAATTATCCTATCCATCATCCCACTTAATGCATAAATGTTACCTTGTTTTTTGGGGGGGATCCCCTTGTTTATTCTTTGTCAATTTGAATAAATGGCATCGTTGGGCGTTTATATCGAGTTTCTACCCATTCCATAAAGCAATTTGGAAAATCATCCGTTTCTACCACTTTTCCGTTCTGTACTTTCTACACAATGTATTTTTACAACTTCCTGTACATTATTTTTCAGGATGCTAAGTCAGATAAATCCCCCCTCCCCTCTTTCTGTACTCGATGAATCCCACTGCCTCGCTGCCCAATCGCCCATTCACCCTTTCCCCAATACTTGACAAATTCTAATGCGATGTGATCTTGTCTATTTTCGCCCTCTACTATTCATATTTATGTGAAGCCAAAAACCATCGTAGTCTAAAACAAACATTTCGATCAATGTTTGACCCGTTGTGTGAACGATTTCCTGGAGAGTCTCGAAGGCATTTCAAACATTGATCGAGTGCTTGCTTAAACTAAGAAAGTTTGAGGCTCCGCCATTTTGACTGCACAAATTCCGGACAACGAGTATTAACCACACTAACGTGCAATCTATAAAATAAACTGCAATTGGGGCTCGAGTTATACAGACAAAACATGCGGATCAGCAAACGTGAGAACAAAGAAAAATAGACAAAGTTAGGACAAAACAGAAATATGAGCAATAGTGAACGCAACGAACTCCACTCAAATCATAACACACAATTGAGCTTCAATACTAGCTTCTAACCTACAAAACTACGAAGACTGAGAATATGGAAAGCAGTAGAAAGACATAAGGACGGCAACCCAATAAACGAGAAGCAAAACAGCTAAATTGACCGAACTCAAAAACCGTCGAAAACTAGACTCAAGCTTCACCCCCTCGCCCATTCCTCCCACAAATGCAAAACAATAAAATGTCTTATCACCCACACTATTATGGCCAACAGCCCAACCCGTGCCGCCAAAGGTCGAATTGTAGAGGATGAGGAGACAAAACACGTGAACCGAACACGACACCCCACTTTATTCCCAATCGAACAGACGCATGGATCAGACACACCCTCACTCCACATGTCCTAAAACGGACCAAGAGAGGTATTTGGCTGAAAATTGAAGTAAAAAAAAACCCAAAGCTGCAACATACACTCAAAGGCTAACCCTAGACACCTCGCTTCAACCAAAGCAGGATTTCACACCAAAACAAACGAATCTCAAAAGATTTTAAAAAAAACACCAACCTTAATTTGACCATGGTAAGTCAGAAACACAACATAAACATGAGAACGTAAAATGACCAAAACCCTTCAATAACAAAGTAAACAAACTCACAAGTCAAAGGGGGATCCAAATGCTACAAAAGTCAATAGTTGATCTGAAGACGTTATGTGAAAGATCTCTCAAAACTCATCAGCATAAAACTGCAGGAATTCTTGCAGCCATACAGAAAATGTGAAGCTAAATATTGTTACATCTTACGTAAACACTTATACAAAAATTATGTCAGCTTTAATCACAAATCGATATTGAAATTTAATTTCTTTTTCAATTTCTAGTTCTAAATCATAGCTTATGACCCTTTATTGGAACGAGCTCCTCGAGCTCGTTCCAATGAAGGGTAATAAACTGTTCCGAGTTAAAAAATGAAAATTGTTTCTCAACAAAAAAAAGCATTGCATTATAAGGTGTCACTTTGTACTTATTATATTACCTTTCATTACATTTGTACTTTTGAGAGGATTCCCAAAATGGTTCTCAAATCACATTTACCACCTTGATTGTACATCTTCTGTCACTAATAAATCAGTCATCTGAGCAGGACTAAAACACATTTCTCGATTTCATTGAAACGCCACATAAATAAAACAATGATGGTAAAATTACAAGCTTTCTGTCGACATTATGTTGGTAATTCCACATTTCTTTTCGGCTGTGTTCTGCAGATGTCCTGCACCTGAATTCAGCTTGTACCAAACTGTTACCGATGCAAATTGGCTATAACTATCGGTGTTTATTCTTTAACCCATGACACGTGGGAGGTGGGAAATAGTGATGTTAGGTCACACAGGCGTGAATAGCTCCCGAAAGAACATTTCATAACGTAAGCCAGGGATATTCTACATGTCAATGCGAAGCAAACGTGTGTACTCCAGGTCCCCTGGGGTCCAATAACACGAGGTGGCGCAAGTTAGACCCAAAGCCATACGTTTTTGATAGTCAAAAATAGGACCAAATTAAAACAAATTTGTCAGTTTTTCTTACTATTCCAAACGGTTAATCGCAAGTTAAAATCCACCCAGCATACATCCCAGTTTTACTGAAATTTAAGTTACTTCACTCCCCACAATTGGTTTTGTTTATGGTTGAAGACAAATGCACTCAAGGATCAGACGAGTTTACACAACTCACAGCATGTTTTTGGGGCCATGCGTGACTCCATAGTGAATTATATAGTTTCTTTGTTAAGGCTCAACACTTTCAACAGCCAGGGTCGTATCATGTTTGACAGTTTTTCGTGCGAGGGAAGCTGGGGTATCCAGAGAGAACCACAGAGCAGCGACGAGTAGCTGTCTGACTTCCCTACTTACTAACTCGGCTCATGTGGGTTTAGCATTAGATGAAGACAAGTGTAGCAGCGATTTGCTGTATGTTTTAGCCTTCGGCGCTACAGAACTCCCACTTGGGCAGTCGGGATCAAATGTATCACCCGAGGACACAGCGCGGGCTACAAGGTGGGTGGGGGGGAGGGGTCGTGGATCGTTCGATCTGAAGTCCAATGCGCTCACCAGTGAGTCACCACGCTCCCAAGTATATAAATATATTTATTGGAGCTCAACGACACTTTCAACGACCGGGGGCACATCGTGTCGGACACTTACTGGTGGATCAAGTACTCCGGTAAAACCAACTAACAGCGGCAAGTAACTGTTCGACTTTGTATACAGAGTACTATTTAATTTATTCAATTTATTCATTGGAAGTTTGACGACACTTTCGGCAGCCAGGGTCAGCCCATGTCGGGTAGTTTTACAGATGGGGGAAGCCGAAGTTCCTGGAGAGAATTAGTCTCTCCAAATTACTAACTCCGCACAAGCAAGGTTAGCACTAGTTGACGGCAAGTGCACCATCTACGTGCAGTATACACTTTAATACACTGCGCTACCCTGCTCCAACATGGGCAATAGGGATTACGTGCCTCGCCCTAAGGACAAAATGAAGTTACGTCTGGTCATGATCGAACAGTGAACCTTTGAGTTTTAAGTTCAATTCTCTGACCACCGATACACACAAGCAGGTTTAGAATCAGCTGTTTACCTGCATGTGCAACCTCCACGTGCAGAACGCCTCAGTACACTGCGAGTGTGAAGTCCCCCTGGGCAATCAAGATAATGTAGATGACGCGTGTCAGGTTCGAAGTTACGACCTAAAGTCCAATGTACTGACCAATTAACCAATGCGCTTCCAAGTCAGAAATGAAGTTTCAGTTTTCCAAAGGACCAAGACTGACAGCAACAGACAGGGGTATGAGGGCAACCTCATCCTGTCGTCCACGACTGGAGAATAGAGGTTAAGGGGGTGGGAGGCGGGGGGATTTTGATAAAATTGGGATTGTGTTTAGATCCTGCTTGACAGAATATGCAACTGAGTCACTGATCAATTATATTACACAACTCGGCAATATACTATTCAAAAAAAGTAGGGGATATCCAAACTGGTGTTGATATTTTCGGAAAATGTTATCGGATACGCGTGATTGGACACATCAATGTGTTACCAAGTTTAGTTAGGATCATGGATGTCACCGGCCCACGAAAACTTCATGCAGGCTTTTCTAACGAGCGCCACGTTAATGTCTGTGGGGTACGTTTTGACATTTTCATTTTAACTGAACGGACTTTTTCGGAGGTATCGTCGTTCTTTTCTTGGTATAAACTCGTTCATCAATAGTTTCTGATCGAAACGTAACTTCTGAGGTACGCGAAGACCGACACGCAACGAACGTTTACGTGCCGTTGGCATTTTGGAAGCTGGCAACAGACTGCAGTGTCTCAAATTCTCAACGTTACTTAATCGGTGATTAGCAGGTTGTGGTCACGCTACCGTCAGACAGGCGAAGTTGATGCCCGACGTCGGTCAGACCGTCCAAGGGCGACAACTGCTAACCAGGATCGTTTCAACCGAACCACAGCATTACGTAACCACCATCAAAGTGCCTCAGAAATTGGAAGGCAGCTGCACTGAGCGACAGATGTGCGGGTCAGTGGTCAAACTATCTGAAATCGCCTACACAGCTGGAATTTGTACGCTCGAACGACCTCGAATAATTCCACGTTTGACTGAACGTCACATCGCCGCAAGGCGTAATTGGTGTGGAGCAAGACAGCGCTGGGACAATTCTCGGTGGAGCAACGTCATGCTTTCCGATGAATCAAGGTACACTCTCGACTTCCACGACAGTCGAAACAGTGTGGCGGCGGCGGAACGAAAGACACCATAACGTAACCGTTAGGTGGTACGGTCGTTTTGGTGGTGGATCGGTTATGGTGTGGGGAGGCATAACCATGACAAGCAGAACAGCATTACACGTCATTCAAGGGCGTGTCACAGGGCAGCACTATCGTGACAACATGTTAGCAGCTCATGTGGTGCCATTTGCGCGACGTCGCGCCATCGATTCATTTTCCAAGATTACAATGCAAAAGCACACGGGGCCCGTGTCGCTACAGAGTTCATCCAGGAGCAGAACATCACAACACAGCCTTGGCCAGCACTAAGTCCACACCTTTCGCCAATCGAGCACGTCTGGGATATCCTTGGCAGGCGCCTACGACAACGCCAACAGCCCCCTACCAATGTCCAGGATTTCGCCGCTGCTCTGCAGAAAGATTGGAATATCAATCAAGCTGATATTGGACTTCCGGTGAGGAGTATGCCACGTCGGATCCGAGCTTGTCCCGCGAACCGAGGAGGATTTACTGGGTATTGAGTCTTGGACTGAATGTGGTAAATTTTGACTAACCGTCCATGTTTTCTACAGCTCAGTGCGTGTAACGTGTGCTTGTCAGACACCCAACTGTCGCTGAAATCATTCACCAGATGTCACAGTGCAATGCCTCAACAGTCTTTTTGATGAAAAAGTAAATATACTAAAAGTTTGCCAAGCACCAAATATTTGACATTGTGAAATTTTCTTGTAACACATTTGCGATATTTTTGGTGGATATGATTGAGGAATGTATTGAGATGGTCTCCAGTGTTTACATTAGCTCTATTGACAGGCAGACTTTTCGTGACAGTCATGGAAAGCAGGTACCCCTTGATTTTCATGTTTTCGTGTTCTGTCCACATGTACATGACGTGTAGGATATTCAATCTTCATTTCAACACAAACCCTTGTGATTTAATGATTGAATATGGCAAATGCAAATGTAAGATGACATTTGTCTGAAGCAGAAATGTGGTGGGTTGTAGGGATGGTGGAACAACGGGCTACCCATCGTCAGGTTGGTGAAGCCCTTGGTGTGCACCATACGATGATCACCAGAGCCCGGGCAAGATTTCAGCAGTACGGCACACCAGTCAGACGACATGGTGGTGACAGACAGGGCAACATCTGCAGCTGAAGACCGGTGTTTGATCATTCAGGCCCGTAGGAACCGCTTTGACACAGCTTCGCAGTGACCTTCAGAATGCATCCGGGGTAAATGTTTCGACGTTGACTATCCGGGCAAGGTTGCACAAAGGTGGTCTCCGATCGAGAAGACCATGTATTCGCATTCAGCTGTCCCAGAATAACCGCCAGGCACGATATGAATGGGCTATGGATCACGTTGGATGGACCAGAGAAGATTGACGACCTGTCCTTTTTACAGATGAGTAAAGGCACTTCCTAGACAACACCGATAGGCGTTCTAGGGTGTGGAGAAGACCAGGAGAGCGATTCCATGTAGCCAACATTGCTGAGCATGACCGCTATGGTGGAGGGTCAATAATGGCCTGTGGCGGCATCAGCTGGAATGGACGTACAGAGCTCCGGTCCTTGACCGTGGTGCATCGACTGCACAGCGGCATATTGAGATCCTGGATGCCCACGTCAGATTGTATGCAGGTTCAGTGGTTGATAGATTCATTCTGATGGACGATAAAGCCCGTCCCCATGTTGCCCATGCTGTCCGGGAGTACCGACAGAGGGAGGGGATTGAGCGTATGGGCTGACCAGCAGGATCTTGTGACCTCAATCCAATCGAACATGTCTGGAATGAGTTGCAGCTTGCAATTTCAGTCCGTCCAGTCCAACCAAGAAGTGTTCAGGAGCTTGGTGCTATGCTGGTCCAAGAATGGAACAACATCCCACAAAGGACCATCTGGAACCTGATTGGGAGCATGAGAAGGCGTTATCAAGCTGTAATTAACAATAATGGGCCTCCTACTCGATATTAAACCCAAAAGGTTCGCTCCGTCAACTTTTTGGCAAATTTGAAAAATTTCCTATTTTACCAATAATATCCATTTTCCATGGTTTTCGTATTCAAAAGCTAAAAAATAATGTCAAACACAAATAAAATCTCAATTTCTGTGCTTCAATCATTAAAGATATAATTAAATATAAAATATATACACTTTTCATAACAATATTTCAACTAAAACGTAAAACAGGTAGTTGGATATACTTGGTGCTTAGCAAACTGAGTAGTATATATTTCATATGTATCACTTTTATCAAATATCCCCTACTTTTTTGGAATAGTATATAAAATGTAACACAGATGCCAAATGGCTGAGGGTCCCATCACATCCTGCCCACAATTGGGAGATGGAGGCTAAGGAGAATGGTTGACAAGGCTATCGATAAACATGCATTGTGATTATTTTTAGATCGTTGCGACGCAATATGCAACAGTCACTGATCAATTTATATTACCCATCCTCAGAAGCCGGGGAAAGTACAGCACACGACTTCGATATCTACCACCGTCGCATGCCAAGTTATTTTTCCAAAAAGACCTTCTCGAACGTTGAGACTATCCCCACGCCAAGGCATTCAGTTTTATTTGTTTCTGGAGCTTCTGGTCACACACAGTTCACTCAATCCATAGCGCAGGTTTCCGAGCAAAACATGGGTTCATCATTAAGTACCATATAAAATGGAGTATTTGGACTTACCAGCCATAAGAACAGCTTTCTTCATTCAGATGATTGTCTTGTGATTGGATAATTATGACGACATCTGTAAAACAAAAACAAACCATTAGCTTTAACTATTAACTTGTCAAGCGCATTTTAAAATATTTTTCATCAAATCTGGTCATACTGCTGCGAAGGGGAGACAAGACTGCTTGGAGTGTTGACACTGCGCAGTGACGTACTAATTTGGAAAATTGCAGGCTTATCGGAAATTTTTATTTCTAAACAAATTAAATTTCATGTTATGTTTTAACTATTTTGTCAACAGTATGTTTTTTTAAATACAAAAACGATTTTTTACAGACCGATATTTTCTCGCGGACTAAAAAAAAAAATGTGTATCAAATTATATTAATGGTTTCATCTACCCGACAATTTGGAATTTTAACTTGCTATACTAAGGCTAAAATAGTGTTTTGATTCTCAGGCAATCCCTCATTGAATTTGAACCCTCTCATTGGGTATTTTTGGGGTCCTCAATATTAGAACAAATTCAGGGAGACCCGTAACTACTTTGAAATGAGACAAATCCCCATAGATTAAATACTTTTACTTCAAAGATAATATAGGAGGCGCGGTGGCGACGCGGTAACCGGTTCTTGTCAGATCACCGAAGTTAACCCCTTGCACACTGATGCCAAAATACCAAAATTTCAAGTAGCCATTATTCCCAAAATGCAACTACAAATTTAATCAATTCAGTCTTGTTTGGCAATCGGGGTTAAGTGCCTTGCCCAAGGACACAACGCTTAACCCCCTGCACACTGATGTAAAAATCTCAAAAATTCAGGCTGCTAATTTTTCCCATGATGCAACTAGAAATTTAATCCAGTCTTGTTTGACAGAGCTCATTGAGCCTACATGGGGGCACGATGACGCCGTGTGCTAAGGCGTACTGCACGTCGATGGTGCGCATGTCTTCAACCAATCTAACCCTGCCTGTGCCGCGGCGCCTAGTTCAGACTGTGTTGGAGAGCCGACAGCTGCTCGCAGTTGCTCGGTGGATAAATAAATAAATAAATAAATAAATAAATAAATAAATAAAGAAGAGCATCGAATTTGAAGCCTTTGAATTGCAGTACCTTCAATTTGTTTTTAGAGGAATGTTTTATTTTTCAAATTAAATATGAATTTATTTGTATAAATATGCACTTCCTGTGTGTAAAAAGAACCGAAATCCCCTCCATGTTTGCTCACTTTTTACAAATGAAAAATAAAAAAATGAATAAAACCCTCCCTCCCTCCCTCCCTCACTGATGTGAAAAAAAAATGCCTGAGAATCTATTAAGTGTGGCCTTAAAGCTGAAAATTCAAATTCTAACGGTAGAATCGGATTGTACAAGTTAGAATTACAGCCTCTACCAGCATAAATTGAATCAAAACTCAACTGGTTGAAGTTGGAATTACAACTTCTGAGTTGGGTCCCACAAAGATTCTTGATTCGATTCAACTCGTGCCGATTCGAAAATTTTCGAATTCTCGACATGTTCTCAAAATCCTACCAAGTGTCTTCTCTTCACCTCGGGAGACCTGGTGAGATTAAACCTTTGAACTCTGGTGGCACCATCCATGTCAGCTCAATAACAGCAATTGGGTTAGTGTATATTCATTATTTGAGGGTGACCAATTAATATTTCCAACGTGCAGTCTTGGGGCACGTAGAAAATATTGACTGGTCTATCCCACACATTCACTTAGCAGCAATCCACTTAAAGTGCTATGTAAGTAAGAGAAATTTGTGATGTTCCACAAATTCAAATTAAATATACACAAATTATACAGCAAAATGAAGGCTATGATGCATAATTTTTTTTATTTATTGGTGTTTAATGTCACATATTTCTTCACAATGGCCAACCATGACCGTGACAATTTTACGGGTGGAGGAAGCCGGAGTACCCGGAGAGAATCACCGAGCAACGGCGAGCAACTGTAAGCTCCCCAACATACCAACTCCACACAAGCAGGGTTAGCATCGGTTGACAGGTGCATCATCGAAGTGCAGTATGCCTTAGTACACAGCGTCACCGTGCCCCCATGTGGGCAATGGGGGTGAAGCGTCTTGCCCAAGGACAACGCGGTTGCTGTGATGCATAAAACATCAAAAATATATGCAGTCAACTCACTTGACAGCAGGCACAAATGGTTCCTGGACGCCTGCTTCCGTATTCATACCAGAAGTTATCAATACTTCCGGAGAAAAGCCCGTGGCAAAATGGGCTTCAGATATCCAAGAACAAAGCTAGGCATTCAAAACACTTTACGATGTTACACGTTACAAGACACTTTACGAGTGACAGGACTGCATTTGGGGAAAGGACAACAGTCTGCATTTTACTGAAGGGTCCCATGGCCGACAGACAAGCGCATATCACGCGATACCACGAATTTTCATCGAAAAACAATCCCATAATTCAATGAAATTTTAACAGGTGTCATGATACCTTACAAGTAATATAGCAATTGTGCAGTCTCCATATAATAATAGTGTGCAGTATTAAAGCGATCTTTCTCATTATTTGATTTTCGGCAGCATTGTATATAGATGACGTTTCGGCCCGATGATCTTGACAAAAAATATAATGCCGAGAGTTTCAGAATTACACCCACGCAGCTCAGTCACTGAGTTTTGATGTCCTAGCTTTGTTCCTGGATATCTGGAGCACATTTGACCACGAGTTCTTAGGAACTATTTTATCAGTTCTGGTACGAATAGAAACAGGAACTGTCTTATCAAGGCCGCGTTGATTTCATATTTTTTTCATTTTCTGTACGGTCACATTCTTCATTTTGATGTATAATTTGAGTATATTTAATTTGAATTTATGGAATATCAGAGGTAGTAAACAAATTTCTTATTTATATGGCACCTTAACCCTTTACCTAACGTGAAAAGCAGACGACACTTGCAAAAATAATTCTTGAATAACTAATTTTTTTCATTTTTTGTCTCAAAAACATAAGTTATTACCCCTCGTTGGAACGAGCTCGACGAGCTCGTTCCAACGAGGGGTCATAACCTATGTTTTTGAGACAAAAAATGAAAATATTTTGAAAATTAATTGGCGATTTTTGAGAATAGCGCTGGCCGGTTTTGGCCGTTACGTTGGGTAAAGGGTTAATGAAATTCTGATTATGTTCCTGGGCCGGAAAAAAATAGTTTCGAGTTCAGAGGGTTAAAAGTTCAAGGCGGTTCCGCTTCAGAAACTTTCAGTTCCAAAATATTCCGCTTTTCGAGACATTTGTCCAAACAGACGTACAATACATGAGTTGAGAGCTTATAATTACCAGGATTAGTCTGCCCTTTGGGGGAAAGGGTCCGGCGCCCATGACATTGGGAAAATTTGCACCATGGGGGCTCCAAGTAGGTATTTGTTTTGGAGGGAAAAAATATACAAAGACAAATTTTAGCATGGAATTGAACAGAACACCAAGACCGACACCTGAGCAACTGTATGTATACTAAATTATGTTTTGCAACAATCAACATACAATCATGTTCAGTCTTTGTTGTCTATTAAATTATTTTCGTACTAAAGATCTTGTCATTTGCCTTTGAATTTAGGAACTTCGTTAGGCAATATATTTATTGGTGTTTAAGGTCACATACTTATGCACAATGGCTAATAGTGACAGTGGTAGTTTTAAGGGTGGAGGAAGCCGGATTACCCGGAGAGAACCACTGAGCATCGAGGAGCAACTGTCAGCTCCTCAACATGCTCTGTTCAAGCTCCGCTCAAGCAGGGTTACTGCGGTTGAAGGCATGTGCACCATCGACGTGCTGTCCGACTTCGTGCACGACGCCATCGTGCTCCGGTGTAGGCAATCGGGATAAAGTACCTTGCCCATGGACACAACGTGGGTCGTCCCGGACGGGGATCGAACTCGGGACCTCCAGCATAGAAGGCCACCAGTCTACCACTGAGCCACCGCGATCCAAGGCAAGCAATTAAAATTTAATGTTTAATTATGTCCTGAACTTGGTGATCATAAGGTCTCAGAAAACCAATGGTTTTCTGAGGCCTTATGACTACAAAGTTCAGGGCACCAGCTGTGTATTAAATTTTTGTGTGAGTGAGAACCGAGAGTGGGAAATCTGGGTTCAAAATTGGGAAAAATCATGCCCAAATGGCATTGGGAAAGGGTCTCATGAACGGCCCCTGTGGATACCCAAAATTATCCCTCATTATACGGTTGTATAAAGGTACAATATCTACAACTTAACCCTTTACCCAACGAATCGCCCGCATCCGCCCGCGTAATATACAAATTCAGCAGTTGAAAAAGTATTTTTTTTTAAAAAATAAACAAAACCATATCGAGCTCGTTCCAACGAGGGGTCACATATGGTTTTGTTGAAATTTTTTTAAAAATTTAAAATGATATTTAAAATAATAAATTTTGATATCGTCTGCGTTGGGTAAAGGGTTAAATAACAGATTTAAGATTTGATTCGAAATCCTCTACTTGATTTGATTTGATTCGAACTGAAATTTAAGATTCGAAGTGCCCTACCTGATAGGACCTCAAATTCTACTAAGACATATCGTCGCATGAGAACCATAAGCTTCTATCTTCCATTGGAAGATAGAACCTTATGGTTCTCACACGACGATATGCACATCGTCTGGTTTTTCCCATCTGCATGGGATATTGGCCAATGAAAATACCTGTGACATCACGCTTGGTGAAAATTAACATTCTTTCGAGCCTCAAAATGTCTCCATCTAGTACCATTGAGATACATTTTTTTAAACTTCTCCGATGGAAGGCACATAGTTGGACCTCCCCTGAAGACATTTTTGAATATACCCCCCCCCCCCCCCCCCCGGTCGCAACAACGTGAAAGGGTCGCAACAACGAGAAAGGGGCAACACCTCTTCTGTACAGTTCAACTGAAGACAAATGTGACAGCGTGAAAAAGACTCGCCACAAATATAGATACCTGGCAATGCTGTCCGGCTCAAATTCTTGGGAAGCTTCTCGAGCTCCCCAATGTTCAGTGTTGGGTGCATTAGTATTCCAGAGTATAAAATTCAATTTTAGCAACAAATTCCACAACTTATAGAGAGAAATGTTTACACAATGAGAGTCAAACAATTAACGGAATTTATAATTTAAAGCACTTCAAAGGGTCTACTTTAAACCCTGCATGGTGGTATCTCTCATTTCAGTTCAATAACATCTAATGACATCATCGATCGTGAAAAGCAATCTTACAGATTCAAGGAATTGAATTTAAAAAACTTATATGAACTATATTGGTGTTTAAGGTGGTCACATTCAGCATCTTTGTCTATAACATGCCATCACTATGGGTATGAAGTCAAGTTCAAGTTATCGTTTCTCACCTGTGCTACCAACATTTAAGGACTTACACCCCAGGCATTGATGCGCACACCATGCTATTCCGTACGAATTTTCATAGTTTAGCAACCTGGGTGTAAGAACAGTGATGTAGGACCTGAAATCTTTAAAAAAAACACGAATTCGCGATTAGAGGCTTTATGCGGCCATCATTTAGATCTGGTATAGACTTTGGGGCTGAACGCACGAGACCAACTACTGCCTGCCACTTTCGCATTCCGTGGTGTACTTCACTGACTATTCTACATTATCTTATAATAACTAGTTATCCAAAGTTCATTTCTCAACCCAACGACTATGGTAACCTTAACATTCTCTTCATTTCTCTATCTGTTTATTAATTCAAGTCTAACTCATTATGCTATTTTGTTAAAGTCGTTATGTAAATCTTATATGTATGCTTCGCCATTGTATATTAGGAGAGGAACGTAACTAAGTTGCAGTAACTTGTGTTCCAATCCTTTTGTCAGTCAACATCTTACGACAATAAAATATGTTTAAATCATTGGTGCCTTCGGCTCCTATTTTACCAGTAAAGCAGGTATTGTTGACCGAAGTAAACAAGCACCGCTCCACTTAACGGGGTTCTCACTTGGAGAGGGGGCATAAGCACCTTCAAGGACTCGTATGAACCTCGTTATGGATTTAGCTCAAATACTTTACTGAAAACTAACAATTTTATCAAGCTGGAGTTCCTTTGAAAACATTGGGATATAATTTATTGAGGTTTAACGGCTCTTTCTGCAGCCAATATCACCTCGTGTCAGACAATTTTGCGGGTGGGGGGGAAGCCGAAGTACCCGGAGAGAACAACCGAGCAGCGGCGAGCATCCGGCAGACTCCCAACGCACTAGCAGGGTTAGCACTGGTTGAATGCAAGTGCACCATCGACGTGAAATGCGCCTTAGTACACGGCGCCACCGTGCCCCCACGTGGAAAATCCGGAGCCAGTGCCTCGCCCAAGGACAACGCGTTTACACCTGGCGGGGATATAACCCTGGGCTTTTCGGTTTGAAGTCCAATGCCTAACAAGTGAGCCACCGCCCTCCCAATATGGGATACAATGTATACATCAGAAAAAATTACTTGAAAATGGCATTCTACGTCTGACCTACATACTAATATTATGCAAATATTTTCTCTAATTTCTATGAAACCACTGTATTTCCTCACATCCCGAATAAATTAACCCCATTTAACCAATCGGTATCAAAACTCAGTATTAACCCTCGGCCTGCTGATGTCGAAATAGTTCAAGGGAAGGCCCCTGAAACTCCGCACAACGGCCTTTCAATCCCCCCCCCCTCGAAGAAAATGGTTAGGGCACCCCCTATTGTGGAATCCTGGCTACTCGTCTGCACTCCGGAGAGTTCAACACCTAGCAAGCTTGACTATCCTTAAAATAAACGAATAAACTCTTTCATACAAAGGATATATGAAACATGAGGGCATTTTCATTTCTTTTTTGGTGTTCAAGGTCACTTCCAACATCTTTGGCTACAAAGGAATTTCTGCCCGATCAAAAACGTGGTTTTATCAAACCAACCTTTTTCAAATAGGAGGGACGGCACAGCCCCGGACTCCTAGGTTTGGACCTGCATATCAGTCAGGAGCTATTTTGGGAGTATTTTCTCATACCAAAATTCTCTTGCAATTTTGGTATAAAATGGCAGCTTTTGTATTCTGCAATAAAGGTTTGTTTTGGGCGAAGGGACTAAGAGTTAACAAAATCTGGTTAATCCTTTACTTAACATGGAATGCAGACGACACTTCCAAATAAAAAATTCTTGAATAACTCGTTCCAACGAGGGCTCTTAACCTATGTTTTTGAGATAAAAAATGAAGTAATGAAAATTGGCGATTATTAATAGCGCTGGTCGGTTTTGGACGTTACGTTGGGTAAAGGGTTAAGACAGATCACCAGTACATTTAGAGGATTCATCGCACTGTTTCAGTCGTTCGTTCGTTTGTTTCTACCAGATATATCCGCAACACAGATTACATCCACAAAACAGGAACAGATTGTGTCCGCTGGCAAACCTGCGTACATAATCGGCTTGCGTTTTACGGGCGTAATCAGTTTACGAACAACCAGTTTACGGACATAATCGACCTACTTGAATACCCAATCAGTTCGTTTGAGGAGTGTTGGTTCGGGGTTACCCTGCAGTTAGAGAAAGCGTTTTTTGTAATTCCCCACAAATTTTGTGAAAAAGGAGCACATAGGTCATAAATCGGAGACTGGCATTTAGCAATCATTTCCCAACAACTGAAAAACTCAAATTTTGTGTTCTATTACAAAGGATTGTTTTGGGTTTTTGTTTTTTTTTGTTTTTTTATGGAGGCGGGGGCGGGGGAGGGGGGGGGGGGCTTAAACTTACGAAAATTTGGTTTTGGCGGTCCATTGTAATAGTTAGGCAGATAACGTAGTACGAGAATCCCCATTGTGAACTTCAGCAGAGAGAAACGAACATAGCGGTGCGGCGGGGGGAGGGGCACAATTTCCGACAGATAAATAAACAGTTTAGACAGTTCAGATTGGAAAACAAAACTGCGCCTAGTCAGTTTTACCGAAACGAGTTAGACAAAAAACAGCCTAAAACATGTTTTAGCCAAAATGTCATTTTTCTATTTTGAAAACTTACCGAAAAGGGGTCTTAAAACTTCCGACGGGCTTAAAATATTCAGACAAAAGTGTTCATGGGGGTGGTAGACATGCCCATCCCTCACTATATTTCCCCTCCCACCACCACACCCGCAATGTTAACAGGAAACACCTGATAGTTTTGAACAGTATACAAGGGATTTCGTTCTCTCAATTTTGGCATCCAAAACTGAACCCTGTTCAAACGAAATCTTAGGTATAGAAAACTGACTCAAAAACATGATTCAGCCAAAATGTTTTTTCCCACCATTTTCATAACTTTCACCACGAAAAGGCCTAAAAACTTCTGAAAGATGCAACCCCCCCCCCCCCCCACCCCAAAATAAACCTTTTAATCTACGCCCCTGGAAACGAGAAGGACGCAACATTTAACAAATCGACGAATATGATCTTTGACTCAATTTTTGACTTCCAAAACTAACTTATGAGCCCCTGTTGGATCGTGCGCTACGAGCTCGTTCCAATAAGGGGTCATAAATTAAGTTTTGGAAGGTAACAATGAATCGGGCATAGGGGAAAATTATTACCGCCGACAGCTGGCTGTGTTTCGAAAACTGTCTTCAAAACGTAGTCTCTTTGAACCCCTAAAATATTTTCATTTAAAAAATGGGAAACATAAAAAAAGAATGAAAAAAAAATGGGAAACATAAAAAAAAAATATTTTTGCTTACCTGGAAAACGTTTGCAGCAGCAGTACTGCCAATTACAATTCCTTTTGATTCCATAACGTGTTTGTTTTGATGGGTTTTTTTTTATTGCCAATAATCTCATTTTTTTCCTCGCATGTTGTTCACAGACAATATCATTCCTCTTTCCTCGAAAGCCAAATGTCAAATGGTAAACGCTTGCAAAGAAAATGGAGATTCGTCCAATGAGATTGCTCAAAATATTTTTTATTTCCAAATAAGGAGTTATTGTGCAAGTGAAGGAGTTTTTTCCGTGGAAGTGACTGTGCGGGAAAATATTCGTGCACAACAACCCATTCAAATGTAAAAACCTGTTCGGACGAATAAACATTCCCCGTGAAATCTGTTCTCAACAAAATAATTAAGATAATTAAGAAAATAAATAAAAAACTCCAATTATCTGAGGTGAGCAGAATTGATCTTACAATATATGAATCATTAACCATTTTTGGCCATTTTATAATATTACCAATGGAATACGCTTGAAATACATAATAAATTATATTAAAGAAGTAATGAAATAATAATAAAAATATTTCTACTACCACTTATTTACAAGATATATTTCTCACAAAACAATTCCCAGCTCGTAAAATTATTTCAAAATTTCATTTTGTTTGTTTTACCTTTTTACAAACAATTCATGAGTTGTACGTATTAACCCTTTACCCAACGAATCGTCCGCATCCGCCCGCGTAATAAGCAAATTCTGCAGTTGAAAAAATATTATTTTTCAAAAAATTTCAACAAAACCATATCATGTGACCCCTCGTTGGAACGAGCTCGTCGAGCTCGTTCCAACAAGGGGTCACATGATATGGTTTTGTTGAAATTTTTTGAAAAATTTAAAAAAATTATATTTAAAATAATAAATTTTGATATCGTCTGCGTTGGGTAAAGGGTTAATAGGTTTGACGATAAGACACTGGTGGAGTGGAGTTTCCACCCAGGCAAAAATCTGAACTCGGAAAAATCACAAAAAGCAGATGCAAAGTTTCAGTTAATGGACCTCCATTAGCTGAAACATTTCTTGTGATTATCTTGATATAAAAGCAATTTCGTAATTATTGTCTGCGTGGAAGTTCCAATTAGCAGGAGTATTATGGTGATCCACTATCCATACCCACACCCCGTGGAAAACCCAGGAAGTGTGACAGCATTTGTTTTCTGTGATAAACGGGTTCTGTTTCAATGGTAAAATAGGACCCGTCTAGCAAAGAATGGAATCGAAATCCTCAAAAGTGGATATCATAGTGCGAACACTTAATAAACTTCACTTCATAGTTGTGTTGTGGCCAGATATAGCCATACGTGCTGAAAGTATCTATGTCTATATCAAGAACACAATACAAATCGTAAAGAGCTTTAGGAAGAACAAGTTGAATAAGTTTGATCACAGTAAGAAAATTGCTTATTTTTTCCTCCTACAGTTATTTATTTAACCCTTTACCTAACATGAAAAGCAGACGACACTTGCAAACAAAATTCTTGAATAACTCATTTTTTTTTCATTTTTTGTCACAAAAACATAGGTTATGACCCCTCTTTGGAACGAGCTCGTCGAGCTCGTTCCAAAGAGGGGTCATATCCTATGTTTTTGAGACAAAAAAATGAAAACAATAATGAAAATTAATTGGCGATTTTTGAGAACAGCGTTGGCCGGTTTTTGCCGTTACGTTAGGTAAAGGGTTAATGGTGTTTAACGACACTTTCGACTGCCAGAATCACATCTTGTCAGACAGGTCTTCGGGTGGAGAAAGTACCCAGAGAGAACCACAGAGCAGTGTCGAGCAATTATTGAACTCAGCAATGTTCAAACTCCACACATGCAGGGTTCGAATAAAAGACAAGTGTACCATCGACGTGCAGTACGCCTCTGTACCCACACGTGTAATTGCCTAATTGCCTAGTCGAGCCGTGGACCTTTCAGTTTGAAGTTCAATGCTCTATACCAATGAGCCACCCCTTCTCTTGTAGTTTATATACCAGGCTCTGACACTGTCTCTTGGAAAGCTGCCTCGGAGAACTTTGCGATTTCTATTGTCAAGAGATTGATATTGTTAGTTAAGAAAATATTAGAAAAGAATTGATATCCAGTCGAAAATTTAGAAATTCCTGACCCCCACCCCCTCGTTTTGTCTTTGTTCGGCAGCAAGACTCAAATTAAGCATCACCTTGCATGTGTTGAAATTGCAAACCGAGATGGGATATCATTACTGATGGCGTAATTAATTGCTCAATTCGCGTCACATACAGTGTATTTTATAGTTTTTAAGGTCACAAGCAGCATCTATGGCTATATCATGAACGCGATATAGGTATGAAATCCAGTTTAGTCAATCGTTTATACCTTTGCTATACATTAGTGGAACTCTGCCCAGGTCAGTGGCGTAGGAACCGGGGGAGGGGGGGGGGGGGGGGTTAAGGGGGGTATTTAACCCCCCCCTCCAATTTGTTTTTTCAAAACTTTGTAAATCATGTCTAGTATCTACACGAAAATAACCACATACATCTGCATATTTTACATCATACAGGCGCACACAAAAACTGTATGATCTACACCATTTGCAGTGCATAGAAAGTTGGTAGCCGATGTCACTGACTGATTTGACGCTCAACAGGTTAACATCTTCCTCCCTGACCTACATCCTCCTTTAACCCTTTACCCAACGTAACGGCCAAAACCGGCCAGTGTTATTCTCAAAAATCGCCAATTAATTTTCATGATTTTTTCATTTTTTGTCTCAAAAACATAGGTTATGACCCCTCATTGGTACGAGCTCATCGAGCTCGTTCCAGTGAGGGGTCATAGCCTATGTTTTGAAGACAAAAAATGAAAAAAAATTAGTTATTCAAGAATTTTTTTTTCCAAGTGTCGTCTGCTCTTCATGTCAGGTAAAGGGAAAAACACCAAAATTAACAGCAACAGTACCTTGATTTTTTCACTTGAGAAGCGAGAAAATGAGCTCTCAGTAGTGAATATTTCACAATTTTTCCTGGTATCCCCCTCCCGCACTCTCCCCTGGGTTCGGCTACGCAGAGCGGGTCGCCAATGGCGGTCGTGTTGTCCCCTACAACCTCCCGTTTACAATCCAACCCCCCTTCCAATATTATAAGCTTCCTACGCCCCTGGCCCAGGCGCTGGTTACCAGGTCCTATTTTACCAATAGAACAGAACTTTACCATAGTTGGGGGTCTAGCACGACCATAGTAAATAAGCACTGCTCCACTTCCCGGGGTTCCCACGCGGGCACACTCAAGTGTACAACAGCTTAAATGTCTCGTTAGAAAACTAAAGAAACGGTCATATGGCCACATGTCCTCCGACACGGTGAAAAATTATTCTTAAATTTAAACTGGAGGGGCCAGGTTGGCTGAGATGTTCGCCTGATACAAGCACCCTAACCGTTTTTTCACACACACGCTTACAGTCAGATCAGTTGCTTTCACCACACGAGAAATCCTCTTCATAGAAAGGCAAATTCTACGTGTATCAAGGGAAGCAACTTCTACTAAACTAAAAACAATCGGTCATCTTTTCACATTTTGCTGATCAATAAATCTCCAGCAACAACGCTTTAAAATTTCATTAACCCTTTACCCAACGCAGACGTAGTCGATTGAAATTTTAAAAAAAGTGTTCAACAAAAGTATATCACTTGACCCCCTTATTGGAACGAGCTCGTCCCAATGAGGGGTCAAATGGTATGGTTTTGTTGAAATGTTTTGAGTTTTTTTAATTGCTGAATTTGTATATTAGGCGGGCGGATGTGGCCGATTCCTTAGGTAAATGGTTAGCCAAAGTCAGGGGTGGGATGGGGCGAGGGTTTCACCCCCCCCCCCCAATAAATATATTTATTTATTGGGGTTAAACGATACTTTCGACAGCCAGGGTCACCTCGTGTCGGTGCTTTACGGATGGGGGAAGCCTGAGTACCCGGAGAGAACCACGGAGCAACGGCGCGTAACTGACAGACTCCTCAACGTACTAACTCCGCACAAGCAGGGTTAGCATATCTTGTACCCATCTATTGTGGTAAGTGATGTAAATAGACAAGTATTTAAAAAAAATCCATCAGAGCCCAATATGGGTTTGAAACACCTTTCAACAGAAAAGATATGGGCATGTAGATCAAGAAGAGTTAATTTTTGTTTTATCGGGGATTAAAGACACTTTCAACAGGCACATCGTGTCAGACAGTATATGGGTGTAGGAAGTCGGAGTACCCTTAAAGAGCCACCAAGCAAAAGCGAGCAATTACCGGACTCCCCAACTTATTAACTCTGAACAAGTAGTAAAAGCAGTGGTTGAAGAAAAGTGCACCATGGACGTGCAGTACGCCTTAGTACATAGCGCCCCCCCCCCCCCCCCCCCATGGGCAATCGGGGTGAAGTGCCTTGCCCAAGGACACAACACAGTTACCCATGGCGAGGATCGAACCTAATAAATATACCAGTCGGGACATTTTCGGCTGGGTTGGAGTCTTAGACGTAAATTTGTTCTTGCCAGTGTTATTTATTTATTTATTTATTTATTTATTTATTTATTTATTTATTTATTTATTTATTTATTGAGCTTTGACGACACTTTCGACTGCCAGAGTCACCTCGTGCCGGAACCTGCCAGTAATCATGTACTTTATTACGACAGTCGGTCGTACAAATGATGGGTCTGTGATATCTCATTCGGGCAGTTGAGGGTCCAGCACGGCCAATTTTGAGTACAGGTACGACATGATTGTATTAAATAGGAAGTTACATCATGACTACCACATGTATACTTTTTCTATCTTCAAATGAATTTCCAAGAAAGTCTTGGTTACTTAAACTATAATCCCAAGCCATCACAGTCGGGCAAATCAGATTGAAAATAAATAAATAAATAAATAAATAAATAAATAAATAAATTTTCACTGTTTTCAACTGAAGATGGTGTAAATGGAATATTTTGATTGAAAGGTTCAACTCCTCCCATACGGGGAGTCGTGAAGATGAAAACAGATTTGTCCTGACTGTGATAGCTCAAGTCCCGACTGAAAAAATATTCCAACTACATCATCAAGGCATACCTTCGTAGAAGGCATGCCTTGACGACGAGGTTGGAATATACAGCAAGAGCGCCAAAATACACCATTATTCGAGTACATTAAGGGCAATAACTCTTGAGGAAAATTTCATTTGTGTTCTCCCACATTCACCTGAGCATTACGAGGAAATGGACAAAAAGAATGTCCCAAAGCTTCAAACTCGTAAATTGTAACAAATCAAAGGCATACAGACGAAATAAATACATTTAGAAAATAATGGGAACCACATCAAAAAAATATGAAATCCTTTAACAATAAAACCCTAAAGGGCTTCCGGAAGTCAATCAGTTAACAAAAATAAAAAAATAAATAAAATAAAAGCATCCCTTCCTCACTGATTTGAAAAATTGATTGCTCAAGAATCAAACGTATTTTTTGCATTTGGTCTTTGGTACCAAAATATCCCGACTGCTAACAATTCACAGTTTAAGTCCAAACTAACGAAAATAACACCAGACGCTAACGTCCTGATATAGTTCTTTAATTCTACTTTATTTATTATGTACTACGGGGCTCACGTGTCCCAGGATGGGAAGCACCACCCATGCAAGGACGAAAAGTAACCCATTGCATATCAAGGGAGATAATTGAAACTGGAGTTTCTTGCCGGACGGAATTCCAGACACCTTATTTATATAAATAATGGACCCACCCATCCCGACACGTGAAGCTTCGCGCGACGGAAAAGTAGCCCATTGCATATGAAGAGAGATAATCAAATTTGGAATTCTAGCTTTACAGATAACGAAATTCCCATTAATATAAAGATAGATATGATATGGCTGTAGATGTTTAATTATAAAAAAACATTTACATGACGTAACAGCGAAAACCGACGAGCGCAATTAACAAAAAATGCTCTTCAAATTTTATTATTTTTAAAAAATTTTAGTCTCAAACACAAAGTTTATGACCCCCCCCCCCCCCCCCCCTTCCCCCCCATTGGAATAAGCTAGTTCCAATGAGAGGTGCCACACGCTATTTTTGAGAAAAAAACGGAAACTTTTTGTTATTTAAGATATTGTTTTGCAAATGTCGTCTATTATTTATTTATTTATTTATTTATTTATTTATTTATTTATTTATTTATTTATTTATTTATTTATTTTATTTTATTCTTTTTTTTGGTGTTTAAGGTAACTTATTTTTATACAATGGCTAATCATGACCACAACATGGAGATAAAGTTAAGTTGAGTCAATTGTTTATACCCATGTTGCCCATTTTAGAGGACTTCCACCCCAAGTATTGGTCCTATTTTACCAGTAAAACGGAGCTTGTTTACAAAAGAAAACAAGCACCGTCTCACATCCTGGGGTTCCCACGGGGGGGGGGGGGGGTGGGGGTGGGTGAGGGGGTTATTCGTGTTGGATAATATAACGGTTTGACAGATGGGAATACTCACAGATTCAAATGAAAGTTGTTTTTTTTTTTTAAATATTCTTTGAAAACATAAGTTATTTATTTATTGGTTCTTAGGGTCACTTTCAGCATCTTTGGCTTCCTCGTGGCCGTAACATAGGAATGAAGTCAAGTTTAGCTAATCGTTTGTACCTATATGTTGTCCACTTTAGAGGATGTTCACCCCAGACGTTGATTCCGGGTCTTGTTTTACCATTAACCCTTTACCCAACAACGTAACGGCCAAAACCGACCAGCGTTATACACAAAAGTCGCAAATTAATTTTCATTGTTTGTTTCATTTTTGTCTCAAAAACATAGGTTATGACCCCTCTTTGGAACGAGCTCGTCAAGATCGTTCCAATGACGGGTCATAACCTACGTTTTTGAGACAAAAATTTTAAAACATCAGGTATTCAAGAATTTTTTGTTTGCAAGTGTCGTCTGCTTTTCATGTTAGGTAAAGGGTTAAAGCAGAACTTGTTTATACCACAGTAAACAAGCACTAATCCACTTCCCGGGATCCCCTAGGGAAAATTGAAACCATAAGGGAGAGCGAGAGCGAGAAACAGCTCTGGGCCATCATGGTTCATCTAATATTTCGTACTAAAGACATTAATATGCAGTGGTGTCTCCAGAATTTCCACAACAGGACGCGGGGACTAGGGTATTCCCCGACAATCACACAAAAAAAGACGGGAGGGCTAACTCTCCCCGACGGGGGTAGGGGTTCCCCCGACTCCCCTGGCGCCATCCCGGCTACTATGTCAACTTGGATAGGCAAACAGGTGGAGCTATTATGAAGGCGAGACATCTGATAGTTTAGACATGTCGGGATTTTTTTTTACAAATTTGCTAACAAAAGTGCATTCCTTCGATCTATGAATGTTGGTTATCGATTCGGGATTGCCGGTACAAGAGCCGTCCATATGTAATCGGACTATTGGAAAATGGATTACAACCGAAATACGGTGGGAGAATTAAATTTCATACTTGCGCAATATCACTTTTCAGTGTTTTATCAAACCAGCACTAGGGACTACAGACAAATAATATATGAACACACACACAAGGCTATTCTTTTAAAAAATCACCAATATTAGATCCAAACATAGTGAATATCTTTCAACTCATTCATTTACTGTTCATCCAATACATAACATAATGATGAGAAGTCAGTAGAAACTAAGTTTCCAATGTCAAGCCAATCGCATGTTTCTTTCAGTACTTCTATTTGGAAGCATTTGATGTAACCTGGAAGACAGTAGCGTGTTCGACCACATTCACCTGAGCATTACGAGGAAATGGACAAAAAGAATGTCCCAAAGCTTCAAACTCGTAAATTGTAACAAATCAAAGGCATACAGACGAAATAAATACATTTAGAAAATAATGGGAACCACATCAAAAAAATATGAAACCCTTTAACAATAAAACCCTAAAGGGCTTCCAGCAGTCAATCAGTTAACAAAAATAAAAAAATAAATAAAATAAAAGCATCCCTTCCTCACTGATTTGAAAAATTGATTGCTCAAGAATCAAACGTATTTTTTGCATTTGGTCTTTGGTACCAAAACATCCCGACTGCTAACAATTCACAGTTTAAGTCCAACAGCCGTTTCCCCTTCCCTGAAACGTATAGACGCCATCGTCGTGGGAATGAATATGAATATGAATACTTTAAACCTTTACTCAACGAATCGCTCGCATCCGCCCGCGTAATATGCAAATTCAGCAGATGAAAAAATATTATTTTTCGAAAAATTTCAACAAAACCATATCATGTGACTCCTCTTTGGAACGAGCTCACCGAGCCGGTTCCATTGAGGGGTCCCATGTTATGGTTTTGTTGAAATTGTTTGAAAAAAAATTAAAAAATGATATCTAAATAATAAATTTTGATATCGTCTGCGTTGGGTAAAGGGTTAATTCACAGCATAATAATATAATAGTATACATGTATTAACCCTTTACCCAACGTAACGGACAAAACCGGCCAGCGCTATTCTCAAAAATCGCCAAGTAATTTTCATTATTTCTTTCATTTTTTGTCTCACAAACATAGGTTATGACCCCTCGTTGGAACGAGCTCGTCGAGCTTGTTCCAATGAGGGGTCATAACCTATGTTTTTGAGACAAAAAAATGAAATAAATTAGTCATTCAAGACTTTTTTGCAAGTGTCGTCTGTTTTTCGTGTTAGGTGAAGGGTTAAACAAAATTAACTCTATTATACTGCGGGGAGACAGCATAGTCATAAGGACTGTCTTCCTGCCGTCCCCACATAAAGGCTAAACATAACATAACATAACATAACATAACATTTATTAGCATAAAACATCCTACATAGGACAGTATGCGATAATCTACAAGTAACATGAACAAAAGTAGTACTCAAAATATTACAATTTCATCCATCAATTTTCTATGATCAAAGTACTATATTTTTATTAATTTGATACGCAAAAGATCGTGGAGACGTGAACTAGAATTTCCAATACACATCGCTAAACATATCATAATCGACTGGCGAAAAAATGACTGTAATCTTCACAGCAGATTTCGTCTACATTTTGATTCACTGAAGGAGACCAATATTGACCAGCATCTAGTAAGAAAAAACAAAATAAGACAAATTTGTACCTATTGAGAGCCCTCCCGAAAAAGGACCCACAGTCCATCATGGTGCCGCCTCGCTGTACATGGTGAAGACATAGTACCCCGGGGCGGCACCATGGTCCACCGTGTAACCTAATATTGAGGCATCTTATTTTAGCACTGAGCGAGAGGACAGAACATTAATTACAAGCACGGCGATTACTTCAGTCATTTCTACAATATGGGCATGCAGGGTTACTACAGGCAACATTAACCCTTTACCTAACCTGAAAAGCAGACGACACTTGCAAAAATAATTCTTGAATAACTAATTTTTTTCATTTTTTGTCTCAAAAACATAGGTTATGACCCCTCGTTGGAACGAGCTCGACGAGCTCGTTCCAACGAGGGGTCATAACCTATGTTTTTGAGACAAAAAATGAAAAAAATAATGAAAATTAATTGGCGACTTTTGGGAACAGCGCTGGCCGGTTTTGGCCGTTACGTTAGGTAGAGGGTTAATGGAGTATGAGCTAAGCATCCTGTCCGTAATAATTCTTTTAAATTCAGATCTATTGAGATTTTTAATCAATGGTTCAATTTCATTCCACATTCTTGGAAGAGAGGGGAATGGGAGATTAGCTGAAAACTGAGTACGAGGTTTGAGAACGTATGTCTTCCCCGATTGTCTCGTATCCATTCCTGATGGATTTGTATAAAGCTTGAAGGTACTTTCGAAACTCACGGGCATTCGTCTATGATGGAACCAGTCGTACATAAAGAGAAGGACGTTAAGTTTGTATAGATCTTTGAATTTCAGAAATTTAAATTTTCTGAACAGGGGGTCGGTATGCGAATTGTATTTTTGTTGTCTATTATGCGTATTGCTCTTTTCTGCAGATTAAGGATTTTGTACGCCGTACTTCTATGGAAAGCATTTTGTATGACTCGAAAGACAGTGGTGTGTTCGACCACACCACAACCGTTGCCCCTCCCTTCAAACTTATAGACGCCATCGACATTGGAAAGTATTTACAAAACTGTACATTTGTGTATATATCCAAGCTTGCACATGAGTGTATCCTCGTGTGTATCCTCGTGAGGGAATTTGGAAACGATTGCGGTGTTTGTTTCTTAGGTGGCTAAGTCAGCTTTACTGGTATAATAAACTGGCTATCCCGTCCGAGGGCTGGAATCCCGCCTTTGCTATCCAGAACATATTTTTGTTTCACATTTCGTTGCCTTTAATTTTGCATATGAAGGGGGATAATTAACACATGGAGTTTACACTGCACTGAATGAGAGGCGCTTTCAGACCTCCCAATTTATATAAAAGACAAACTCCACTGTCCAAGGCCATGAGCGTTACTTTTCTGAATGAGACAGTGCAATTGTAAACCGTAACCTAAACTTCCCTTTTCCTTATTTTTGTGGCTTTGATAGATATAGGCATAAAAAGTGGGTACGGCCTTAACCCTTTACCTAACATGAAAAGCAGACGACACTTGCAAAAAAAATTCTTGAATAACTATTTTTTTTCAATTTTTGTCTCAAAAACATAGGTTATGACCCCTCGTTGGAACGAGCTCGACGAGCTCGTTCCAACGAGGGGTCATAACCTATGTTTTTGAGACAAAAAATGAAAATATATTGAAAATTAATTGGTGATTTTTGAGGATAGCGCTGGCCGGTTTTGGCCGTTACGTTGAGTAAAGGGTTAAATCTCAATAAACAATTAGTAGGAGCCTCAATGCTGGGTCTTTTTTCAACTTTCAAAGTGCTCTTTCCTAAATGGAGCGCTCTGTACATAGCAGGGACATCGAGTTGCCAAAAAAGGTCATAGCAACTAACATATAAGCAGTTCTGTTCTCCACAAACATTCAAAATCTGATTGAGTTTTGCCATGTACAGCACATACAGTAGCATTTGATGGTCTACAAAAAATCAGAAACAGAGATTTCCCCTATATTTTTGAATGTACAATTTTTTGGTTCAGTCAGCGGAATATTTGTTTTTCGTTTTTTCGATTCTTTCCAAAGGTCCTTTTGAAATTCTTGAAACAAGCAAAAAATAATTTTTCCCCATTGTTCAATACAAATAAGTTCTATAGGCAAAAGTACCTTCCTTTTCACACTTCAGTCAACTGGCGTGGCTTCTATTGAGCATATAAACGCTCATACTGCGAATTCAATTTTTTTCAGTCTGGCAGCAGAAGGAGAAATCAGATACACACACAATATCACTTATCAATGCATTATCAAAGCAGCCTTAGAGATAAACAACAGACAAATAATATTTGAACACACACAGGGTAAGTCTTTAACCCCCTGCACACTGATGTCAAAATATCTAAATCTCAGGCAGAAAAAAATTCCCATAATGCAACTAGAAATTTAACCAATTCAATCTCGTTTGACAGAGCTCATTGAGCTCTGTCAAACGAAATTGAATTGGTTAAATTTCTATATGCATTATGGGAAAAAACAGCTTGTTGAATTTTTGGTATTTTGACATCAGAGTGAAGGGGGTTAAAACAAATCATCAATATTAGATCCAAACATAGTGAATAACTTTCAACTCATTCATTTAGTGTTCCCCCAATACATAATATAATGATGAGAAGTCAGTAGAAACTAAGTTTCCAATGTCAAGCCAATCTCATGTTTCTTTCAGTACTTCTATATGGGAATACATTTTATATAACCTGGAAGACAGTAGTGTGTTCGACTTCTACTTCTTCTGCCAGGCTGAAAAAAATGAATTCACAGTATGAGCATTTATATACCCAAAAGCAGCCATGCGAGTTGACTGAAGTGTGAAAAGGAAGGTACTTTTGCCTATAGAACGTTTCCACGTATAAGGAATGGTTTCACGCGCCGAAGGCGCGCAGGGACGATATGAGGATCAGGCCCCTTTCGACCTTCACTGACTGTAGATGATCAATTTTCGCATGTCTATACGTGTTGAAGGAGGAACAGGTTCAGGTACTCGGCAGGTGTCACCGGTTGCGGCGTGATGGTCTCTTTGGATGATGTCGGTTGAACCCTCAGGTGAGGACCAGTGTGGGAGGTTGGGCCCTCTCACAAAGGTACTACCTCTCCCCGAGGGTGCAGTCGATCTGGATTTTCAGGCAAGTATAGTCTGCCACTTCGGAGATGATATTGGATGATGGTCATCACTGGCAAGTATAATCTTCCTCAGGCTGTCTCTGTTTGGTAGGACGTCTTTGAAAGAAACAACAACGACCCCTTTCGGGGACCACAGAAAGAGGACCCGAACTTCCCTGGTTCGGGGGCAGGCCTGCATTGTGGTCCTATTGGGTTGGGACAAAAGATGCGTAATGCGCTTACAAAAAGGGGCAGAGGCGGGACGCAGGACCAACGCTCGCCTCCCTTAAAGTGGTCGACCACTTTTAGGGATGGAGTGGAGGATGTTCAGGAACCATGGGGGTTACTGTTTTCGTAACGGTTAGACTGTGCATAGCGGTTATTGGGACCTATACAACTTATTTGTATTGAAAAATAAGGAAAACATTTTTTAGAATTCCAAAAGGGTGTCCCCTTTGGAAAACAATCGCCCCCCCCCCCACCCCCCACATAAAAAAATGACTAAAATAAAATAAAATTCAGCTGTCTGAACCAATAAAGTGTACATGGAAAAATATGTAATGTTCATGACTGCAATCAGGGGAAATCTCTCTGAATATTTGTTGACCATCAAACGTTACTATATGTGCTGTACATAGCAAAACTCAATCAGATTTTGAATGTTTATGGAGAACAGAACTGCTTGAATATCAATTGCTAAGACCGTTTTGACAATTCGAAGGCCCTGCTATGTACAGAGCACACCATTTAGGAAAGAACACATTCAAAGTTGAAAAAAGACCCAGCATTAAGGCTTCTACTAATTGTTTACTGAGATTTAAGGCTATACCCACTCTTTATGCCTATATCTATCAAGGTCACAAAAATAAGGAAAAAGGAAGTTTAGCTTACGGTTTACAATTGCAATGTCTCATTCCGAAAAGTAACGCCCATGGATTTGGATAGTGGGTTTTGTCTTTTATGTAAATTGGAAAGTCTGAAAGCACCTCTCATTCAGTACAATTGTAAATCCCTGTGTTAATTATCTCCCTTCATATGCTAGATGCAATGAAATGAAATGTGAAACAAAAAATTGTTCTGTAGCAAAGGCAGGATTCCGGTCCTCGGGTGGGTTAATCGGTTAGTTATGCCAGTAAGGCAGACTTATCCACCTCAGAAACAAACACTACAATCGTTCCCCTCACGAGAATACACTCAGGTGCAATCTTGGGTATATACACAAATATACAGTTTTGTGGATTCCTTCCAATGTTGATGGCGTCTATAAGTTTGAGGGGAGGGGCAACGGTTGTGGTGTGGTCGAACACACTACTGTCTTTCAAGTCACACAAAATGCTTTCCCATTGAAGTACTGAATGAAACATGAGATTGGCTTGCCATTGGAAACTTAGTTTCTGCTGACTTCTCACCATTATATTACGTATTGAGGGAACAGTAAATGAATGAGTTAAAAGATATTCACTATGTTTGGATCTAATATTGATGATTTTTTAAAAATACTTTCTATGTGTGTTCATATATTATTTGTCTGTAGTGCATCCCTCGTGCTACTTAGATGATGCACAGAAAAGTGATGTTGTTCGTGTATCTGACTTCCACTTCTGCTGTTAGGCTGAAAAATTGAATTCGCAGTATGAGCATTGGTGTGCTCAAAAGAAGCTATGCCAGTTGAATGAAGTGTGAAAATAAAGGTACTTTTGCCTATAGAACGTATTTGAATGGGCAAAATATTTTTTTGGCTTTTTTCAAGAATTTCAAAAGTGGGTCCCTTTTGGAAAAAATCGAAAAAACGAAAAGAAAAAAAAATTCAGGTGACTGAACCCATAAATTGTACAAGCAAAAATATGTGACGTTCATGACTGTAATCAGGGGCAATGTCTCTCTCTCTGAATTTTTGTAGGTCATCCAATGTTACTGTATAGTACGTGTAGAGTGGATTGTAACTAAATCACCCGTGGAGTAGAGTTATCACCCAAAGTATCACTTTCGAGTTCTGTTTTTAGTTTTAGTTTTTATTTCGTTACTTTTTTCCATTTTCATGGAGTACAGTACCAGAAATAAATGCAGTAAACATAATTTCATAGTACATGTCCGTGGTGGGTATTTACAAATTCACAGTGCTCTCTCTCTCTCTCTCTCTCTCTCTTCTCTCTCTCTCTCTCTCTCTCTCTATACAAAGCACCAAATGATGTATTTTGCATAAAATAAAATAAAATAAAAACATGCCAGTGGTAGTCAAAAATGTACATGTGAAAATGATACAGTCTCGGACAGAGACTCTCCAATGTAATCCGCATAATATATTATTGCCGCTTGTATATAGTATAGCCCTTCACTTCCATCGTCTTTCGGCAGGAGTAATAGGTTATACCATATATAGTATTCGACGTCGTGGAGCCAGTTATAAAAGAATGCAACTAGGCCATAATTGTACATATGGACAAAAAACACAAGCAATGATTCAGCCAATGGACCTCCGGGTTTAACCCGGAGGTCCATTGGCTGGAACTTTGCTTGTGATGTTTATGCTTTGCAACAAATTTGCAATTATTGTACGGGCTGAATCTCCACTCTGCAGGTGATTTAGTGACAGCTTGTCATTTGTAGATTGGGGCCCACAGCAGCCCACAGAGGTTTAAATTGGTGGTACCAGTTTAAGAACATTTTGAAATCCCCCTAAAGACAGCTGTGCCTACTAAGTTTATAAGTTTATTTTGGATTTTAATGGGAGAGTGGGGGTGGGTGTCTGAGAACGGTAGTAGAAAATTTGCACGTAGGGGTGGGTGGGTGTAAAAAGGAGCTGAATAAAAAATAGGACGTCACGTCTTGCAAATTTTTAGTGCCCCCCCCCCCCCCCCCCCCCTTCCTGGAACATATATTATTTTTTATTCTCATATAATACCTCACTCTGGCCCGGTTTATTGGAAAGCTGTCCCAGATAAGTTTCCAGATATCACTGTCATCGGCTAATATTCTCCGTGAAAACCACGGGAAGGATTTAACTGGTAAAATAGGATCCGATAATGCCTGGGGTGGAAGTCCTCTAAAATAGGCAACATGAATATAAACGATTGGCTGAACTTGACTTTATATGTCAGAAATATGTGACCTTAAATACAAATAATGAAATCGGCTAATAGTGGTATGGGTGAGGGGAAATGGTAGTGGCGGGGGAGTGGCGAGAGGTCGTCGCCTGAGCGCTAGAATGTCCCATAGGGGACATAGGACATTCTAGCACTCAGGCGACGAGGTAGCGGTGATCCTAAAACTCATTTCTACGGGAAAATGTATTTTTTCAAAACTGTGCATATTTTCATTTTCATTGCAGATCGGGTTTGAATGCTTCAGGAAAGTGGCCGATGAGTCATGGTTGGGAGGGGGGGGGGGGGGCTCTTGGACAATATGAACTTCACCCGTCCCCAGGGTTGAATACTTTTCGACTAGTTCTTAGGGAAATCCAATTACAACCCCTCACCCTCCAACCTATTAGATAGCTTTCTGCTTTTCTGCTTTGCCATACACCGTGCCCCATCTCCAATCGGGATTAAGTGCTTCTTCCCAATGACAGGACGCCATTACTTTTGATGGGGATTGAACCGTGGACCATTCGGTTAGAAGTGAAATGCCGTAACCACTGAGCTGTGTAAATTAAATTTAAAATAATTAAATTCAAAACTATAATCAATAGATAATTGTTTGTTCAGTGGCGGATCCAGGATTGAAAAAAGGGGGGGGGGGGGATTTAGCACCGCAGGCACGAGTAGGGGGTGAGCTCTAGAGGGGGATATCCACCCTCTCGTGGGAGACGCATTCTGGATGCATTTCCTTGTGTACTAGAGGAAATTTAATGCTTCGTAAATGACCGATTTTTACACTACATTTCTACGCATTGCAACATGATTCAAGTATAAAAGGTTGAACAACTGAGCGTTTATCGGACCTCGCCGTTATCGCAATGCACGGGTTTGAGTTTCCTGTTTCAAAATTTGTGAACGTTGTATTTCCAAGCACCATCGGCGTATGACTACTGACCAGCCAATCATTATTCATCTCATGAACTTATGGTGATAATATTTCATCCAAATAACATATATCAGACTATTTTCGTTGACGAATCGACATTTATGTTGACTACGATTGGTACAATGTATGGTCTGTAGTCTGTACCTCATTGAGGTACAGACTACAGACCATACATTGTACCAATCGTTTATACAATACAGGTTGAATTTGACTTTGAAAAATTGCTTGTCTCCCCTTTCAAATATCAAAAGGGGGAGGGGGTGAAAATCCACCCTATCCACCCCCTCTGTATCCGCCCATGTTGTTTGTTGGGTTTTAACGACACTTACAACAGCCAGGGTCACATCATGCTGAACAGTTTTTTGGATGGAGGAAGCCGGAGTACCGAGAAAGAACCACCGACTAGAGCGAGCACATGTGAGACTTTCCAACTTACAAACTGGGCACGCGCAGAGTTAGCAGTGGTTAAAGGCTAGTGCACCATCGATAAGCGTTATACGACTTAGTACACAGCGCTACCGTGCCCCCACCCCACGTGGACAAACGGGATTAAATGTTTTGCTCAAGGACACAACGCAGTTACCACTAGTCTTGTTCGGTTTAAAGTCCAATGCTTTTATCACTTAGCCATCGCTCTCCCAATGAGACAATAACTTTCTTTCTTTTCAGTACTGTCTTTGTCCGACAACGAGGCTTAACCCTTTCAATACCACACCCATTTTAGCCATACATGGAGAGGATCTCTATGTACGCCTTTATGCGAGGAAGTTGAATACAAATTATGACATACTTGAAACTCTATCATCTGATTAATTGTTGGAAAGGGCTCTCTGAGCCCTCTCGAACAATTGATCAGATGGTAGGTTTGATCTGCACATACGAGAACGTTCTTCAGATAACCATTATAAAATAGGTGACAATAGTCGCTTCGGCAGCGAAAATGTTAATATGAGAGGAATCAACAGTTTGTCGTCACAGCGCACTGTAGATAAAAATCGTTAAATGTAACATCGTTCTCATCGTATCGCATCGATTATAGTATGTAGCCGCCTAATTCTGTCGCGAGAAAAAAACAATCGTGGAGGTACTGAACATCCCGACCACAAACTTTCCGATAAATGTAATTTTTCCCGTACCCACCATGGACATGGCGGGACGACTCCCCCTAAATACGGATTGCTCTATCATATCTTGTGAGGCTACGCGGATTTTGGCGCAAAGTGGTAAACAAAACATCAATGATGTGCCTAGTTTTGATTTATACCTGCACATAGCCCCTCCAAATACGCTTAATTACGGAATCACTTCAAAGTATACTGCTAGATATAGTGTGGTGTCGACGGCATATAGACTTATATTTGACACAATATTATTCACAATATCATTGATATTAATATTGAACAAAATCGGTCCTAATACAAAGCCTTGTGGGACCCCTGTCGGTACTATTTTGCACGTAGACGCCTCCGCGTTAATAACAACACATTGGGAACGGTGCGTTTGATAGCTTTAAAATCACAATAAAAGGTCACCATTTATTCCTATCGACTTAAGTTTATGTAATAGACCTTTATGCCAGACTCTATCGAAAGCCTTACTAATATCACAAAATACGACTCTTATATCTGTATTTGTATCCAAGCTCAGAGAGATATCATGATCAATGTCAATTAATTGATAAATCGTGCTATCTCCGGGGATGAACCCAGATTGTAGGGGGTTAAGAGATTATTTTCAGTTAAGAAAGAAAACAAATGCTTGAAAATAATTTTCTCCGGGATTTTACTAACACAACTAGTCATGGAAACGGGGCGGTAATTTTTCTTATTGTGTATTGATTCTTTCTTATGTATAGGCACTACTCTTGCCATCTTCCATAAATTTGGAAAAGTTTTGCTAGTTAACCCTTTGCCCAACGTAACGGCCAAAACCGGCCAGCGCTATTCTCAAAAATCGCCAATTAATTTTCAAAATATTTTCATTTTTTGTCTCAAAAACATAGGTTATGACCCCTCGTTGGAACGAGCTCGTCGAGCTCGTTCCAACGAGGGGTCATAACCTATGTTTTTGAGACAAAAAAAATGAAAAAAATTAGTTATTCAAGAATTTTTTTTGCAAGTGTCGTCTGCTTTTCATGTTAGGTAAAGGGTTAATGAAAGGTTGAACAACCTGTTCAGTGGGCTAGTAGGTTCATGAGCACATAATTTCAAAATTTTGTTATTAATTTCGTCTGGACCGTTCGCCTTTTTAGGATCTATTTTAAGAAGAAGAGCTGTCACCTCGTCCTCGCTGACATGCACTTCATTTAAATCAAAATTATTAAAAGCCAGGGGAGATAACTCTTTATCATTAACAGAACTTTACTGTTCTGTGAAAAAGTCATTTAACAGATCAGCAGTTGCCTTTGCATCAGTCACTACTTCACCATTTTCTTCTAAGGAGGGGAAACTGTTATTCGTACTTTGTTCTTCAGAAAAAAATTTAAAGTGGGCCACCGATGTTTTTCACTAAAGATGCAGGCTGAAACGTAATTTTCATGTTTTATGTCATACTCAGCTTTTGCTTTTCTTATTTGTGCAATAGTTTCATTTCCGATTTGCCGAAAATGTGCCTTATCTTCTATCCTATTACGCTGTTTTGCTTTATAATGAGCTTTGTCACGTGATCTCATCATTTTCCGTATTGAGGAATTCATCCAGGGTTTATCCTTAGGACGGGGGCGCGGTGGCCCAGAAGGTAGAGGTGCAGGCTGCAAGCCGAGGGGGTCCTCGGTTCGAATCCCACCCGCGGCAGCCGCGTTGTGTCCTTGGGTAAGACACTTCATCCCCAGGGGGCACGGTGGCGCTGTGTACTAAGGCGTACTACACGTCGAAGGTGCACTTGTCTTCAACCAAGGCTAATCCTGCTTGTGTGGAGTTAGTATGTTGAGGAGCTGATAGTTGCTCGCCGTTGCTCGGTGGTTCTCCCCGGGTACTCCGGCTTCCTCCACCCGTAACACTGTCATGGTCCTGATTAGCCATTGTGCAGAAATATGTGACCTTAAACACCAATAAATAAATAATGTCCTTAGGTCGAATAAGAACCGTATTTTGGGGAATATATTGGTTTGCAGTATCTTTGATATACTTGGTCAGGTAGAAAGCCTGACCAACATGTTTGTGAGAAATGGTTACGTAACCCATTTTCGTCCATCTCATTGTAATTCCACACTCTTCTCTGGAAAGGTTTATTACGAGGGTTTGGTGATTTTAGGACTACTCCTGTTGCGTGATGATCACTACAGAAAGGTGGGATTATTAGGCATTTTTCTACATAATAGTATACATGCACGATACTAGAGCAAGATCAGTTAGACTGCACGAGTTGTACGTAATACGAGTAGGTGAATCTATCACTTGTGTCATACCAAAATAATTTTCCAAATGTGCGATTTGAGATGTTTTGTTATGAGACAATTGGCGTTAAAGTCTCCAATTAAGATACATTTTAATGACGTGCCTGTTCTAGCTGCTTGAATCGTCTTCAATTAAGTCCCAGTACATGTTATTACCAGCAGGCGGTATATATATAACATCCAGGATGTATTTTTAGCTCAACTTTGACGAAGTCAAATTTGAGCTATTGTCATGGCCCGTCGTCCGTCGTCCGTCTGTCCGTCCGTCCGTTTGTCCGTCTGTCCGTCTGTCCGTCTGTCCGTACGTCAACAATTGGCTATGGCTCGGGCTAGAGGTCGTATTTATGAACCGATCTTTACGAAACTTCTTGTGTACCTTTGTTATGACCCTGGGACGGGAACGAGTGTTTTTAGGTGTGGTCCGAAATTCAAGATGGCTGCCAGCGGTCATTTTGTACCGATGATGCAAAAATCAGTTTTTTGTACAGAACTTCTGTATGGAAGTTCTGATTTGAATAAAGTTTTGTATAAATGTTTAGTACCATGGGATACATCACATATAATACGGGTTTTTTTCTCGTGCGTAAATTATGCAAATTAGACTGACTTTGATTTATTTAGTGTTACTTTCAGAGCTGTAAGTGCCAAGCTGCTATGGCTCGGTCTAGAGGCCGTATTTATGAACCAATCTTTACGAAACTTCTTGGGTACCTTTGTTATGACCCTGGGACGGGAACGAGTGTTTTTGGGTGTGGTCCAAAATTCAAGATGGCTGCCAGTGGCCATTTTGTACCGATGATGCAAAAATCAGTTTTTTGTACAGAACTTCTGTATGAAAGTTCTGATTTGAATAAAGTTTTGTATAAATGTATAGTACAATGGGATACATCACATATAATACAGGTTTTTTTCTCGTGCATAAATTATGCAAATTAGACTAACTTTGATTTATTTAGTGTTACTTTCAGAGCTGTAAGTGCCAAGCTGCTATGGCTCGGGCTAGAGGCCGTATTTATGAACCAATCTTTACGAAACTTCTTGGGTACCTTTGTTATGACCGTGGGACGAGAACGGGTGTTTTGGGTGCAGTCCCAAATTCCAAATGGCTGCCAGCAGCCATTTTGTACCGACGATGCCGAAATCTGTTTTTTGTACAGAACTTCCATATGAAAGCTCTGATTTGAATAATTTTTTGTATGAATGTTTAGTACCATGGGATACATTACATATATTACAGGTTTTTTTCTTGTGCGTAAATTATGCAAATTAGGCTAACTTTGATTTATTTAGTGTTACTTTCAGCACCGTGAGTGCAAATCCCAATACGGCTCGGGCTAGAGGCCGTATTTATGAACCGATCTTCACGAAACTTCTTGGGTACCTTTGTTATCACTGTGGGACGAGAAGGAGTGTTTTTGGGTCCAGTCTGAAATTCAAGATGGCCGCTAGCAGCCATTTTGTTCAAAATTAAGTGCAATCAGATTTTTGCGCAGAACTTCCAAATGAAAGATCTGATTTGAATAAATTTTTGTATGAATGTTTAGTACCATGGGATACATTACATATAATACAGAGTTTTTCTCGTGAATAAATTATGCAAATTAGGGGTCCGGGTGGGACTTAGAAAATTTTGGACCAAAATCCGGAAATTTGTTTTTTGTGTTTTGATGCATTTTGGTCAATTTTAAGAAGAAGAAGAAAAAATTTTAGTCTGAAAATATTTTGTTTGGGACTGAAAATTTCCACACAAAAATAATAATCTACAATGATTGGTCTTAATCTGTAGTCCATTACAGTCACCTTGTAATTCTTTTATTATTGTTGACTGGGCCAAAACAAATACTAATTCCTGTCATATTCATTATTCAGTTGTCTTGGTCACAGCAAGTACTAATTCCTGTCATATCCAAGTTGAGCTACAGAGTCATTGACTCTTTCATTTGATTCTGGAGTCGCACTTCAGTCCAAATTATTTCCAATCCATGCAGGTCGTTCTAAATCAATACGACGTTTAAAAATAATGCCTGACTTTGTACATAGCCACCCCTCCTCCTATTCCATTGTCCCGGTCCTTACGCAATAGGGTGCAGTAACCTGGAATGTCAAAACTCTCATTATCCACATCCGCATGGTTTCTGTCACACCTATAATATCACAATACCCTACCTCTGCATGAAGTAGGTCTTTTTTATTAGGAAGTCCCCTTATATTGATGTGTATTATGCTAATAGCCCCCGGATTGAGTTCAAAGTCACCACTTAGAATTAACTGAATGGAAATCGCTACTGTAATGCCTTGGAGGCCGCTGGTAATAAGAAGATTGACTAAAACGACTATCATAAAACTTAATGAGCAGCGTGAGTCTCCGCCATGAAAAAGACCTATCCTTGATCTATATCTACTTAAGTCGTCAGCCATTAGGACAGGTTGTAATTGAAATATATCTATATATTGAGGATATGTACTTTCTGGTGAGGATGTCATAATGCCTTGTGAAAAAATAGGGTGATAAGCTCATTGCGTCACTTTTTGTGCTGAAATAAAATGAAACATGAAAAGAAATGTATATACAAAAAAGAACAAATACAAATGTGTTTTTTTTCATAGGAAACCGTCAGTGGATTGTATGGATGGTGCAAATTACGTTCGATGGTCATCCAATTGAGAACAGTTTACTGAAATTTGCGATACGGGATGGTCCCCATGTCAGACGCGCGGACTACATTCGACATATAAACACAAATACTTACATATACAAGTCACACACACACTATGTACATAATATATAAATATTAACCAATATGTACACACGCACAATATATGACACATATACATACCCACGCACTTACACGTCATCTATGGCTCGTGCGTCCCACATGAAAAACCAATTCACATACTTATGCACAATGGCTAATCGTGACCGTGACAGTTTTACGGGTGGAGGAAGCCGGAGTACCCGGAGAGAACCACCGAGCAACGACGAGCTCCTCAACATTCTAACTCTGTTCAAGCTTCGCTCAAGCGGGGTTACAGCGGTTGAAGACATGTGCACCATCGACGTGCAGTACGACTTAGTACACGGCGTCATCGTGCCCCCATCTAGGCATCCGGAATAAAGTGCCTTGCCCAAGGACACAACGCGGGTCGTCTCGGACGGGGATCGAACTCGGGAGCTCTAGCATTGAAGTCCAACAGTCTACCGCTGAGCCACCGCTCCCACACGCTCGGCACAGAGTCTGGACGGAGGAGATGACCTGTTGGCTGTTACAAATAGCGCGGCCAAGGGTGTAATAAGCATTTCAAATGGGGGGGGGGGGGGGGGGGGTCGGTCATAAATGGGCACCCACGCAGATATATATCACTGCTGGCCCATATGCCTTTGTGTCACCATAGAATAACATATATATATATATACAAAAGCTGTGTTTGGGACCAAAGCACCCCTGCATTGAAAAAAAAAATGTACACTGTGGGCTCTATATTTAACAAATTTCTCCACAGTGCCGAAACAATAAAATTTGTTAACCCTTTACCTAACATGAAAAGCAGACGACACCTGCAAACAAAATTCTTGAATAACCATGTTTTCATTTTTTGTCCCAAAAACATAGGTTATGACCCCTCATTGGAACGAGCTCGTTCCAAAGAGGGGTCATAACCTATGTTTTTGAGACATTTTTTTTTTTTAAATAATGAAAATTAATTGGCGATTTTTGTAAATAAGGCTCGTTTTGGCCGTTACGTTGGGTAAAGGGTTACATATGGAGCAAACAAATATGCACCTTTCTCGACTTTAAAGATCGTAGAAAAGACAAATGACACGAATCTTCGGTCACACCTTAGGACCACTTCATTCTAATTCCTAAATTGGAAAAAAAAATGAGAGCAGCAGAGGGCACGTGCCACTAGTGTCCCCACCCCTCGCCCGGTGCCTACGACACGGCTCTAAAATTTGTAGGCGAAAAGGTTATTATAACAGAAGATTATGCAAGTACCGGACAATGTAAAACCCACCCATTAAACGAAAACTAAGAGCAAAATACATATTTCGGCTGAAGAAAATGGGCAAACCTGATTTGACCCGAATGGGAAAGTCCAAGTCAGGACTGTTAAAATATTCCAGCTACTCCCATCAAGGAATGCCTTCGTTGATAAATAAATAAACAGTGGCATAGCAACGGGGGTGGAAAAGCTGGTGGGGGTGACCGCCAACAAACATTGGCCCAATTCAAGTTTCAAACAACATAGAGCCACAAAATGGTCACCAATATAAGGGCTACACACTCTACAAATGCTTCAAATTCGCTCTTTTTCAAAATTTTCTCGTGTGTGTCTGTGGAGGAGGGAGGGGAGGGGGAGGCTGGTCGTAAAAAGACCCACCGGTCGTTGCACCTCCTCCAACTTCCGTGAAAGGAAGTGGGAGTTGGGGGGGGGGGGGGCGACGGAAGGTCCTAGTTAGAAATAGGAGAAGCCACCAAAACCCACGCAACGGCATTTCAAATAACATCATTGCCCTCTTCTTCCCCATCAATAAACAAACAATCAAAAAACAGAAAAAAGCTGTCCAATGCATCCCCTGTTATGGAATCCTGGCTACTCGCCTGATCGCTGACCAAATGTCCACCGACAGGGGAGGGCGCATACTTGATATCTTAAAAATGTTAGAAATTTTTTAAGTCGATAAAGGGTAATAAATCCGTGATCTGTAAACAACTATGGTTTCTGCTATCTGGATACATGTTGCACATCTTCAATTTGTGTGTAACCATGCCCAAACATTTCAATTATTTTCATCATTAACTGTAGCATAACACCATGAAGGCATCCAGCGTGCAGCATTTCAAAACTTTCCTAGTTCATGAAGGGCAATAACTCTGTCAAAACATTTTTCCGTCACTTTTTTTCGTGTTGTTCATCTTTGTCATGTCGTCGCCTGAGTGCTAGAATGTTCTATGTCCCCTATTAGCGGGGGAGGAATTCGCTAGAATTGTGCACTTGGTGATACCTTCCTGAAATTTGGCATGATGTAAGGGTAGGCATCAGAGATTTCAAAATCGATCGGCTACAAGTTGGCACCATCCTCTAGCCACCACTAGCAGCGAAATCCAAAATGGCCGCCAAGCGGATCGAAAAAAAGCTATTTTCGCCGATCGCACAACTGAAGCTCCAAACCTAACACCATACATGTGCTGTAATTGATGTGAATGATGGAGTGAAGCCCTTGGAACAAGTTGGGGGGAAGATTAATGGATAATGGGATCAGAATTTCCGTCGATGTGTGCGTCTGTGTGTCTGACTGTCAGTATGATCGTCCGTCCGTAGATAAATTAGTGTTGAATGTTTCTCGGGAATGCAATGGTCAAATGAACATGGTATGAGAGATTCCTGTCAACACATGAACAAGGGTACTCGATAGTATGCAGCAGTGGGGATACTTGGACATTTGATAATCCAATTAAAGTGACAGTCTATTCTCAACTTCCGGCATTTTCGATAGATTTATTTTCTAAGAAAATAAAACTATCAAATTTCTAGAGGAGTTCTGGTTCAATCTCAACACCATAGCGACACGTCTGCCAGCAAGGGCAGTGCTGGAATGAACTCGGGATGCATTAGTTCCCGTTGTTAATTATACAATGTTATCTTGCCAGTATAGAACATTGGCAAAATGGGACTAGAAGGGGTGAGTGTATGTTTGCAGTCATTCGAGGTACAGGAATATTTTTTGACTACAAGTAGTATTCTTCATTTTCGGCCAGTTAAGATGTGGTGTGTTCCAAGTCAGGATTAATGTTGCCGACACTTAATGCCCATCCCTCATGGTATGCTACTTTACCAGGGATATAGAGATATAGCCACCACTGGGAGCCAAAACATGACCTTTGATGTCGATGAGTGGTCGAAATGTTTTAGCGAATAACTTATCGAAATATGATCCGGTATGGCAATTTGATACCTTACGTTAGATTTATTAGATCAACTCAGGTATGGATTCATTGAGACATGAGTGCGCTACAAGATGAAGGATTTCCAAGTTGATTTGCTATGGAGTAGGAACTGACTAGTCACATGTGGCCTATGGCCAGAGAAAGACAAGGATACCATAGATGAACACACGGGTGAACGAAGGTATCAACTGTTGTACAGAGGCAAAATAGTTGGGGATATTGTATCATGCTATGCATGAATTAACACCGTCTTGTGCAGTAAATAACAGACTATTTTCCGAAATCTAAAACTGTATTCCTATACCCCGGACAATGTAGCAAGCCACATGGGATGAACATTTGTTAGCAAAATCAACTCAACTAGAAACATGACATGTGTTAACTGGCCGAAAATGGAAAAAAAAATACCAGAATAGGAGATGACTGGTCCTAACATGACAGTATACTACTCAATATTGTTACAACAGCCACCTTCACACTTACACAAAGGTGTGCACCTTAATCCAGCTTTCAAGCATTTGCAATTGCCCTTGCAGGCCTTGGCACAACTACAGTGGAGCATCAGTGCACATGCAGCACTTGCGTCTCCTAGGTGAGTCCAAAATGGGACCAGAATATTGAGACGTGGATTCCACTCCCATCCGTACTGTGATGGGTCTGGCACACATAAGTGTTTCTGCAGAGCACGATGCCAAATGAAAGATGACACAAGAATTACCCTTTTTACATGTTGATACAGAGCTGCTTTGGTGGGCGGGATGTTTTCCATAGACTTAAGGCCATGTGTGAACATATGCCGTCTCGCATCATTGACACGTGTACTGACACAACTGTTACTGTACATCTGTATGGTGAGTTTTTCGATATGCTGCATATGAGGGGAATCCTCTGAAAAGACTTGCGGATTCTCAGTCAATTCTATCATCATTTCAGTTGATGCGGGAAAATTCATCCATGCATTCCATCCTGTCTTCTTCCCAATGCCGAGCATGCTGGATGTTACATCACAACCTGTGAAGGCGTGGAAGAAAGTCAGGGCCTTACAGTAATCAGGTCCAAGTTGTGAAGCTATCTCATGAATTGGCATATCTTTATATGCCTTTCCAATTCCAAACCCAATCCACAGCTCACTGAGTCCAAGGTCACGGAATGTTGCGAAATGGTGCAAAGACAGAATGACGACATCAGAATCAACCGTGCGAAGAAAAGCTATTTTGTGACCTTGTGAGACTGCATGGTTGAGATGAAGCATCATGCGCGTGTCTGCTTCCTCGTGGTTCGATGGAGATATGTCACATAAGCTAACATCCTTATTGCATAGTACATATTCTCCTGATGTCGTTAACAACTGGTACTCGGATGTTGATGTTAATTTCAGCAGTTCAGCAGACAGGAACTTGAAAAATTCGTCTTTATTCTCACTAACTTTCAAGAATGCCTGCCAATTCTTCCCTTTAGGTAAAGGGACGTTCTCGGACACCCGTATCAACCTAACTGCTGTCTCACCGAGGCGTTTTGCTCGCGTCTGATTCTTCAAACTGCCTTCGGGGTAACAGTCATAGATCGCATCAACCCTTGTGGTGTTCGTGTTAATCAGAGATTCGATGTATGGCAATAATTGCAATCGAGCATATTCTCCAAACAGATCCGCTTTCTGTGGTTTGATTACATGGACTACAGCAGGCATATCCAAGATGACAACTGAAGCTTGTCTAGCTGCTGAATTCTTCCCTTGTGCAGGAATAGCTGGTAAACAATTGAGAATTTGAGATTTTGTCCCACTCCGTAGCTTACCTCTATCGGATAATGCTGGCGGATCACGTGCATTCTCGTGCATGAAAAACTCATCCATGTTTGAATCAGGCCGGGCTTGCAGTGAAACGAACATCTGGGTAACTATTGCGGCAGTTGCTTTACTTGACATGAGTTTGTCTCGGCCTTTGTCCAGGTTGGCTGGGGGTGGGTTAAGGAAGGTATATATATTTGCCTTGGGAATAACATCATTCAGGGGTACGGTGCATTCCACAAGCCTTTCCTTCAAGAAAGTGGAATATAAATGCTTGCCCCTTTCGGGTAATGACCGTAAACTCTTACTAACTTCGGGGTCCATATATTCACCAGTATCTAATGTCACCAGCTGACCACTAGTTTCATCATAAGGGTTGATAATGAGTCCCTGATTCACCAGATCGAGGAGAGATTTCAATTGATTCAGAAATTTTTTCTGCTCTGATACCGAACTTTCCGGGTGTTCCGTGTTATCTGATGATGTTGTGTGGAAACTTGCATATTCATACTCATCTATAACACGCAGAACTTCTGACCTTGAAAGCTCAATAACGACTTTCTCTTCAGCCTGGCCATAGAGACCTTTTGGACCACTGTCTTCTTTGAGTAGTTGGATACTATGTTCTTGGCTCTGATCTAAACCCATCATACTGAACTTCCTCTCACTACGCTGGACCACAAAATGGCCTTCCATGAATTTGTTGTGGATTGAAGGATGCCGCCTGGGTAGCTGAGACATGTCTCTCAGAAATACGGGGACCCACCGACAATAATTTGTATGTCCTAGGGCAAAAAAGTAACTGCACAACTCATCGATAGAACACAGTGTACCAGGCCAGTTACCGATTCGTTGGTTCCGAACGAATTGACAGCTTGTCAAGAGAAAGTTCCGAACGATTTCACCCCAATAGCGCGCAGTTGGAGATTGTGAAAGAATCCTCTGTTCCCACATTTCAAATGACTCATGGGGCCCAGTCTGCTGACAGTAAATCTCATAAGCATTCTTTCTGAGGATCTCAAGCCAAGCTAGAGTGAGAAGATATGCCTGTCGCGTCCTCTTGACATGTTTCCCACCAAGTAGGGATGATGCTACACCGGGTGTGAATATCTTTGCGAGGTGAAACATTCGCTCCCAACCAGAACCACCCATAAGCTTACCACCAGCTTCTTGGGTGCACATTTCAAGATGCAGGAATCCAATCATACACACCATTCGATCCTCACCTATCTCCTCTGGGAACAGCCATTGACATTTTTTCTGCCTGGCATACAACGGACAGTCACCTTCAATGACAGGTATCTGGCCGGGGTTTACGAAAGCAGTAGCTTCCCTGACCACATACATAGCATGCTTCTGCATACTGAGTGAGTCCGCTTTCTGCTCACTGAAAACAGGGAATACCCCAATAACTGCACGAGGTTTGACATTGTCTTGATCTTCATGTTTTGAAAAGAAGCCTGAAAAGGTCACAGGGACTTCATCAAGCTGCCAGCTGCCATCAACCTTCCCTTTATTGCTGATCTGTGACACATGAGACAACCAGTCATTCTCTCCCACGTTCAAATCTGCATATTCATTGGGCCGTACATTACATTCATCTGGAGATTCAAGCCTGATGTCCCCACCAAAGTCTTCAACGAAAGGAACAAATGCATAGTCGTCTGGGAGTTCAATTTGTGTGTCTTCTGGAACATCTAAACTCAGTGGTGGGGGATCAGTACCCACATTGTCCCTGCTCAGTTGACCAATGAGTGTGATGGACGTACCATGCATATCAGATCTACCAGATACATCAATGTTATCAGTGGTTCCTATCGAGAAAACATTACGTTTGCAGTTAGCTGGGACTACAACACCTTCGTTCTTGAACCGCAGTGAAACAGCTCTCGCGAAACTCCTGCGAACATCCATTACGCGATCATAAGAGACAGAGAGTCCCATTTGATGAAAATCTCTGATAAGATTTTTCATACGATCATGGGCATGCAACTTCAAACCCACATAAAGAGGCATTGGAGTTTCTCTGTCACGTCTCTGGTGAACATTTTGTGCATGTTCGGAGCGTTTCGCTGAATTGCTGATCAACATCTGTGAAATAGTACAAGCCACTCGAGTCTTGGCATTAACAGTCTCATCATCGCCTAAGTTCTGTATACTACATGTGCCCTCAAGTAGAAATCTAAGAAGAGTCAGGAGTGAGTTGGGTACAGGCTCGCTCAAGCAATAAGATGAAAATGATCCCGTGAAAGGAGCTTGAGATATGAGTATGTGTTTACGCAGAAGAAGACCCACATCAACTATCTTTTTTGCCTCTTCCTCAGACACTATACGAGTTAAAGATTCGGACAACAAGGAGCCAACTCGAAACCTACTTGAAATAAACACATCTCTACCCTGTGTGAAGGCGTCCCAGCCATCGCCCAATTTCTGCAACAAATGTTCTTTGAATCGAGTGGAATGTATTTCTTCACTAAGCCAATCAGAACCGACTTGCTTCAACCTCCGACTGTACAGATTCTTGAGATCGACAAGCTTCATCGCGGAATCGTTGTGTTCAACAAATGTTATGAGCTCTGCCATAACGAGAGGGTCATAGGGCAGGCCTGACGCGGAATGTTCGGCGTTCTTCGACTTTTTAGATTTAGCCGCTCGTGCTTCATTGGCAAGCTTACAATAACAGGTTTTGTGATAGTAAAGATCACTAGCAGCGGAATCAAATGCTGCATTGACCCGAGAAAAAACAACCCAGTTCTCGGCTTCCTTTGCCATAATTTTGAGTTTATTGTTATCAGACATTGATCTGCAAATAGGCTCACTGCTGTCACCTTCGCGTTTGTGACAATAAACACACTGGGGCAGTTTCCTGTCACAGCCAGATTCAAAACTTGTCCGTGTTCTTTTAGGACTCAGCGTGGAGCAGGATGCCACTGCCTCATTTCGCTCTCGCTTGTGTAGCACGCGCTGTACGATGTGAGTCCGAATACTGTCACGGCATGTCTTATGATATATTGCCTTATTCGTCAACAGTGACATCGACATACACTCATCACTCTCTCTCATCAAACAATCAATGGTCAAATTATATGGAAGCTCAACGCCATTATCTAGGAAGCGCGTTATGTCTTCCTCAATAGCTTTATAGGCGTCATGAAAACGAGATTCTCTATACGGACGCATCAATTTCTTGGAACTGTCTTGCTGGCAAAAGCAACAACGTTCCCAGTCAGTACTAGTCCGTACACGAAGAGGATTCTCACTCATTCTGTGAATGATTTTTGTGAACAATCGCGTTCTCGAATTAATTTCGACAGACAAATCAGAATTGCTTGCGGAATTACGCCAAACAAGAGATTGTATGGCAAAGAGACTGCTTCATAAAGAGCGTTGTTTCTCCGGGATCAGCGTCATTCAGGTTTGCCTGAATGACGCTGATCCCGGAGAAACAACGCTCTTTTCAAGTTCCAAGAAATTGATGCGTCCGTATAGAGAATCTCGTTTTATTCTACATCATCTCCCACGTCTGTTTCCAACACGTGCGTGGATCAGAGTTCACTTTCGCGCCCTTACAATCGGATGTATAGTCGGTAGACCGTCGAAAAGGAGGTTCCCTTCAGTCGCTGGCGGCCATTTTGGATTGTGCCGCTACTGGTCGCCACCGGTCGGTGTCAACTTGTAGCCGATCGTTTTTGAGAACCTCATAGCCTACACTAACAGTGTGCCAAATTTCAAGAAGGTATCACCAAGTGCACAATTCACCTGTATGTGACGAATTCCTCCCCCGCTATTCATAAATGATCGAAAAAGCTCAAAACAAAATTGTGTCCACAGACGGATAGAAGGACGGCCCATGATAATTAAAGTTGGAATTTCTTGCTGGACGGAATTCCGCACTCCCTATTTATAAAATTAAAGGACACACCTTTACCCGAGCAGGGAAGCCACGCGAGATAGAAAAGTAGCTTATTGCATATGAAGAGAGATAATCAAATTTGAAATTCTAGCTTTACGGATAAACAGAATTCCCATTAATATAAAGATAGATATGATATTATTTATTTATTGGTGTTTAAGGTCACATATTTCTGCACAATGGCTAATCATGACCACGACAGTTTTACGGGTGGAGGAAGCCGGAGTACCCGGAGAGAACCACCGAGCAATGGCGAGCAGCTGTCAGCTCCCCAACATACTAACTCCACACAAGCAGGGTTAGCATTGGTTGAAGACAGGTGCACCATCGACGTGCAGAACGCCTTAGTACACAGCGTCACCGTGCCCCCATGTGGACAATGGGGGTGAAGTGTCGTGCCCGAGGACACAACACGATTGCCGCAGGTGGGATTCGAACCGAGGACCTCTCGGCTTGCAGCCTGCATCTCTACCTACTGAGCCACCGTGCCCCCGATAGATATGTGACTGTAGATGTTTAATTATAATAACCATTTACATGACGTAACAGCGAAAAGCAACAAAAAATGCGCTTCAAGTTTTATTATTTTTTCATTTTTTTTTTTGGTCTCAAAAACATAGCTTATGATTCCTCACTGGAATAAGCTAGTTCCAATGAGAGCTCATAAGCTATTTTTGAGAAAAACGGAAACATTTTGTTACTTAAGAAATTGCTTTGGAAATGTCGTCTGGTATTTATTTATTTATTTATTTATTTATTTATTTATTTATTTATTTATTTATTTATTTATTGGTGTTTAAGGTCACTTTCAGCATCTATGGCTACATCATGACCACAACATTACTATGAAATCCAGTTTAGACAATCGTTTATACCTGTGCTGCCCACTTTAAAGGACTTCAGTCTCAGGAGTTGGTTACTGGGTCCTATTTTATCAGTAAAATAAAACTTGTTTACCACAATAAATAAGCACGGTTCCACTCCCCAGGGGGATGTTGGGGGGGGGGGGGGGCAAAAGAATAAAATAAAGTACATTTTTAGAGGAATAACTCTAGAACAGAAAATACAAATATGGCTAAATAAGAATTTGATCGGCATTTTGTCATTCCTTATAATATATGAAAGTTTCAACCCTTTACCTAACATGAAAAGCAGACGACACTTTCCAAAAAAATTCTTGAATAACTAATTTTTTTCATTTTTGTCTCAAAAACATTGATTATGACCCTTCGTTGGAACGAGCTCGACGAGCTCGTTCCAACGAGGGGGTCATAACCTATGTTTTTGAGACAAAAAATGAAAAAAAATAATGAAAATTAATTGGCGATTTTTGAGAATAGCGCTGGCCGGTTTTGGCCGTTACGTTGGGTAAAGGGATAATAGAATAACGCTGTTAATTGAATATAACAGTGAGCGCGGTGTCTCAGTGGTTAGGGCATTGAACTTTAACTCGAGAGGTCCACGGTTTGATCCCCGCCAGGGGTAACTGCGTTGTGTCCTGGGCAAGGCACTTAATACCGATTGCCCACTAGGGGGCAGGGTGGCACTGTGTACTAAGGCATAATGCACTTCAATGGTGCACCTGTCTTCAACCAATGCTATTCCTTAGTTAGTACGTTGGGGAGTCTGACAGCTGTGCTCGCCGTTGCTCGGTGGTTTCTCTCCAGGTACCCCGGATTCCTCCACTCCTAAAACTGTCTGACACAAGGTGACGCTGGCTTTCAAAAGAGTCGTTAAAGTCCAATAAATAAATAATTGATAATATTACTTCCACACACATAAACTATTTACAATATCTTCAGTACAAATTTGAGCTGTTGATTGCGTATAGGTTATAGAGCAAACTACTATTAATTGAATAAAAATATATGAAATTACCATGACAGTTGCCAAATTTTTCTTGTTTATAAACTTATAGTGGCCTCAATATATCTAATACAGGCATTTAATCCATTATGAGCTCTGCCAAACAAGATATAATAGAATAAATGCCCAGTTTATCTATAGAACACAGGACAGCGACCAGATTGCTGTTAACTCTTTACCTTACGAATCAGCCGTATCTGCCGCGTAATATTCAAATTAAGCAATTGAAAAGAAAAATATTTTTCATAAATTGTCGACAAAACTATATCATGTGACCCCCTCATTGGAACGAGCTCATTGAGCTCGTTCCAGTGAGGGGGGCACATGATATGGTTTTGTTGAAATTTTTTGAAAGATTTGAAAAGAAGAAGAATGTTACTAAGGTAACACATGCCCCCCCCCCCTTGTGACCTTCACCTTGCAGATGCGGCGAAAACTATTATACACGACACACCTTCTGACTGTCCTTAACATTTGTAGAAAGTTTAACAATTGTACTATGATTCGTTTCTGAGTTATGGCTGAGACACGAATATTGGCTGATTTTTAGTGTGACCTTGAAATGTGACCTTGACCTTGAAGGTACGAACCCGGCTATGGTGTGTGACACATCCTCCCTTGGTCCTTTATAATTGTGTGAAGGTTGATGACTGTAGCCCTAATATTTTTGGAGTTATGCTTGAGACACGATTTGTGACCCTGGACATATGAAGGTCAATTGTGACCTTCACATTGCAGATGCGGCGGAAAGTATTATACACGACACACCTTCTGACTTTCCTTAACATTTGTAGAAAGTTTAACAATTGTACTATGATTCGTTTCTGAGTTATGGCTGAGACACGAATATTGACCGATGTTTAGTGTGACCTTGAAATGTGACCTTGACCTTGAAGGTACGGACCCAGCTATGGTGTGTGACACATCCTCCCACGGTCCTTTATAATTGTGTGAAGTTTGATGACTGTGGTCCTAACAGTTTTCGAGTTATTGGCTCGGACACACACGCACACGGACGGACACACGGACAATTCAATCACTATATGCCACCCGACTTAAGTCGGGGGGCATAACAAGAAGAATGTTACTAAGGTAACACATACCCCCCCCCCCCCCCCTTGCAGCCTGCACTTCTACCTACTGAGCCACCGCGCCCCACGCTGTATTACAACTTTATATTTGTGTTGCAGTCACAATATAGCCACAGATGCTGAACGTGACATCAAACACCAATAAAAATGAACTTCAACATTTGAGATATGGTAGGTAAAAGTTTAACCCTTTACCATACACGACAAACATAACTTTTACAATATTCTTTCCAAAATAACTGAAAATTTTCATTTTTCCTTAACCCTTTACCCAACGCAGACGATATGAAAATTTATTACTTTAAATATCCTGTTTTCAAATTTTTCAAAAAATTTCAACAAAACCATATCATGTTACCCCTCGTTGGAACGAGCTCGATGAGCTCGTTCCAACGAGTGATCACATGATATGGTTTTGTTGAAATTTTTTGAAAAATTTGAAAACAGGATATTTAAAGTAATAAATTTTCATATCGTCTGCGTTGGGTAAAGGGTTAAGGAAAAATGAAAATTTTCAGTTATTTTGGAAAGAATATTGTAAAAGTTATGTTTGTCGTGTATGGTAAAGGGTTTTTGTTCAACTATTGAATTTGCATATTATGCGGGGGGATGCCGCCGATTCGTTAAGTAAAGGGTTAACAGGGCTTATGACCCTGAGCTCATGTATACTATGGAAGCAAAGACTATTACAAAATTTTAATGGTGAATTTTGCATATACATATACTGTAAGAAACAGGAATGAGGCTAGAGGTTTCGGATTGGGGTGGGGGTGTATGGTAGTGAATTTCCAACTAGGGGAAGGGACCGGCAGGGGGTTGGAAATTCACTACCGAGAAAAAATTTAAAAATGAAGCCATGAAAGGGGGACTAAAATTGATTCTAGTAACTGAAGTGCCAACACATTTATAATAGAATTATCAGGTTGTTATTATTTGGTATTATTCTGGGATCTGAATGTGTTGCTAAACAAATGCTCAAGATGAGAACTTTGAGCATTTCACACTGTCCTAACATTAAATCAAATCTTATGCAGGAATGATTAATTTTCGATGTTCCATCATTTTGTAACTGTGAATGATGGAATTAACTCAGGATAACGATTTTACACGATGTGATTTTATTGAAGTGCATTTCGAGGATTTTTTTTATCACTTTTAGTAAACGTACTATAGAAATCTCGTACCGATTGACATCATGCATACTTATGAAGCTCGATATTGCATACACTGTGTAGTTGTAAATTTTATTTATTTATTAGAGTTTAACAACACATTAACAGCCAGGGCCATATCATGTCGGTGACAGTTTTACCGGTGGGGGAAGCCGGAGTACCTGGAGAGAACCACCGAGCAACGACGAGCAGCTGTCAGCTCTCCAACAACGTAACTCTGAACTATGCAGGGTTAGATTGGTTGAAGACATGCGCACCATCGACGTGCAGTACGCTTTAGTACACAGCGTCATCGTGCCCCCAAGGGGACAGTTGGGGTTAAGTGCCTTGCCCAAGGACCCAACGCGGGAGCACGAATCAGTCGCTGAAATGGTCATCCATACAACTACTAACCGCGCTCGATGTTGCTTAACTTCGGTGATCTGACGAGACCCCTGAGTTGTAAATAATAACAGTTAGAATTTTTGCCGATTTGAAACCGAGTTGGAATTTTGGGAAGTATAAAGGAGACATCAGCATCACCAAAGAAGCTCTAAAATCCAGATAGATAGAATTCCCAACCACTCATGACTTGCCCTCCGAATTTTCAACTATAGGAAATTTTGGCCAGGATTGGGGGGTAACAATATAACAATAAGACAGGTTACAGATGAATACGCTGCAAGGAAATGGCATAGCTTAAAAGGCTGTCTTCCTGCCATTCCCTTTTGACGAAAAGAATATTCATGACAGTAAGGTTTGTGATGTTGGCACATTAGGTTTAGTGATGGAACCTCTTTATGGAAAGACACTATGGTGGATAGTATACGGTTTGTGAGAGAAACGCTACCAATGCACGAGACGACAGATCAACCCCTCAAACATAGAACACAGAAAGCGCCGATGAGCCGCCAGTTTTTATTACTCTCACGTGGGCAAAGGCACTTCAGGATGTATTATAGACGTTTGCTGTTACAGGAATATGATGATGGCTGTTTTTTCTTACTAATAGCAATCGGAACACCATGGGTTATTACAATTTACTGTTGACTGGTACGAGTCAAGAAACTCTTCTTAAATTGAGCTCCGGGAAGATTTTGCTATTAGGGCGTGACTTGGTTCCATAAGTTTCGAAAGGTGTGAGGCGGGAGTTTAGCGGAAAATTGTGTTCTTGGTTCCGAAGTCTGGAGTTTCCCTGATTGCATTGTGTCCATACCCGATGGATTTGTATATATTTTGAAGGTCTCATTGAAACAATTCGGTAATCTGCTGTTGTAACAGTCATGCATAAAAAAGAGAACTTGCTGTATGTACAGATCTTCAAATTTTAAAATTTGAAGTTCTTTAAATAGCGTAAGTCGCCAAGTGACTACCATCTCTTTCCAAATTTCAAGAAACACTTACGTGGTCAAGGTGACTACCATCTCTTTCCAAATTTGAAGAAACACTTACGTGGTCAAAGATTTCAAGATGATGAGGAACTTACTGCTGCTGTGGAGGCTTGGCTACAGGACCAAGATATGAAATGCCACTACAAAATGACGTTATTGACATTTGATGCATAACATTGATCTTGGGGTATGGAATGTAGATATGGTGTACGACACACCGTCTAATGAAAATATATATGTTATGTAAGAAGTTTCATCAATTTATGTCAAGTAGTGAAGAAGTTATGGTCTGAACAAGAAAAGGCACAAAGAAATGACATAATTATCATTTCATGCATAATTGTGGCTTTGACCTTGGTGTTTGCAGACGTGGCATTCTTAAAAATGCAGAAGGGCTAAAAATCGCGCCCCTCGTATGGCCTGTGGGGGCGATTAGCTCTCCTCAAGTTTACAAAAGCTGAAAGTGACAAAATGAAGTTTTACTATTTATGTATTCTGTCTAGTGGGCTTTGTATATTTTATTTGGTGCGACTTACAGGGTAGTCTCTGGGAGACGGCTACACTGCTCCTATCACACCTCCGGGCCTTGGAAAGGCCCGGAGGTGTGTGGAAGGGGCAGTGTGGCCATCTTATGGAGACCACTAACATAGCATAGGTCTTAAAAGATGTGTGTTTTGGGAATAGGCTGTTATGGTAATCATTATTTCCTAAGACTGGGAGGGCTAGTTTTCGCCCGCCTTAGTTTTTTAAGGCGAGAAGTAGGCGAGCGAATAAATCGCTCTCCTGAAAATGACAGGCCTGGGTTTGGAATTACATGAGGCATGTAAACAGTTTCATCAGTTTATGTGATGTAATGAAGTCCAGACAAGAAATGTCACAAAGAAATTACATTTATATTTATTTATTTATTGGTGTTTAAGGTCACATACTAATGCACAATGGCTAATCGTGACCGTGACAGTTTTACGGCTGGAGGAAGCCGGAGTACTCGGAGAGAACCACCGAGCATCGTCGAGCAACTGTCAGCTCCTGAACATTCTAACTCTGTTCAAGCTCCGCACAAGCACGGTTACAGCGGTTGAAGACATGTGCACCATCGACGTGCAGTACGCTTTAGTACACGGCGTCATCGTGCCCCCGTGTAGGCAACCGGGATAAAGTGCCTTGTCCAAGGACACAAGCTCCGGCCGCCCCGGACGGGGATCGAGCTCGTGACTTCTAGCATAGAAGTCCAACAGTCTACCACTTAGCCACCGCACTCCCAGAAATTACATCACTAACATTTGACGCATAACTGTGACCTTGACCTTGGGATCTGAAATGTAAATGTGGTACGAGATGCACTAATAATAATGACACTTTGGCCAGCCGCTGATTTGTCGCGGTTCTCGGACGAGAAAGCCATGGTTACCCCTGTACTCCCAACTGCCTCCCTATTCCCACGCTTCTCCTCTCCTCCCAACACTCGGAGACGAACTGCTTGATGATATCCATTGTCCCATTCTTCCCGATCTCTCCGATTAGCATATTAACCCTCTCCTTTGAGTATCCCCCTAACCACATGTCCTTCATTCTCCCATCTCACTTCCCCATTATACTCCCAGTTAATCTCATTCTTTTAGACTGATACTTTGGGCATTCTAGAAGAAAGTGTTCCAGGGTCTCCACCATGTCCAAGTTACACATCTGGCACTCCCTTTCACCGTCTTTCCCAATGTTTCCCCTCAGCTCCAGGGATCGTGACCTCAGCTTGAACAACAGTGACCCCCCAAAGGTGCCATCAAGGTACTCTTCAAAACCTGGCTTCTCTTTATCACGCAGGCCACCCAAAGACCTCTTTGATTTGATGGGTAAAGGGTTAATCCCAGCCCTCTAGAGGCGTGACAGAATTTTTTGTAACCACTCTGTTTTTTCTCTTGTTTAACTATGAATTTAACCAATTATATCTAATTTGACGAGTTCAGAATAGTTTAAACAATACTTATTCAAAAAGAAATATGATATAATACATACAAGTAACTGTTAATATCACAGTAGCTGTACATAGGTTATAATAGAGTAGTATACACTATAGCAAGACCAACAGAAGTAATCGACAGTGTAAATGGAAAGCATTCGGTAGAAAGCTTTGAACTTGTATAATAATAATAACACTTTGGCCAGCCGCTGATTTGTCGCGGTTCTCGGACGAGAAGGCCTTGGTTACCCCTGAACTCCCAACTGCCTCCCTGTTCCCACACTTCTCCTCTCCTCCCAACATTCGGAGACGAACTGCTTGATGACATCCCTTGCCCCATTCTTCCCAATCTCTCCGATTAGCACATTAACCCTCTCCTTTGAGTCTCCCCCTAACCACATGTCCTTCATTCTCCCATCCCACTTCCCCATGATACTCCCAGTGAATCTCATTCTTTTAGACTGATACTTTGGGCATTCTAGAAGAAAGTGTTCCAGGGTCTCCACCATGTCCAAGTTACACATCTGGCACTCCCTTTCACCGTCTTTCCCAATGTTTCCCCTCAGCTCCAGGGATCGTGACCTCAGCTTGAACAACAGTGACCCCCCAAAGGTGCCATCAAGGTACTCTTCAAAACCTGGCTTCTCTTTATCACGCAGGCCACCCAAAGACCTCTTTGATTTGACCCCCTCTCGCCAATTACGGTTACAATCCTCCATGACCCTTTCTCTGACGATTTTTTTTACCCTGGTTTGCTCCAACGTCCAGATCCGAGATCTCCATTGAGTAGTTCTCTACTAGCTCCCTCACTTGGACCATCCACCCCGTTTTGATATTTGAGTTGAAAATTCTCAGGAACATTACTTTACACCATCGGCAGTCGGGGAGATTTACCAAATAATTAAGATAACCGAGCTTCAACAGGTCTATCCTGTCCTTGATCCTCATCCACCCAAGCTCACCCCTGATTGCGTCTAGCGCTGCGGCATTACTCGACCCCGTTATCCATCGGCCTGCATCGTTCTGCAGGATTCCCAAGCTCCTTACGGCCGTCTGGTTTAGGGGTACCACTTCCGTACCGTATGTTATACTTGGCAGCCCCACCATTTCCCAAATGGTTTTTCCCACGAAAACCTTATTGAAACTGTTTCTCCCTATAAGTTTCATTTGGTTAAGGATTCGCTTCCCCTTCAGAATCAGTTTATTTGTGTGGTTCCGGTAGATGCCTCTTTCTGTAATGTTTATATTTACCCCCATATACTCGTAATCACCTGTCTCTCCCACACTGAGAAGTTTGCTGCTCCCTTCTGGAATGCAGAACTCACCCACTCTCCACCTTCGAGTGGGGTCCACTTTGCGACCCACAGGTATAACTTTGCTCTTGCTTTCATTAAGTTCGAGTCTCCATTTGCTCCCATATTTTCCAACAATTCCCAGCATTTTCGTTAGCCACCTCTTCGCTCTCTGACACTAGAACCATATCGTCTGCAAAAAATAGCCCTGGGATCTTCAAATCCCCAACTGCTACCCCCTCCTCGCTACGCAGGAGCTCATCTCCTAAACCTTTGATGTACAATGCAAACAGGATCGGCGAAAGGATACACCCCTCCATAGGCACACGTTTCGTTGTAATGTTTCCCAGGCTAAGTTCACTCTGTACATCTTTATATAATGCTTCCATAATTCCAACAAACTCGCCTCCTAAGCCCATAGCCCCCAGCTTGCGCCACATACCTTCCCTCCATACTCTATCGTATGCCTTTTTGATATCCAAAAAGGCCATAAACATCTTTTTCACTGTCTCACGATGATATATACGTATATGAAATTTCATCATGTTGTGACAAGCAGTAAAGAAATTATGGTCCGGACAAATAAAATGTTGAAGACGGATGTTAGACGGACATCTTCGTATCGGAAATGCTTCACTGATCTTGTCAGAGAGGAGCTAAAAAGAGAGCTTAAGTTTCAAACGTTGGTGTACCGCATTCATGCAATACAGATCCAGTGATAATCGTCACTTCATACTCCTGACTTTGTTTTTACCATGATATTTACAACTTTACTTTACCAAGTTAACAAATCTGATGAACATTTTATCTTGTATGTTAATAAAGAATTTAATTGAGAATACTGATTCCGATTTCCCTTGCAGGTGTGAACCATAAACTGATTATCTCAATAGACAAATCGATTAATCAAGCACAGCCAGGAATCAAGAATGAACAAGATGGGCAATGCAAAGCGTGCGTGCCAATGCCCTCGACCCGCCAAAAAATTTTAAGTCGAAAGAGGGGAAAAAGACCCATAACTCTGGAAAAAATGCGTGGAAGAAACTCACGCTATACAGGTATCGTCCCCCCATGTTGCTCTAATACAACACAAAATATCATTCAAATCGGTGTAGCAGATTAATTCTTTCAACTTCATCAAATAAGCCTGTGTTTTGTCTGCAGAAAATTAAAAACTGACATTTTAAAAAGCTCAAAAACCCTCCAAAAGGTGTGTAAATGACTTTCCAAAAAAGCTGCTAAATATATTGACAACCTTCAAATAAATGTCAAAAATTTATTTTGATGTATATTTAACTTATTTGAAGATAAATCTTGTGTACCGTATACATGAATGTTGCATGTTATATGTGTCTGAGTTGGTTAACCCCTTACCTAACATGAAAAGCAGACGACACTTGCAAACAAAATTCTTGAATAACTAATTTGTTTCATTTTTTGTCTCAAAAACATAGGTTATGACCCCTCATTGGAACGAGCTCTACGACACAAAAAATGAAAAAAATAATGAAAATTAATTGGCGATTTTTGTGAATAGCGCTTGCCGGTTTTTGCCGGTATGATGGGTAAAGGGTTAATCCCAGCCCTCTAGAGGCGTGACAGAATTTTTTGTAACCACTCTGTTTTTTCTCTTGTTTAACTATGAATTTAACCAATTATATCTAATTTGACGAGTTCAGAATAGTTTAAACAATACTTATTCAAAAAGAAATATGATATAATACATACAAGTAACTGTTAATATCACAGTAGCTGTACATAGGTTATAATAGAGTAGTATACACTATAGCAAGACCAACAGAAGTAATCGACAGTGTAAATGGAAAGCATTCGGTAGAAAGCTTTGAACTTGTATAATAATAATAACACTTTGGCCAGCCGCTGATTTGTCGCGGTTCTCGGACGAGAAGGCCTTGGTTACCCCTGAACTCCCAACTGCCTCCCTGTTCCCACACTTCTCCTCTCCTCCCAACATTCGGAGACGAACTGCTTGATGACATCCCTTGCCCCATTCTTCCCAATCTCTCCGATTAGCACATTAACCCTCTCCTTTGAGTCTCCCCCTAACCACATGTCCTTCATTCTCCCATCCCACTTCCCCATGATACTCCCAGTGAATCTCATTCTTTTAGACTGATACTTTGGGCATTCTAGAAGAAAGTGTTCCAGGGTCTCCACCATGTCCAAGTTACACATCTGGCACTCCCTTTCACCGTCTTTCCCAATGTTTCCCCTCAGCTCCAGGGATCGTGACCTCAGCTTGAACAACAGTGACCCCCCAAAGGTGCCATCAAGGTACTCTTCAAAACCTGGCTTCTCTTTATCACGCAGGCCACCCAAAGACCTCTTTGATTTGACCCCCTCTCGCCAATTACGGTTACAATCCTCCATGACCCTTTCTCTGACGATTTTTTTTACCCTGGTTTGCTCCAACGTCCAGATCCGAGATCTCCATTGAGTAGTTCTCTACTAGCTCCCTCACTTGGACCATCCACCCCGTTTTGATATTTGAGTTGAAAATTCTCAGGAACATTACTTTACACCATCGGCAGTCGGGGAGATTTACCAAATAATTAAGATAACCGAGCTTCAACAGGTCTATCCTGTCCTTGATCCTCATCCACCCAAGCTCACCCCTGATTGCGTCTAGCGCTGCGGCATTACTCGACCCCGTTATCCATCGGCCTGCATCGTTCTGCAGGATTCCCAAGCTCCTTACGGCCGTCTGGTTTAGGGGTACCACTTCCGTACCGTATGTTATACTTGGCAGCCCCACCATTTCCCAAATGGTTTTTCCCACGAAAACCTTATTGAAACTGTTTCTCCCTATAAGTTTCATTTGGTTAAGGATTCGCTTCCCCTTCAGAATCAGTTTATTTGTGTGGTTCCGGTAGATGCCTCTTTCTGTAATGTTTATATTTACCCCCATATACTCGTAATCACCTGTCTCTCCCACACTGAGAAGTTTGCTGCTCCCTTCTGGAATGCAGAACTCACCCACTCTCCACCTTCGAGTGGGGTCCACTTTGCGACCCACAGGTATAACTTTGCTCTTGCTTTCATTAAGTTCGAGTCTCCATTTGCTCCCATATTTTCCAACAATTCCCAGCATTTTCGTTAGCCACCTCTTCGCTCTCTGACACTAGAACCATATCGTCTGCAAAAAATAGCCCTGGGATCTTCAAATCCCCAACTGCTACCCCCTCCTCGCTACGCAGGAGCTCATCTCCTAAACCTTTGATGTACAATGCAAACAGGATCGGCGAAAGGATACACCCCTCCATAGGCACACGTTTCGTTGTAATGTTTCCCAGGCTAAGTTCACTCTGTACATCTTTATATAATGCTTCCATAATTCCAACAAACTCGCCTCCTAAGCCCATAGCCCCCAGCTTGCGCCACATACCTTCCCTCCATACTCTATCGTATGCCTTTTTGATATCCAAAAAGGCCATAAACATCTTTTTCACTGTCTCACGATGATATATACGTATATGAAATTTCATCATGTTGTGACAAGCAGTAAAGAAATTATGGTCCGGACAAATAAAATGTTGAAGACGGATGTTAGACGGACATCTTCGTATCGGAAATGCTTCACTGATCTTGTCAGAGAGGAGCTAAAAAGAGAGCTTAAGTTTCAAACGTTGGTGTACCGCATTCATGCAATACAGATCCAGTGATAATCGTCACTTCATACTCCTGACTTTGTTTTTACCATGATATTTACAACTTTACTTTACCAAGTTAACAAATCTGATGAACATTTTATCTTGTATGTTAATAAAGAATTTAATTGAGAATACTGATTCCGATTTCCCTTGCAGGTGTGAACCATAAACTGATTATCTCAATAGACAAATCGATTAATCAAGCACAGCCAGGAATCAAGAATGAACAAGATGGGCAATGCAAAGCGTGCGTGCCAATGCCCTCGACCCGCCAAAAAATTTTAAGTCGAAAGAGGGGAAAAAGACCCATAACTCTGGAAAAAATGCGTGGAAGAAACTCACGCTATACAGGTATCGTCCCCCCATGTTGCTCTAATACAACACAAAATATCATTCAAATCGGTGTAGCAGATTAATTCTTTCAACTTCATCAAATAAGCCTGTGTTTTGTCTGCAGAAAATTAAAAACTGACATTTTAAAAAGCTCAAAAACCCTCCAAAAGGTGTGTAAATGACTTTCCAAAAAAGCTGCTAAATATATTGACAACCTTCAAATAAATGTCAAAAATTTATTTTGATGTATATTTAACTTATTTGAAGATAAATCTTGTGTACCGTATACATGAATGTTGCATGTTATATGTGTCTGAGTTGGTTAACCCCTTACCTAACATGAAAAGCAGACGACACTTGCAAACAAAATTCTTGAATAACTAATTTGTTTCATTTTTTGTCTCAAAAACATAGGTTATGACCCCTCATTGGAACGAGCTCTACGACACAAAAAATGAAAAAAATAATGAAAATTAATTGGCGATTTTTGTGAATAGCGCTTGCCGGTTTTTGCCGGTATGATGGGTAAAGGGTTAATCCCAGCCCTCTAGAGGCGTGACAGAATTTTTTGTAACCACTCTGTTTTTTCTCTTGTTTAACTATGAATTTAACCAATTATATCTAATTTGACGAGTTCAGAATAGTTTAAACAATACTTATTCAAAAAGAAATATGATATAATACATACAAGTAACTGTTAATATCACAGTAGCTGTACATAGGTTATAATAGAGTAGTATACACTATAGCAAGACCAACAGAAGTAATCGACAGTGTAAATGGAAAGCATTCGGTAGAAAGCTTTGAACTTGTATAATAATAATAACACTTTGGCCAGCCGCTGATTTGTCGCGGTTCTCGGACGAGAAGGCCTTGGTTACCCCTGAACTCCCAACTGCCTCCCTGTTCCCACACTTCTCCTCTCCTCCCAACATTCGGAGACGAACTGCTTGATGACATCCCTTGCCCCATTCTTCCCAATCTCTCCGATTAGCACATTAACCCTCTCCTTTGAGTCTCCCCCTAACCACATGTCCTTCATTCTCCCATCCCACTTCCCCATGATACTCCCAGTGAATCTCATTCTTTTAGACTGATACTTTGGGCATTCTAGAAGGAAGTGTTCCAGGGTCTCCACCATGCCCAAGTTACACATCTGGCACTCCCTTTCACCGTCTTTCGATATTTTCCCCCTCAGCTCCAGGGATCGCGACCTCAGCTTGAACAGCAGTGACCCCCCAAAGGTGCCATCAAGGTACTCTTCAAAACCTGGCTTCTCTTTATCACGCAGGCCACCCAAAGACCTCTTTGATTTGACCCCCTCTCGCCAATTACGGTTACAATCCTCCATGACCCTTTCTCTGTCGATTTTTTTACCCTGGTTTGCCCCAACGTCCAGGTCCGGGATCTCCAATGAGTAGTTCTCTACTAGCTCCCTCACTTGGACCATCCACCCCGTTTTGATATTTGAGTTGAAAATTCGCAGGAACATTACTTTACACCATCGGCTGTCGGGGAGATTCACCAAATAATTAAGATAACCGAGTTTCAACAGGTCTATCCTGTCCTTGATCCTCATCCACCCAAGCTCACCCCTGATTGCTTCTAGCGCTGCGGCATTACTCGACCCCGTTATCCATCGGCCTGCATCGTTCTGTAAGATTTCCAAGCTCTTTACGGCCGTCTGGTTTAGGGGTACCACTTCCGTACCGTATGTTATACTTGGCAGCCCCACCATTTCCCAAATGGTTTTCCCCACGAAAACCTTATTGAAACTGTTTCTCCCTATAAGTTTCATTTGGTTAAGGATTCGCTTCCCCTTCAGAATCAATTTATTTGTGTGGTTTCGGTAGATGCCTCTTCCTGTAATGTTTATATTTACCCCCAAATACTCGTAATCACCTGTCTCTCCTACACTGAGAAGTTTGCTGCTCCCTTCCGGAATGCAGAACTCACCCGCTCTCCACCTTCGAGTGGGGTCCACTTTGCGGCCCACAGGTATAACTTTGCTCTTGCTTTCATTAAGTTCGAGTCTCCATTTGCTCCCATATTTCCCAACAATTCCCAGCATTTGCGTTAGCCCCTCTTCGCTTTCTGACACTAGAACCATATCGTCTGCAAAAAATAGCCCTGGGATCTTCAACTCCCCAACTGCTACCCCCTCGTCGCTACGCAGGAGTTCATCTCCTAAACCTTTGATGTACAATGCAAACAGGATTGGCGAAAGGATACACCCCTGTTTTAGGCCTATCTCCATAGACACACGTTTTGTTGTAATGTTTCCCAGGCTAAGTTCACTCTGTACATCTTTATATAATGCTTTCATAATTCCAACAAACTCGCCTCCTAAGCCCAGAGCCTCCAGCTTGCGCCACATACCCTCCCTCCATACTCTATCGTATGCCTTTTTGACATCCAAAAAGGCCATAAACATCTTTTTCTTTTTTGCTTTCGCGGATTCTATCATTTGGGATAGCGTGAAAAGATGGTCGGTTACTCTCCTTCCCTTCCTGAAGCCATTCTGGATTTCTCCCAAAAAACCCTTCTCCTCAATCACCTCCTCTAGTCTCCCATAAAGGACTTTACAGAAAACCTTTCCAATGTTGCTACTGACAGAGATCCCTCGATAGTTATCCAAAACGTCTTTTTCCCCCTTTTTGTGAATAAATGTCACTTTGCTTTCCCTCCACTCCTTTGGGACCTCTTGTTTTTCTATGGCTAAATTGAATAGGGCAGTTAGGCTTTCCAAGAGTTCCTCTCCGCCTTTTTTGATAAACTCGTTAGGAATTTCGTCCACCCCTCCCGCTTTTCCATTCCTCAATTTTGAGATCACCCTTCGCACCTCCTCAGTTTTGATTTCGCTGCATACGAAGTCCGAGAGATTTTCCTCGACCTGGTTCGGACACTCCGGTGGGTTCCCCATGCCCCATCGCTTATCGTTTACCTTTTCCCAGTGCTTGACTAGCTCTAATGCGATTTGATCTCGCTCTTCTGTAACTCTGCCATCTACTTTAATGCTCTGTTGGTTATTCCCTTTGTTACGTTTGTTCACCCATTTCCAAAATACGCTCGAACTCGACCCCCCTGTCGTTCTTATCGTCCTAATAAGACTGCTATTTCGCACTCTCCGGTTGTCGTCTTTAATCTTGTTTACTTTATTTCGTGCTTGTTGGTATTCTTCCTTTGCTACCATGGCCTCATTGCTTTCCACCCCCTTAAGTTTTCTACTTCTCCTGTATGCAGCACATTTAGCTTTTCTAACCTTTATGGCCCTTTTCAGTTCTTCGTTCACTCTGTACCCAAGTTCCCGTGTTGGCACCCTAATCTTTCCTACACTTTCCTTCCCTGCCTCCACTAGGCTCGCAACTATGGCATCGGCCATCTTCTGGACACTACCCCCCTTGTGTACGGCTGCAAGCTTTGGTTTCAGTTTTTCTTCGAACTTCGCCCAGTCGGCATCCTTTTTGAGTTCCCAAATCTCCTTGAAGCTTCCTTTCCTTTTCTCTAGGTTTTTGGCCCTCATCGTCACTGTAATCAAGTTGTGATCACTATCCAACTCCATTTTGCCCTCATCATCCACTTCTACCCTTATCACCTCCCTCCATAAATTCATATCTATGAGAATGTAGTCAATTATTGATTTTCTGTCGTTTCTCTCCCAGGTCCATTTCCCCTTACATCTAGCGTCCCTGTTCAGAATCTTTAGACCGAGCTCATTTGTGAAGTTCAACAGCTTCCTTCCATTCCTGTTGACTTTCTTGTCCCCACCCTCTATGCCTTCTTCCTTGTCACCTATGTGTCCATTAAAGTCGCCCATCAGAATTATACCGAGCCCCCTGTTTTCTAGTTCAGTGATATTGGACCTTAGTGTTGAGTATATCGAGTCATTCCACTTGGGTTTACTTCCCTCCACCGCACAATACACAATCCCAAGGGCAATACTTTTGTTTTTCAGTCTGATCTTTACCCATCCAATGTATAGGCCATCTTCCAAAGTATTTCAGACAGTTATAAAATATACACCTGGAACTTAATTAAGTACCCCCTGTTTTTTATCGCAGTGGTGTTAATAAAAACTGTCATTACTTTCATGCTATCGTTCAGAGGGGCAAAAGTGAGTGTTTGCGGTAAGAATGGTCTATTGACAAATGAAAGACAACACAATGATGAAAATATGCAGTATTTTAATGGTGCCAGTTACATATATCTGTCACTGATGTTTTGGATGAAAAAAATATTCTCTCAACAAGTATGGTGCTGTAACGGTCCATGATGAAACAGTGCCGGTAATTACTGACAAAAAATGTAACTTGTGATCTCCTGAAGCCAATAGCAGTGTCTGACGTCAGTAGCGGCGAGTGTATCCACTACGCTCCCGGATGACAGCCTGACCCCTCCCCATAATGCTACCAGTGAGCCTTTTGATACAGCCAAGGGGCAACTGCTGCCACTCCTCATGCAATGCAGCTTTCAAATTGGCCAAATTCTGTACAGGCGGATCCCTTGGTTGCACACGACGTCCAAGAAAGTCCCAGATGTGTTCTAAGTTAATCGGGGCTCATTGCAGGCCAAGATAGTGTTGTAATAGTGTTGTCCCGAAGGAATGTTCTCAAAGCATGGGAACGATTTGGCCTTGAATTGTCGTCCAGTAATACAGCGCGAGTAGCCAACAGGCGGTTGTCAAAATGAGGCACAACAACCGGATTGAGAATGATTATGTCCCGGATGTACTGATGATCATTGATATTCCCACGTACAGTTACCATATCAAGTTTACAATCACGAGAGAGGTATCCCCAGATCCTCCACCATAAGGAAAAGTAGGTCTAATGTTCCTGGGCACATAAGCAGTATTTCTATGCCTCCACACTCTCGTGCGACAATCTGTGACGTGAGGCAGGAACCCTCTCTCGTCTGCCCAATGGACTCTCCTCCACGTCTGGAGATTCCAATGTTGTCGTGCCATACACCACTCCAAACGTCATCTTTGATGCTGATCGGACAGAGCTGGACGTTTGATGACTCTTCTGGATCTCATACCCAGTGCTTTGAGACGGTTTCGGACAGTTCTGTTGCATAAACGCCCGTTGGGGAGCCAAAGGCGTTTCAAAACCCCACTGACTTGAAGCAAAGGGTTCACGCCTAATGAGGCGTGCCGGACTCCTATCTGTTGGGGCTGTCCAGGCCCTGGTCGTTCCTTAAGGTGATTCTAAACTGAAGATTGTAGTTTGAGTGGACAGGTTGAAAACATGATGTTTTTTTCATTACTTTTCAATAGTAATGGTTATTTAATACATGAATGATTGCTTCCTACCTAATAGATTACAAAAATGTGATAAAAAATTTTTAAAAAAGAATTTACTCACCAAAAAAATGCTTTTGAAAATCCCAAACTCACGGTCAACTTCCTGCCACAAAAACTTAAAATATGAATCTCACATTGAAGAATATGTTTTCTATGTGCACTCGAGAACAACAGTTGAGTCATAACTTTTTAAAAAATAAATCCAATTGTATGTTATTTAAATTTTTGATGGACCACTGCATGCACTGGTCCAGCCATTTTTGCACATTTTTTGAACTATTTACAGTTCAAAAGTATGGCACACCGCACTAATCAGTAATCTAGTTGACCGCCACTGGAAATATTAGCCATACAAGTGATATATCTGTTCTGCCCTCTTCCACAAGTAAAACTGTCTTGACATGAAATGACCCTGTTGAAAGTATATCGTCAAATCCCAATAATAGAAAATAAAAGACTGCGTGGCCACACCTCCCCCCCCCCCCCGACCACAAAAAAAATAGAATTTTTCAAAATTGAAAAAGGGACATAACTCTGGCAAAAGTTGTCGGATCCAACCCTGATTTGACTTGACCTGCATTTTATGTTGCTGAACCTACACAACAAATTTTATTTGATTCTGCCAATTACAGCTCAAGTTATTGGTTGGAAACTAAAAAAAGGGTTTTTCAAAGTTGAAAAAGTGTAACACTGGAAACACCTACCAGGACTACATGCAGGCTCGAAGGGAAGTTATGGAATTGAATTCCGCCAGTAAGTCGTATCGATTGACCAATACTTACAGTGCTCAAAGTATAAAATATTCGTCCAATTATTGAAAAAATCCGATAAGGTGGTTAATGTATAAAAGTGTTTTTAAAGTGTTAAATGCTATGTTTTGGACCATGAATAAACTCATGTTGTGTCAGAAACCTACCTTGTATTATTTTTTTTTGGTGGGAGTTGACCCGTGGCGACTTGACCCGGTAGCGAGTTGACCCGTTCCCCAAAATTTGAAGCTCGATTGTGCCTTGTGTGTGTTGCCATACTTCACTTTCGTGGAGAATTTCTATGCAACGACTAATAAAATAATTTTCTAGAGAAAAATTTCATGTTCACACTTCTGTCATATTTTATTTGTGATTAGGAGGTCTAGTTGTGTGGATAGAAAGAAAAAAATATTATTTTTTGCACTTTGAACAAGCGCCTTACCAACGCATGTGGCTTTCCGGTGACAACAACTTCGATCAACAAACACTTGCAGGCATGAGTCTAATAGCCCACAGATTATTCGAAATTATCAATGATCTTTGTGGAATGCAAACAAATTTAATGAAATGCATCGTTTACAATGATTCGCAATGTAAATCACACCAGATCGCAAAATTAGGAGCATTATTTCTGGAACTCACCGAAACCAGACCGAAACGGGGCCGAATGACAGACCAATAAAGTTAACCATCAATATTACATGACGAACAATAGTTCCCCCGATTTGCGATTAAGAGAAGTGAAAAAGCAACCAGTTTACGAATATTTCAACAACGAAAGAATACAACATGGGTTTCTAATTCCACTATATGTCACCGTTTTGTTAATTAAAGAAAATTGAAATTTTTTTCTCTATTGGTAATTTTGGCGCATGAATACAAACTAATGGCAAGGTCGATCCATGTAAACAAATTAATTGCTTCAGTTGATGAGGGAAGAATATTTACATAGAACAGACAATCAATGCAATTTGCCTCTATTAGTCTGCCTCCCTTGAGATATATCGACAATCAGAATTTCAGCAGTGGCATTGTCATGAGAATTTACGGGACATGTGGCGAGATCTTTTGTCGCAATGTTGCCCACAACCTTCAGTGTTTTGAATTTCCCACCGTAAACATGGCGGACACTTTTGAGACTGAAACGACCCAGGTTGACAACGTGCTTTGTCCTATCTTCGATGTGTTTTATTAAAAATTAAGACTCAACTGCTGCATTACATTACTGATAGCTCACGTTGGTTGTCCATTGGAAGGTGAGGCGTCTCGCTATTTTTTGAAAACCTGTCCACGCCATTTCCGACTTTTTGACAGTACACATTTTCTAATGTCTCCAAATGACTCGTAAATTTGTTAAATGCATATTTTGCGGGTCCCATCACGTTCTATGTGACATGACCATTCCCCCCAACCCTGGTATCCAAGGGCAAGGCTGTTTCGGTGCCAAGTTATTGTTCAATGAAATGTTCACATGTTTCTGTGTTTCTGGCTTCCATGTTGGAAGCCATGACTTTAGAATCACCTTAACATCGATGGTTTGTTGATGTTTTGGACAAGTCTGCTGATGACAGAATGACTATAGCCAAGTTGCCTTCCAATAGCTTTGAATGACATGCCTGTTGCATGCATGCCAAGGATTTGCCATCTTAGTACCTCTGGCAGTCTCCTCCTTACCATGTAAACATTTATTGATAAAAGAATTGATAAATTTTCTTGTTTTATACCCAGATACTGCATATGGATGATCGTGTTTTTGGTGACATTCGTGGGAAGCATGCTTCATGTGGACGAGGGGATGTGTTTGGGGGGATCAGGACAATCGAACCAAAGACAACTCGGATCAAGACAAGTCGGACCACTTTTGAAGACAACTCGGACCAACTTTGAAGACAAGTCGGCCCAACTTTCAAGACAACTCGGACCACTTTTAAAGACAACTCGGACCAACTTTGAAGACAAGTCGGCCCAACTTTCAAGACAACTCGGACCACTTTTAAAGACAACTCGGACCAACTTTCAAGACAAGTCGGCCCAACTTTCAAGACAGCTTTTCTGCCCTTTATAGCCATTTTCAGTTCTTCATTCACTCTGTACCCAATTTCTCGTGTTGGCATCCTGATCTTTCCTACACTTTCCTTCCCTGCCTCCACTTGGCTCGCAACTATGGCGTCGGTCATCTTCTGGACACTACCCCCCCCCCCCCCCCTTGGGTACGGTTGCAAGCTTTGGTTTCAGTTGTTCATTGAACTTCGCCCAGTCAGCATCCTTTTTGAGTCCCAAATCTCCTAAAAGCTTCCTTTGCTTTTTACTAGGTTTTTGGCCCTGGTCGTCACTGTAATCAAGTTGTGATCACTATCCACCTCCATTTTACCCTCATCATCCACTTCTACCCCTATCACCTCCCTCCATAAATTAATATCTGGGAGAATATAGTCGATTATTGATTTTCTGTCGTTCCTCTCCCAGGTCCATTTCCCCTTACACCTCGCGTCCCTGTTCAGAATCTTCAGGCCGAGCTCGTTTGTGAAGTTCAACAGCTTTCTTCCATTCCTGTTGACTTTCTCGTCCCCACCCTCTATGCCTTCTTCATTATTACCTGTGTCCGTTAAAGTCACCCATCAGAATTATACCGAGCCCCTTGTTTTGTAGTTCTGTGATATTGGACCTTAGTGTTGAAGGTATCGAGTTATTCCACTCGGGTTTGCTTTCCTCCAGCGCACAGTACACAATCCCAAGGGCAATACTTTTGTTTCGCAGATTGATCCTTACCCATCCAATTTCTTTCGATACCTCAGCCGAGGTGCTGACATCTTCCAGGTCTGTGATCAGCGACGGTTTTAAATCTTCTTTAATGTACATGCCTACACCTCCCCCTTTTTTCTGGCCTACCGTTCGCCCTACACCTATCCACACGCACCCCCTTACTTGGTCTACCCGTTCCTCATGTCTTACCCACGTTTCGCTTAAGCCCATGACGTCAAACTCCTCTGCCTCGATCAATGTAGCAATTTCACTTATTTTCCGGTGGAGATCCTGGATGTTGCTATAACCCACGTCAACGACTATAATACAGGTTGGACCAACTGTGAAGAAAAGAATGATGTCGAAAATAATTACATGTGATCACAAAGACTTCAACAGATGCGACGGAACACTTTTCAGTGCAGCTTGTGTTGTCTTTGAAGTTATTCTGTAAAATGAAAATGCTTCTCACCACAAACTTTGATATGTGATGAATGTTTGCATTGCAACTAAACAAGTAATCACACAGAAATCATGTGTGAAAGTTTGTTGCTTGTACTATCGCGTCTTTTCAACAGGTGGCTCAAAAGATTACCGACATGTTGTTTTAGACACTACCTTTTCTATATATTATGTTCGTTTCGAGAATTTAGTCATTCAATCATGGCTGATGACAGTACAGGGTGTAATGCAACAGTCCGTCCTCGACAAGACACATGCAATAGGTGGCAACACCGCACCTATAATACTTCGTTTGTCCACTATTCAGGTCCGAATTATTCACCGAGTCAGTCCAAGTTGTCTAGAAAGTTGGTCCGACTTGTCTTGAAACTTGGGTCGACTTTTTCAAAAGTTGGGCCGAGTTGTCTTGAAAGTTGGTCCGAGTTGTCTTCTAAAGTGGTCCAAGTTGTCCTGAAAATTGGGCCAACTTGTCTTCAAAGTTGGTCCGAGTTGTCTTCAAAGTTGGTCCGAGTTGTCTTCAAAAGTGGCCCGAGTTGTTTTGGTCCGAGTTGTCTTTGGCTCGATTGTCTGTAATTCGTGTTTGGGGTACGCTATCAATCAGAAACATCATGTTTCACCAGTCAACTTCACTGTCATGAAACATTTCAGGCGGTGCTTAGGTTCCAGGTGCAATTACTGACTGAAATATGTTTAACCCTTTATTCAACTTTATGTATACTCATGGCTTTCAGATTTCAGACTATGACCATTCCAACGATATATGCTACCTGGTACCAAATATGCTAACCCCCACCACAAACCATCACTCACCCACTATACCAATGCTTGCCATGTGTTCATTGTACAAATGTTCGTTTTTCATTTTACTCGTTCAAGTTTGCTTCTCTGCTTTCTCTATATGTCTTCACTTCCATTCAAGAGATCAAGAATTGCCGTTGTCTAGCTTTAAAAACGCTCCTCATGACGAGGTAAATCTTATAACCTATATCCTCATCTCACCTAGTAATTATACTTTTAGCCTCCAGTTAAGCGCCTTTCTCAAGCCTTACCTGCTGACCTCCGTTGAGGGTCCCTTTGGATGTATTTTAATAATGTATCTCCTCCGTTTCGAAACACAATGGGGATAAATATAGAGCAGTATCGAATATCCATCGGGACTTTCGGCGGAGGTAGCGGGCGTGCTTGTGCCATAATTTCTAATGTTCTACATAATGCGAGGCTCTCTGTCCGTCTCTCATTTCTAAGCCTGTTGTTTCTGTTCGTCACTTGCCTTGTATGTTGTGGCGATATAGAACCGAACCCTGGCCCAACCGATAACTCTCACGAAAACCCCCAGAGGTCCCTATCCATTTTCCACTACAATGTACGTAGTATCCGAACAAAATTAAGCAAAATCGAAGATATAGTTCAAGAATATGATGTGGTTTGTTTTACCGAGACACATCTACAGAATAGTTACAGTTCCACCAATATCCCCATTCCAAATTTTTCGGCCCCAGTTCGCAACGACAGAAACCACTCTGGTGGAGGAATAGCCGTTTATTTCTCGAAAAGACTAAACTACAATCGTAAGACCGAGTTGGAATTTGATGATTCCATAATGTGGTTCGAGATTTCTTCGAAATCCAGCACAATCTTGATGTCAGTAACCTATAGATCCCAACAGTTTGCTAATCCCGAATATTGGGAACTGTTCGATGCTTCAATTGAGAATGCCCTAAATGTCCAACAGGCTATAGTAATAGTAGGAGACTGAAACTCTGACCTAAGAAATCCGCTTTCCAAACTAAATGAAATAATAAATCGCTGCAACCTCCGTAATGTTATCGATAAGGCAACAAGAGTTACACCAACCTCCCAGACACTTCTTGATCCAGTAATCATTAGTGAAACAGTGAACCTTGTTGAGGTTGACTCGATACGCTTGACTTGGCATGTCCGATCACTATCCAGTTTATATCTATGTCTCATTCGAACTTGACAATAGGCAGGCTTTCTATCGAACCGTTCGAAATTATAAAAAGGCAAATTTTAAACGAGCAAACGAACTGATCTGTCAGAAAGACCAGAAATCAATAACAGATGACCACGCAGATGTTAATGTGTCCCCAAAAACATTCTGTGAAAATTTTATGGAGATATTGAACACCTCAGTCCCAAAATCAACAGTCCAAATACGCCCTAATGACAAACCATGGTTTACTTCGGAACTCCGACTCGAGATTAGGCGTAGAGACCGTTTCAGACGAAGAGCTCCGGCTAAAAACAAAGAAGACACCATTGGAACTTGTACAAACATTCACGAAATACTGTAAATAACATGAAAAAACACGCAAAACAAATTTACGAAGATAACATCCAAGACAGATTATCGAACGCCCCCAGCCCCAGAGATTTTTGGCATATTATTCGAAACTTGTTAAACAAAACTGACGAAAAAATAATCCCGCCCCTTTATCGTGGTGATAGCCCCGATCCATCCGTTTTAACAACGGGCGACCTAGAAAAAGCTGTAATTCTGAACGAAACTTTTATAAAAAACAGTACAATTGATGATGAAAACACCCAACTTCCAAACTTTCCTACAAAAAGTCACGTTATCCTTTCGAGCATTCTCTTTGATATAAAAGATATTGCAGATGTTATTAAGTCGCTAAATGCAAACAAGGCCCATGGCCATGACGAGATTGGCATTAAAATGCTGAAGGGGACTGTCGGTACCATCGCAGCACCATTGAGTATGCTCTTTAAAAAAAGTTTCGACACCGGAACATATCCAGACGAATTGAAGAAAGCCAATGTAATCCCTATCTTTAAAAAACTAGATCCCGCGGACAAAAACAACTATCGGCCGATGTCCCTTTTACCAATCTTAGGGAAAATCTGTGAAAAAGTGCTTCTGAAATCGGTTTTTACTCATTTTCATCAGAATAATCTTCTATATAAATATCAGTCCGGCTTCATCCCTGGCCACTGCACGACGTTTCAACTTCTTGAACTATACCATTCGTTATGTCAATCACTGGATGAACGACTGATGACTTGTGCTATCTTTTGTGATATCGCAAAGGCCTTCGAGAGGGTTTGGCATAAAGGTCTTCTCTATAAATTAGAGCAATATGGAATCTCAGGTCCTCTGTTAAAATGGTTTGACAGTTACTTGAAAAATCGTAAACAACGAGTATTGGTGAATAACACATACTCTCCATACAAGCTAATACAAGCTGGAGTTCCTCAAGGATCTGTCCTGGGACCTTTCCTCTTTTTAGTCTATATCAACGATATTGCAGACAATTTAGAATCCCTTACGAGATTGTTTGCTGATGATACATGTCTCACTGACGGTAAAAGCTCCAGTTCTGAACTGATAACCATTTTAAATAATGATAATATACTCCTGGTCTCAGAAGTGGCTGGTGTCCTTCAACCCATCTAAAACGCAAGCTGTCTATTTTTCTCGAATCCCTAATCATAACCATCCAGATTTGTTCTTTAACGAAACTCCGATAAATTTCTCCGATTTACATAAACATCTTGGTTTAATCCTCCAGTCAAACTTGAAATGGGATCGCCAGATAGCGAAAATTTGCAAAAAAAGTTAATGCACGCTTGTCCAATCTGAGAAAACTCAAGTATAAACTTGGGAGGAAAACTCTGGAACAAAAATATTTCTCATTCATCCTGCCACTCATTGATTACGGTGATACCGTCTGGGACTGTGCTCCCAAGCTTCTTCTAATGAAACTAGACCGACTACACCACGATGCAGCAAGAATAGTGTCTGGTCTCACACGATCTGTTTCATCCGAGCGTATACTCTTGGAACTTGGATGGCGCTCACTCTATGAGAGAAGGCACCATCACAAACTGTGTGCTTTTTAAAAATATCTAATAACGTGCTCCAGATTACCTTGTTGAATTATTACCTCGTACTGTAGGTGAAACAGCAAATTACAATTTACGTAATTCTAACAACTTATCCATGCACCTAGCGCGAACAGAACAATTTTCTACTACATTCTTCCCTTCATCTTCCAAAATTTGGAATGAGCTCCCAACTAATTCCAAAACTGCGTCAACACTTTCGTTTTTAAAGGCAACCTTGCTAAACTGAACCCTTCCGTTAAACCACCTTCATATTTCTATACAGGAACCAGGAAAGGAAACGATCTCCACTGCAAACTACGAAACTGTTGCAGTGATTTAAACCACGACAAATTTAACAATTTTATCTCCTCTACCCCACAATGTACCTGTGGCAATCCCCAACTACCACCCTCAAAGATTGACCTTTTTTAATGCTGTTATCACGCTCAATATATCTTATGTCGACGAGCTACTTTATGGAATAATCGGTTTAACAACAAAGCAAAACAAACTTTTATTCAGGAAAGTTCAAACATTCATCCTTGCAACTGGCAGATTTGAATAAGATCACCTGAACCCAAACGATGCATATTGCACCCTTGGTTGTGTACTAGCGTGCGTTGGGACAACCGTGGCGTGCTGTGGAACTGCATTTTAATTTTAATTTCCACCAATTTGTTCTTAACTTACACGCTCTCTTTTTCTAAAGACGATAGAGATCAAATAATGCAAAAGTCAGCAGGCGAGCCTAGACAACAGCAATCCTTCACTCTCTAATCCTATAACTCTTTTAACACCTCGAACCCCGGTGGCCCTTTTTCGGACAAAGCCAGTGGAACACCCCGTTTTCCGTGACAAAATAATGTTAAATAAATAAGTAGTACAGACCAACCACTGTTTCCAACGTGTGGCCCCAAGGCTCCTCGTTGGAAATACTGATTGGTCAGCTCTAAAATATTGAAAATATTGAAAATAGACCCTTCTAGCTAATTCTACTGAACTGATGTGGAAGATACCACCGGAGCTCAAAACGGTTAAATCATTATCTCTCTACATCTCCAATCTTCAACCCTTTAGCTGATGACTACACTAATTCTTAGTATTTCTATATTTTATATAACTGTGCCGCAAATGTTTAATTATTCTTGTTTAAGGAGAGGAGCTTTTGTAAGTTGTGATAACTTGTTCTCTATTCTCAAAATCGTCAATTAATTTTCATTATTTTTTTCATTTTCTGTCTCAAAAACATAGGTTATGAACCCTCGTTGGAACGAGCTCGTTCCAACGAGGGGTCATAACCTATGTTTTTGAGACAAAAAATGAAAAAAATTAGTTATTCAAGAATTATTTTTGCAAGTGTCGTCTGCTTTTCAGGTTGGGTAAAGGGTTAACCCTTTGATTCTTTTGTATGTCTTATGACGTACGAAATCAAACAGCGCGTAATGCTTTGTGATCATTTGTTTTGTTATTATTTTTTTATTTTTTAAAGTTTTAACCTCAATTCCTATTTTCTCCCGAATAGTGCTCAGTGACAACTGTTGAGCCAAATGTTATTGCAGCTTAAAATACTAATATAATCCTTCCTTTTAGACTTCTAAACTGGTTAAACGCTAGAAGCCACAATCAGGGCTTTCAAAAATGAGGATACCAGAGCAAAAGACAACACTTTCCTTGATTATATTTCTTATTCAGTCAAACTCAAAAATATTTTGTTTATATAAATTTGTGCCTGTGGACACTCTCCAATAATTTGTAATAAAACAAGTTTTGACCAACAAATTCAGACCGCAAAAAATAATCTAGCCCTCAATCCGTTAATCACTAATGTGAAAAATATCTTGTTATTTGTACTTTCCGACGTTTGACGTCGCATTTTGAAAAACGTTGAAGCAACTGAATTCCCAGTGACGTTTGAACATCATGATAATTAAAGTCTCAAAGGGTTAAATTAGTCATCAATGGCAGATAGGAAATGGAAATAAAAGATGAAATAATGAGAGAAGCTGCAGTTGAAACCAACTTGAAAGCAGTGTTATTTTCCAGTAGCAGACCCAAGTGCCTGTACGTCTCCACTGATTGATAAGAACATCATCGAAGACAGGCCCAAATCCGCGAGCGGACTGTTCCTACTGCGGGTGCAGCTCGGATATCCAACAATAACCCTGGCATGGCAATATTATTGCAGAGGAACTGACCACGCGCAGACAACAGGAAACAGTTGAAAGTAATTGAAATAAATTGATAACTATTTGCATTTTAATTAATAACTCTCAATTACATTTAATTGAAACAAGACAATATCAGCAGAACACGTGTAGCTGTCAAAATGTCGGTGAAAATAGAATAGAAGCCTACAAATACTCTTGGGTCAAGTTGATGACACACCCTCGAGCTTTGAGGAAGTATTGCATGAGGTAGGAAATCTGCTCATCGAATCATTTTTGTTTGAATTGGAGATAATTAGAATGGATAAATGATCTGTGACCTTGGCCTTGGAGTTATGATCTTCAGTCAAGGTAATGACACAACCTTGAGTCTTAAGCAATCATTGCTTCAAGTATGAACAAGATCGGTCCATAGAACCAGACAAAAACACATGAATGGTCTGTGATCGTGAAGCAATGGCCTTGAATCAAGGTCATGATACACAATTTATTGTGTGACCCATGAACAATATCAGTCAATTGATCACATTTATGGACCCGACAAAATTAAAAGAGCTTAGGAAAAACAGGAGAGTCCATTGACCTGATCTTGGAGCTATGACCTTGGATCAAGATCACGTCAATTTAATAAATTTTTATGGAGCTGACAAAGTTACAACTTCAAGTCGAATGCTATCATTTGGTGATGAAAAAACATGATTGATCCATTGTTTAAGTTTTTATGGACTGGACAAAGTTAGAATGGACAAATAAACAAATGAATAGTCTGTGACCTTGACCTTGGAGCTATGATCATTGGGCCGAGGCAATGGCACACCCTCAAGTTATATCTAATCATCGTGCGAGAATTTCGGTCCTTGAATAATTTTTTTATGGACCAAACAAATTTAGAATGAAGGAACACACACTCAGAAGTCTGTTAACTTGATGCAATGACCGAGCGCCAAGAACATGACAAACCCTTGAGAGGCATTAGCAATCATTGTGTGACATTTGAACAAAATCTGTCTGTTGAATAAATTTTTATGGACTGGACAAAACTAGAATGGAGAAACAAATGATGATTCATCACCTTGACTATGGAGCTATGACCTTGGGTCAAGGTCATGCCACACTCATGAGTCAAAAGCAATTATTGTATGAAGATTGAACAAGATCGGTCGATTGAATAATTTTTTATGGGCCGCACAAAGTTAGAATAGAGGAGCAAACAAATGAATGGTATGCAATTTGACCCACCCTCAAGTAATCACTGTGTGCAAGTTTGTACAAGATCAGTCCATTGAATAATTCTTTATGGACAGTGGCTATCATATGCTTCTCCACCAAAAAAGTTTTTCAGGGAGCTTAAAAAGCTTCAGTGACAAATTATCTCAAATTATTTTGAACAAGAAGAATGTTACTAAGGTAACACGTGCCCCCCTCCCCTTGTGACCTTCACATTGCAGATGTGGCGGAAACTATTATACGCGACACACCTTCTGACTGTCTTTAACATTTGTAAAAAGTTTAACAATTGTACTATAATTCGTTTCTGAATATTGGCTGAGACACGAATATTGACTGATTTTTAGTGTGACCTTGAAATGTGACCTTGAACTTGAAGGTACGACCCCGGCTATGGTGTGTGACACATCCTCCGATGGTCCTTTATAATTGTTTGATGACTGTGGCCCTAACAGTTTTCAGTTATTGGCTTGCACACACACACACGGACAGACACACGCACACTTCAATCACTATATGCCACCCAACTTAAGTCGGGGGACATAAAGATGTAATTAATTACATACAGGTAATTAGAATTACAAATTACCTTTACCCTAGCCCTGATTCCGAGATTTATTTAATATTTATTGTGGTTTAATGACATTTTCAACAGCCATGATCATCTTATGGTATGTTTTATGGGTGGTGGAAGCTGGAGTACTGGAGAGAACCACTGAGTAGTGGCAACCAACTGCCAGGCTCCAATATGTACCAATTCCACACACGCATGGTTTGCATTGGTTGAAGTAAAGTGCACCCCAACTGCCAGGCTCCAATATGTACCAATTCCACACATGCATGGTTTGCATTGGTTGAAGTAAAGTGCACCATCAATGCCCAGCATGCCTATGTGGGCAACTGGGATTGAGTGCCTTGTCCATGGCTACACTGCAGTTATCCCTTGGTCAGGATCAAACTGTGAACCTCGAGGGCTGAAATCTCATACTCGATCCACTGACTCAAAGATACAAGAACAAAAACATATTAAAAATAAATTTTATTTACAAAATATAAAAAAGAAAAAAAAATATCAATTTTTTTACAATTAACAAGTGATTTTAATGCCAATGATAATGAACTATGATATAACATAAAGATACCACTTTCATAAGTGATCAGTTTTAAGGTTCTTCAAAATATCCAAATGATTTAATGAAATAAAGGTATAGATTAACAACAATCCTGCAACACAAAGGAACCCACTTAAATGGATATCTCATAATTGAATATATCTTTCAAACACAAAACCATTTACCATACCCACAGTACAAATTTTACCTGTTAACTGTATGAAGGGTATAGAAAAAACTTCTGTTAATTGAATAAAAAAGCTTGCTTTATGTCAAATTACCCTGAGAGTCAATGAATACCTGTTGTTTATAGACCTATTTCACCTCCATACATCCGATACAGGCATTTAATCTTTTATATTTTGTTTGACAAACAAGATATACTAGAATAAATGCTCAGTTATCTTTAGAAAACAAGAAATTTAGTTATTGGTGCTTAATACACTTGTGACAGCCGGAGTCAAATCGCTACAGACAGTTTCATTGGTGGAGGAAGCGGATCCATATAGAACCACCAAGCAATGACAAGTAACTGACATAATTCCCAACATATTAGCTCTGCACAAACAGGGGTTAGCATTGGTTTAAGACAAGTGCACCATCAGCATGTAGTAGTACATCTTAATACAGATCGCCATTATACCCCCATGTGGGCAATCAGGATTAAGTGCCTTGCAGAAAACAGAAAAATGACCAAATCCCTTTTAACGGGTTGAGTGCTAGAAGCCACTATCAGGGCTTTCGAGAAAATGAGGGTACCAGAGCAAAAGCCAATATTTTCCTTGCTCATGTTTTATATTCAGTCAAGCACAAGTAATATTTTAATTATACAGATATGTTCTATTACAAATTATTGGATAGTGCCGACATAAACAAACTTTGAATAGCAAACTCAGACTACCAAAAATAATCTAGCCCTCAACAGTTAATTGAATACTCCGGTTAAAAAATAATTTTCATGCAGAAAATGGCTACTCAACAAGGTTCCACTGTACTACAATGGCCAATTTAAAATTATCAAAGGTATTATTCATTGAAGTATTATTCATTTATTGGTTTGTCACATATTCTTGCACAATGGCTAATTGTGATCAAGTTCAGCCAATCGTTTACACCCATGTTGCCCATTTTAGAGGATTTCCACCACAGGCATTGGTAACCGGTCTTATTTTAAATAAATGAAAGTAAATTAAGTAACCCATTTTGGCTTCCAAAACAGTTGAAATTTGAAATCTGGAAATATGTTTGTGTCCGCAGTAAAATTTTGCCTCCCCCCATCCCACACCTACACAAGCAAAACACTATCTATGCCTACTCAAAGTGTGGGTTACCAATTCAAACAAGAGGCCCCAAGGGGCCTGAGAGTGCTCCCCTGACAACTATCAACCGAGGATCCTGATTTGAACAAACTTGCATCTGCCCCATTAAGAAAACTATATACCAAATATCAAAACATTTGGACCAGTGGATCTGAAAAAAATAAAATAAAAATAAAACAAGAGACCCCAGGGGGCATGAGGGTGCACACCTGACATGGTAGCCTAAATATCAACCCAGGGAATTGGTTTCAACAAGTTGCATCTGCCCCTCCTAAGAAAAGCTTATACCAAATATCCAAAGATTCTGATCAGTCGTTCTAAAAAAAAAAAGATATTTAAAGAATATTCCTCATATTGAACTAAGTAATAATTTGGGCTCAAAAAAAAGAAGTATGAACCCAATGACTTGGCTTGAACAAATTTGAATCTCACCTCCAGTGGGATGCTGTATACCAAATATCAAAAGATTCTGACTGGTGGATGTGAAGAAGATTTTTGAAGAATATTCCTCATATTGAACTAAGTTATAATTCGGGGTCCCACAGGGAGCCCAAATATCAACCGAGGGACTTGAAATGAACAAACCTGAATCTTAACCCCCCTAAGGATGCTGCATACCAAACATCAAAGCATTCTGACTGCTGGATCTGAACAATAAGATTTTTAAAGAAAATTCCTCGTATTGAACTAAGCTAAAATTTGGGCTCCCACAGGGAGCCCAAATATGAACCCAGGTACTTGGCTTTAATAAACTTGAATCTCACCCCCGTAAGAATGCTGCACACCAAATATCAAAACATTCTGACCGCTGGATCTGAAGAAGATTTTTAAAGAAAATTCCTCATTTTGAACTAAGTTACAATTCAAGCTCCCACAGTGAGCCCAAATATGGACCTAGGGACATGGCTTGAACAAACTTTAATTTTACCCCCCCCCCCCCCCCCCCCCCCCCAAGGATGCTGCATAAAAAATATCAAAAGCATTTATCTGCTGGATCTGAAGATTTTTAAAGAAAATTCCTCATTTTGAACTAAGTTGTCATTCGGGCTCCCATAATGAGCCCAAATATGAACCAAGGGACTTAGCTTCAACAAACTTGAATCTCACCCCCGAAGGTTGCTGCATGCCAAATATCAAAACATTCCGACTGCTGAATCTGAAGAAGAGGATTTTTAAAGAAAATTCCTCATTTTGAACTAAGTTGTCATTCGGGCTCCCATAATGAGCCCAAATATGAACCATGGGACTTAGCTTCAACAAACTTGAATCTCACCCCCGAAGGTTGCTGCATGCCAAATATCAAAACATTCCGACTGCTGAATCTGAAGAAGAGGATTTTTAAAGAAAATTCCTCATTTCGAACTAAGTTACAATTCAAGCTCCCACAGTGAGCCCAAAAATGAACGCAGGGACTTGGCTTGAACAAACTTGAATCTCACCCTCCTAAGCATGCTGCATACCCAATATCAAAAGATTCTGCCTGCTGGATAAAGAGAAGATTTTCAAAGAAATTTGCCCTATACTGAGCCCAAATATGAACCCAGGGGGCCGATTTGAACAAACTTGAATCAGATCCACCCCCACAATGTTGCATACCAAATATCAAAAGATTCTGCCTGCTGGATCTGGAGAAGATTTTTTAAGAAATTTGCCTGAAATGCACTGGGTTCGAATTCAGGCTTCTATAGTGAGCCCAAATATGTATCCAGGGGGCTGATTTGAACAAACTTGAATCAGATCCACCCCACAATGTTGCATACCAAATATCGAAAGATTCTGCCTGCTGGATCTGGAGAAGAAGATTTTTTAAGAAATTTGCCTGAAATGCACCAAGTTCGAATTCGAGCTCCTATACTGAGCCCAAATATAAACCAGGGGGCTGATTTGAACAAACTTGAATCAGATCCAACCTACAATGTTGCATACCAAATATCAAAAGATTCTGTCTGTTGGATCTGGAGAAGATTTTTTGTTTTTCCCATTGCCTACAGTGTTAAAAAGTGCTGACTCAGCACTTTTTCAAAGTCCCGAAACTGTAACCTATGATAAAACCGATGGCAATTCTTTTTGACCAATCCTTTCTGTTGGTCCTAAGGAAGCTTCACACCAAATAAAAATTCTCAGTGCCGTGCAGTTTTGGAGATATGGGCGTTTTAATTTTTTCCTATTTTTAGCTTCTGTGGTTCCCATGGGGCTACAGGGAAAAAAGAAATTCAGCATAAATTAGGTACTTATGACCCAATAAGCCCTCACATAAAATTTGGTTCGAATCAGCCTCTCGGTTCAGAAAATAGAAATTTCGGGCAGGGCCAAAAACTGTTCCCCCTCCCATAACGACGCCAAATATAGCCCAACAAACTTCTCTTGAACAAATCTGAGTCTACACCTTAAAAGGAAGCTGCATACCATATATCAAGTCTCTGCTACTGCTGGTTCATGAAAAGAAGATTTTCAAAGATTTTGGTGCCCCTTAGGGGCATGGCACCACCCAGGAGGAGGGGCAACTTCATTTGAACAAATCTGAATTGGCATCAGGTAATAAACATTTACCCAACATTTTAATAAAATTGGGCTAGTGGTTTTGAAGGAGAAGTCGATAATGTAAAGTTAACGCCGGACGACGACGGACGATGGACAGAATGTGATCAGTAAAGCTCCCACTGACATTCGCTCAGGTGAGCTAAAAATTTTCTCATACTGCACTAAGTTAAAATTCAGACTCCCATAGGGAGCCCATATATAAACCCAGGGACTCGATTTGAACAAACATGAACCTGATTCGCATAGAAATCTATATACCAAATATGAAAGCATTCTGACTGGTGGATCTGAAGAAGATTTTTAAAGAAATTTCCTCATATTGCACTAAGTTAAAATTCAGGCTCCCATATGGAGCACAAATATAAACCCATAGACTTGATTTGAACAAACATAAATCTGCCCCCCCTAGAGATGTTGTATACCAAATAGGAAAGGATTCTGACTGGTGGATCTGAAAAAGATTATTAAAGAAATTTCCTCATACTGCACTAAGTTAAAATTCAGGCTCCCTATCAAATATAAACCTAGGGACTCAATTTGAACAAACCTGAATCTGGCCCGCATAGAGATTCTATATACCAAATATGAAAGGATTCTGACTGGTGGATCTGAAGAAGAAGATGTTTAAACAAATTTCCTCATACTGCACTAAGTCAAAATTTAGGCTCCAATAGGGAGTCCAAATATAAACCCAGAGACTCCATTTGAACAAAGGTGAATCTGACCCGCCTAGAGATGCTGTATACCAAATATGAAAGGATTCTGCCTGAGGGATCTGAAGAAGAAGATTTTTAACCCTTTACCTAACATGAAAAGCAGACGACACTTGCAAAAAAAAATTCTTGAATAACTAATTTTTTTCATTTTTTGTCTCAAAAACATAGGTTATGACCCCTCGTTAGCTAGGGGTCATAACCTATGTTTTTGAGACAAAAATTGAAAATATAATGAAAATTTATTGGCGATTTTTGAGAATAGCGCTGGCCGGTTTTGGCCGTTACGTTGGGTAAAGGGTTAAAGAAATTTCCACATATTGCACTGAGTTAAAATTCAGACTGCCATAGAGAGCCTAAATATAAACCCAGGGACTCGATTTGATCAAACATAAATCTGACCCCCCCAAGAGATAAATATGAAAGGATTCTGACTGGTGGATCTGAAGAAGATGATTTTTAAAGAAATTCCCTCATATTGCATGAAGTTAAAATTCGGGCCCCAATAGGAAACCCAAATATTAACTGAGAGACTTGATTCGAACAAACCTGAATCTGACCCGTGTAACAATGATGTTTACCCAATATTAAAACATTCTGACCAGTGGTTCTGAAGAAGATTTTTAAACCTTATTTCCCATCTTGCCCTAAGTTAAGATTTGGGCTCATGTAGTTAGCCCAAATACAAACCAAGGGGCTTAAATTGAACACACATCCCTATGGATGCTGTATGCCAAATATTAGAAGATTCTGAAGTAAGGTTCTGGAGAAGAAATTTTTTTAATATTTGCAAATATGCCGACTTAGCATTTTTTCGATGCCCTCTACAGAGCATCCTAACACAACTGATGACAATTTTTTTCATCAATTGATTCTACTGGTCCTAAGGATGCTTCATACCAAATAAGAGTTCTCTGTTCTGTGTGGTTTGGGAAATATGGGCGTTTGAAAATATTTTCTATTTTTAGCTACTGAGGTTCTCATGGGGAACTTTTTTTAGCATGAATCAATTACTTATGACTCAATAATACCACATTTTATTCAAATCGGCCCATCGGTTCAGAAAACAGAAATTTTGGGTGGGGGCGAAAATCTTGCCCCTCCCATTACGAAGGCAAATTTTGCTACACAAACTTTGTTTGAACAAACTTGATACTACAACTCAGAACGATGCTTGATACCAAATATCAAGTCATTGTACCAACTGGTTCATGAGAAGATTTTTCTAGAATTTTGGAGCATTTCACCCCACCCCTTCCCTATTGAGCATTGCAACTTTATTTGAACAAACTTGGATGGACATGTGATAAGGACCATGCGCATCAAACGTGGTTCAATTTGGTCCGGGGGTTAGAAGGAGAAGTCGATAATGTAAAGTTCATGCCGGATGGACGGCGGACAGAAAGTGATCACATGAGCGCCCCCTGACTTTCAGTCAAATGAGCTAAAAACACACACCCACATGCAGTTTTACAAACAATGGCTGGAGAAAAAGATCTACTTTTTGGGCATAATGCTTTTTGTTTTATTGACACTTTCAATAGCTTGACAGTTTTACAGGGGGAGGAAGCAACCCTTAATACCTGGAGAGAACCATAGGAGTGGCAAACATCTGTCCAACTCTGCACAAACAGGGTTAGCAGTGATTGAAGGCAATTGAACTGATGTCAAAATACCCAAATTTCAAACAACAAAAGTTTCCATTAACTCTTAACCTGCTGAGTATTTTAAAAATATTTTACATCGAATCTAGTCATGGCTGCTGTAAAGCAGCCATGACTAGATTTGATGGAAAATTTAAGAGAATTTAACTCAAGAAATCACTGGACAAAATGTCGATACAATTTACACAGGAAATTTTGGTTAAAAGTGCCCAAATTATACAAATTGTAGTGGCAAGAGATTTTGTGTCCTGGGCAGGAATATCCACCAGCAGCATGCAAGAAGTTAATGCAATTCGAAATTTAACCAATTCAATTTTATTTGAAAGATTGTAAAGACAACACAGATTCATGACTATTTTGACCTTGCACTTGGTTGAATGCATTTTTCAAGACTTTAAAAGAAAATAAAAATGACTGTACCTCCAGTTTGGGAAGGAATATTTTTAGAGGGCAAATTGCATGATGGCTGCCATTTTTCAAAGAAAAATATATTTTTAACTGTAGTAACCTTAAGACAATCTACACTGGTGAAGAGTGGTGTCATTTGATGCAGAATTCACCAGTCAGTAGTATTATATATAATATGAAAAATACGGATCATCCGCGGCTCTGGAAATCTCAGAAAAACCTACATGGAGAGGCCAGTGTTTGCCGATATGCATGTCCTCAGTTTATGACAATGTGTCTGGTTTTCATCGCCAGAAAAATTGAAAATGGATTTGTCAAAAGATAGTAAAATAATTCAGCATTTAATTCTATCCAATATTTAGTACAGTCGCCGTGGACCGGTCATAATCCATGTGTGGGTAGTGATGTACACGCATGTTTACCAGGTAATAAAAATCAGCAGCAGCAAAATTTTAACCAGAGTTGTGACTGTCCCAGATGGGCTGTCCATACCTAACGCCGCCATGATTATTCTAAGACGAATAGGGGCACAACTCTGTCAAAAAAAAGTGGAATTGAAACTATCATCATAGGTGCACAGGTTCCCAAGGTAGTGAACATCCATACAAAGTTTCAAACATCTGGGAAAATCTCTGGACAAAATTGTAGGCCTGCTTTTTCAAGTCGAAAATTCTGGTAAAAATAGTCTGACTGGAACTATACATGTCGTGTGCGCTGCCCATATGAACACAGAAATTGAGACCCCACTAATTACACTACGAGGTGGGGTCTCAAAACCCCCACCACGTGACTTCAGTTTGTCTATAATTAACTTGTGTTTTTTGCAAGTGCGGTAATCAGGTTTATTTTCCACCAGAAATAGTTTCAGTTCACTGTTGTTTAGTGATTGTTAGGTATTGCAGTTTAGTATAAATTGAATACGTATGCTCCATACGTGTTTTTTGATAATAAAAAGTATTAATATTGCAGAAAAAAACATCAAAATATGGGAGTTTGAATCGTGTTTTTAATCTCGCATGAATATGTCAAACTGTGTGATGGGATGTTCGGCTGACGTCGGTTTATCTTTTGATCTCTCAGTCACCGGCTCTTAATTAGATCAATTTTTTTCACAGTCAGTGAAAAATTACTTTTACTTTTACTTGAAATCTTAAAAAGATAGTTCAATCTTTGAAAAAGTTAGTAAAAAACTATTGCGATTCCGAATGTTGTTCATCAAAATCGATTCAGAACTCGAGGAATTAAAAAAAAAAAAAATATTATACCGAACTGAAATCATGGATGTGAGTTTCAACAAGAGGGATGTTACATCCCAACGCTCACCTACATTCGCGCTTGATAATGTCGTTCCAATGTAACATGCCTAATATTTAGTTAATATAAATCATTAACTAGGCATCAAATGATTAATGTGGTTTATGTGATGGCTTTGGAAAGTCTGTATTTCTGCATTTATTATATATCAATTCAACATAGAATCATTGGATACATCTTTTAGAAATGTTTATGATTAAGAATATGAATCGTGAGGCCAGATATTAAATCATAAATAAGAATTAGGAAAGGCTTTCATAAATCACTAAAATTTTAATTGAAGTACATTCATTGGTTAAAGAGGAGTTGCGGAAAAACATTCGTTCAAGAAAGTGACTATAAGTCCCAAAAATCCCTGTCAAATTCCTCAAATATGCATGTAATAAGGGCGCAACGTTACCGCAATGTAGTTCAGTAACCCATGCGTACAATATCAATTGCCTGGAAAGGACACATAGAAACAGAACTCACCTTAACACCTCAACTTAACACAAACTTTTAGAACTTAAAATTGAGTAAGTCAGACAAAAATGTGAACATTGTGACTGAAAAAAGAAAAGAAATCACTTAAATTTCTGCATACAGTAGGGTTAATACCTACAGTTGTTATTGAAATATGAAAATCAAGAGTAATGAGAAGTTAAAGCACCACAATCTGCACAAAAGCTGACTTTAACCGCAAATTCTTACAACACCTAAACGCTAATTCTTACAAGTTTTGGCAGAAAATCAGCCTCAAATTCCTCAAATATGCATGTAATGGGGGTTAAATATTACTGCAATGGAGTTCAGTAACCCAAGTGTAGAATATTAATCGCTTGGAAAGACACATAGAAACACAACTCACCTAAACACAAAGTTTACAAAGTTTTACAACTTAAAATTTACTAAGTCCGAGAAAAACATGAAAATTTTGAGTGAAAAAAAAGAAAATTTTCGTTTAATTTCTGCATACAGTAGGGTTAATACCTACAGTTGTTATTGAAATATGAAAATCAACAGTAATGAGAAGTTAAACCAGCACAATCTGCACAAAAGCTGACTTTAACACAAATTCTTACAACACCTAAACGCAAATTCTTACAACAACTTTTGGCAGAAAATTTTAGCTGAAATTTGGAAAAAAGTCGTAGTTTCAGGGTTAAATACTGTTCTAATAGTCCCCTACAACCTACATATGCAATATCAAAGGCCTGAGCCCACTGATGTTTGAGAAATTCACCTTAACATTAAATCTTACAATATTGGACACGCCGGACGCCGACACCGACGCCCGAGGTTATCACAATAGTTCACCACATCTTACAGATGTAGGTGAGCTAAAAATTATAACTTGACCTGCACAATATCTGGACATTCACCCCTACGGCATTTTACCTACCTGTAGCTATTGACCGAGAAGAATCATGTTACCGGTACTGAATTTGGAATAAATTGTGGGTTGGGGAGGAAGGGAATCTGATTTACGATTTTAAAAACTTAAGTTCATAGTGGAATGTTAAAATGTACATGTTGAGAGTGGAATTAACATAAACTACATTAACGAAAAAGGAATGCTTGTGGTGGCCCTGGGACGTTTCACCCCAAGATGCTTCGGAATCCACTAGCAAGGAAAACTGGCCAAGATGGGGTGGGGGTTCAGATGGGCAAGCAATCAATGATATAGGCCTATTTGTGCGTGTGGGTTTATGGGAGTCTGGGTCCAATTGCCTCGTTTCTTCAGGGATGGAGAGGGGGGGGGGGGGGGGGGGAACTATTTACTTCACCATTTAGGAGTAGTATGGATGACTGGATCTTACACTGCCAAGACACTGAAATTTTTGATGTGTGGCTGCATGCAAAAATCAGGGGTGGCGCCAGAAAATCTCCGATAGAGGAACTAAAATCTCCTGCCTGAAAGACCTATTTTAATTTTTGGGTTTTCAAGATACGTGTGGGGGGACAAAACCAAAAAATTATAATACAAAATTTCGGGGCATGTTTGAGCTAGGGTTATGATGTGTGGTGGTCTGGCTTGTCGATCGGCATGTCATTATTGAAAAATAAAAAAATATTATTTCCTATTGATTTTATTTACATATGGTTATAATTATGATTGCTGAATTAATAAAAAGTAATTGAAAATGTTGATTTGTCTCTTATTTTTTCTCAAGCTTGTCATGTGCAGAGGTGTTAAAACAGATGTTGGTTTGAAGGACAGCTATGTGCTTTGTCGCGCCACTCAAATGTTATTTCACACCTTGTGCAAGTGGTAGTTTAATCTATTATATTTAATTAATCGCTTCAATCCCGACTACTTTAATGTAATAGCAGTAGAATATTTTGTTTTAGTGTTTCAATACACATACATAATATACATAGAGTATTTACAAAATATTTATATGATATCTAGCCTATGAAGGCTTATGAGACACATTTTCATCAGAGGTAGGTCTTTTTTTACAGTAGTTCATAAAAAAAAAACCAAAAAAACAAAAAACCCAAACCCGAAAAACCAAAACCACATGCACGCACGCACGCACACCCATCACACACACTCACCCTTGCGGACACTCCCCCCTCCCCCACACACAGTGTAATATGCAGACATATGCCCACACTCACTTGCGTATACTTTCGTGTACTAATTTTCTTTCACTTTTTCTTCCCCCCCCCCCCCCCCCCCCCCCCTCATCACGTATATCTGTCTCTCTCTTTCCCACTGAAGTGTACTCTCTCTTAGAATGGCACATTCGCAGATATTTTAATTCGGTATCTCTCTCATATTCACCCACATATTTTTACATACACACAGGCTTAGCTATTTCATTTGATAATACAAATAACAACAATGTAGAGGAACGTTGAAAAATCTGCGAATGCAAAAAGTTTAAAAGTATGTACAAACATATAGAGAATTGGATGAAGGATAATTGTTTCGGTATGCAAATATCTCCTGTCCACCCCTCCCCCCCCCCTGCCTTCCCCCGTGAAATAATCATTAGTTTCAGTCACGAGTGAGATACTTTTTGGTGTCCATTCAAAAACACTATATTTTCTTTTTACTATATCCTTTTTATAAGAATCTTTAATTGCTTAGACCGACAAGAGTAAGGCGGGGAAGGGGATGGGCTGGTCGAATTGACTCAATGTCGTAAACTGGTATCTCTTCGATCATTAGCCGTGTGCCGTGGGCGCTTTCGTGACGCAGGAGGCTTTTTCGCCCCCACTTCCCACCCAAGAAAAACACGGTTCATCACGTGTTGGCCTTCAGCTGTAAACAAAAAATATTAGTTGGTTTTCTCAAGTCTGGTTTGTTTATTTCCTCGATCAAATCGATCGCGCAAACGCAACAGTTTAGTTTCGAAAGTGATGAGGACTTTGTACATAACCAAAAGGAACTGACTGTTCTATTCCCAATTTACAATTTCAAACCACAGCAATAGTCGCCGTCTGCCTCCCCCAAATTCCAATTTTAATTTAAAATAAATTATCTACTACCAGTAACAAACGCAGTTGTCTTGCCAGTTGACGTCACAAGACAGTATTTATTAATCAGAAAAAAAACTGACATGCAAAAGCAATTAAGCTAATCCTTAACGCTCGTGACCATGGCAGGTCACAGTGTTTTGAAAACTGTCTTCCACTGATCAAACACTGCGGTCCACTGGAACTCCACGGTGGGGAATCCACCGTGGCGGCGTTTTTGTTTCATTCCTCGTTGAACGTTCTGTAATGTTAGTTATAAGAAACCAAATGAAGTTAAAAGATTAAAAAAAGACAACTCATTTATGTAAATATCTATGTGCAAAAAACAAACTTATTTATGTTAATATCTATGTGCAGTGTATTATGTTTCTATAGTTTAACGTTGAAACACTTGAATGAAATGAAATATATCAAAGCCAATGTTCTTGTTATTTGTTGCTCTGTTGTCAATGAAGATAAGTAATTAATTGCACACGCCCACTCATAAATAGTTCCTCTATAAATAGACAGCACTAAACTAAATTTAGCATCAATAACTGGGGTATTAATTGAGCAGTCTCATATGGGCACTGTACACGTAATGAATAGCAGTTCCACAGGTTCCCAAGGTGGTGAACATTCATACCAAGTTTCGTGCAGATTTGAGAAAATCCCTGGACAAAATTATATCTATGGATGGATGGATGGACAGAAAAGGTGATTTCAGTATACCCACCCATACCTCGTTGCGGGGGTTGGGTATACTTAATGAAGCACCGAGTTGTACCCGGTGCTTCATTAATTAAATTTTTGATGATTATTCTTAAAATTAGTGTTTGGAATCTAATATTACTGCGTCCGTGGAAATATTGCCTACCCATGGAAAGTGACGGTGGCCGTACTGTAAACATAAGGGATTGCTTAAAGGAATGGTTAAGAGGTATTCTTCCTGTGATAATCAGTGAACCCAAGGAATACCTTGCTAACAAGAGCACCGCTGGGCATTGCATCATATGCCCGTGAACTGTTCAAATTGTACCATTTTAACACATTTGCAATTTTTTTAGAGTGCGAGAAATTTATACTGGCATATATATATATGTTACGGTCAGACTTTGAAATCAGTGATTTTGTGAAATGACTAAATTTTTCAGTCATTTGAGAAAAAGACTAACAAGTTTGAAGCCAATCGAAAAACAAATACTAAAGTTATCATCCGGAAACCAAATATTTGACGAAGAATTCCAAGTCCATCAGGGGCCATAATTCAGGCAAAAATTGTTCAGACCGACCCCATATTCGAACTTGACCTGTATTTTGTTGTGATTAAACCACAAACCAAGTTTGGAGCCGATCGGAAAACAAATACTAAAGTTATCATCTGGAAACCAAATATTTGACGAATTCTAAGTCCAACAGGGGCCATAATTCAGGCAAAAATTGTTCAGACCAACCCCATATTCGAACTTGACCTGTATTTTGTTGTGATTAAACCACATACCAAATTTGGAGCCGATCGGAAAACAAATACTAAAGTTATCATCCGGAAACCAAATATTTGACGAATTCTAAGTCCAACAGGGGCCATAATTCAGGCGAAAAATGTTCGGACCGACCCCATATTCGAACTTGACCTGTATTTTGTTGTGATTAAACCACATACCAAATTTGGAGAGGATCGGAAAACAAATACTAAAGTTATCATCCGGAAACCAAATATTTGACGAATTGTCCAACAGGGGCCATAATTCAGGCGAAAAATGTTCGGACCGACCCCATATTCGAACTTGACCTGTATTTTGTTGTGATTAAACCACATACCAAATTTGGAGCCGATCGGAAAACAAATACTAAAGTTATCATCCAGAAACCAAATATTTGACGAATTCTAAGTCCAACTGGGGCCATAATTCAGGCGAAAAATGTTCGGACCGACCCCATATTCGAACTTGACCTGTATTTTGTTGTGATTAAACCACATACCACATTTGGAGCCGATCGGAAAACAAATACTAAAGTTATCATCCAGAAACCAAATATTTGACGAATTGTAAGTCCAACTGGGGCCATAATTCAGGCGAAAAATGTTCGAACCGACCCCATATTCGAACTTGACCTGTATTTTGTTGTGATTAAACCACATACCACATTTGGAGCCGATCGCAAAACAAATTCTAAAGTTATTGTTCGGAAACCAAACGGACGGACGGACAACGCCATACTATAATATGTATTTCAAACGGGCGTATAAAAAGACACATGAAACATTTTACTGACGTTGCTACCAGTATATGAACTTTTCCAACTGATTCAGAATCCAATTAATGCAACTCTGTAAATCTTTGGCATTTTCAGATATTTAAGTTGATAATTATTTTTCCTAGTATGTTGATATTCTTACAGAGAACATATTTTTCAACAGAACTTTTACTAAATTTAAACACGACACCTCTCTGTGAGTCAAATATATATTTTTGTCCTGAAAATTTAATTGGCAAAATACCGCAAAATTATGAAAGATTCAACACAAAAAGCTCAAGTTAGTTGATTTAAAACAGGCAAAAAAAAGCTTCGGATTAATGTTTCTAAGCAGATTCCATATTCGACTTGATGCAGCACTACCAACCTTGCTGTGGTCAGGATATCTGACCCCTTAGAGATCTACCTACAGGGAATGAGCGAACTCCACAAACTGCACAAAATCAGATATATTAGGAATTCTGTGAGAAAACAATATAAACCCATTGAAGCAAGGTTATCTGTTCTGTGACAATGACATCAGAAATACTTAGTGCCCATACATAGAGGCAATGTTCCTCTTCATGAGATCAGAATACAAGACATAGATATGAATCAGTGTGTGTGCAGGCCACTGTTCTGGTAATTATATGCTATGGCTATCAGTCAGCTAAAATACTTGGTGCCAGATTCAAAGGCCAGACGATGTATTGAGATGGGAGCAAGCGTGCACTCGTCGACACTCGCAGTTCTAATTTTACAAAGACAACTAGAGGTGTGACTGTCCCAGGTGGGCCTGTCCATACCCCTACCTCCAAGATTATTCTAAAACAAAAAGGGGCATAACTCTGGCAAAAAATCGAAACTATAATCGCAGGTGCACAGGATCCCACAGTAGTGAACATCCATACCAAGTTTCAAAGGAATCAACTCATAAACATCTGAGAAAATCTCCGGACAAAATTCAGGCCTATGCAGCTGATATTTCAAGTCAAAAAGGGGCATAATTCTGCCAAAAATAATCCGACCGGAACTATAATCGCAGGTGCACAGGTACCCATTAATAGCAAGTTTCGAGCAGAAATGGTTCTTAAACGTCCAAGAACATCTCCGCACAAAATTATATCTACGGACAGACAGTCAGACAGATGGATGGACAAGATGATTCCAGTATATCCCCCACACAACTTGTTACAAGGGGTATAAAAAATAGCACTCACCAAAAATCTGAAATCAGGGATGAGAGAGTTCAGTCAATGAGCAGATAATTTATTATCAAATTGCTGAAATTTTATTTTCTATAAATCTACATGAAAATGGTCTTCAAGACTATTTTCACGTAGATTTATAGAAATAAAACATCTACCAACTTATACCATAACTATATGCCCTCTTATTTTCTGAAGAAAAATCCTTTCGACAAATTTTCAGGTAAAATTGTGAGAGTTTCAGCTTATTTCAGACAATTCAAATACCTTTCACTCTCTTTCCTGTGAAATATAGTACTGGCCTGTGTGTTAAGTGACAGTTATTTCGCTAACAAGAGGCCCCAGGGGACCTGAAGGCGCTCAGCTGGCATGGTAGCCTAAATTCCAACCCAGGGAATTGATTTGTACAAGTTGCATCTGTCCCTCCTAAGGAAAGCTTATATCAAATATCAAAAGATTCTGACCGGTGGATTTGAAAAAAAAAAAAAATTTTAAAGAATATTCCTCATATTGAACTAAGTTATAATTCGGGCTCCAACAGAAAGCTCAAATATGAACCCAGGGACTTGGCTTGAACAAACTTGAATCTCACCTCCCTAAGGATGCTGTATACCAAATATCAAAAGATTCTGATTGGTAAATCTGAAGAAGATTTTTAAAGAATATTCCTTAGACTGCACTAATTTAAACATACGGGCTCCCATAGAGAGCCCAAATATGGCCCGAGGGATTTGATTTCAACAAACATGTGAAACAATCTTCCAAAGATGTTATATGCTTTTGGAGCAGTGGTTTGAGAGAAGAAGAGTCTTAAATGTTTTTCCCATTACCCAGAGTGTTAAAAAATGCTGACTCAGCATTTGTTCAAAGTCCCGAAAAAGTACCCTATGATAAACCTGATAGGAATTTTTTTGGACCATTCCATTCTGTTGATCCCAAGGAAGCTTCACACCAAATAAGAATTTTCAGTGCCGTGTAGTTTTGGAGATATGGGTGTTTGAAATTGTTTCTATTTTTAGCTCCTGCAGGTCTCAGGTGGCGACGGGTTTTGGCATAAATTAAGTACCTTTGACCCAATAAGCCCTCATATCAAATTTGGTTCAAATCAGCCTCTCGGTTTATAAAATAGAAATTTTGGGAGGGGCGAAAATTGTTGCCCCTCCCATAACGTCAGCAAATATAGCCCCTAGAACTTCTCTTGAACAAATCTGAGTCTGCACCTCAAAAGGAAGCTGCACACCAAATATCAAGTCTGCTACTGCTGGTTCATGAGAAGATTTTTTTATGATTTAGGCATACTTTTTGGGCATGGCCCTACTGAGGGGCAGGGCAACTTGATTTGAACAAATATTCATAACAAACAAACATCTCAAATTTCACTTAAATCAGTTCAGCGGTTTTGGCGGAGAAGACGCAAACACCATGTTCACGGATAATGGACAGTGAGTGATCACTATAGCTCACCCTGACTGAAAGTCAGGTGAGCTAATAACATGAACCAAATTGATATGGAATGTTATATATCAGTCGGAAGAAGTATCCCATTTTGAGGTGTGTGGGTGGGGGTGGGGGTGGGGGGATGGTAGAGGAGACATTTTGGGGATGTGCTGGGGAATTGCCTATGTATATGACAGGGCAATCTGAGCAACAGAAATTTTGCAAGTGCAAAGTACACTCACAAATGATTTTGTGGGAGGTAAAAACTGAACCCAAAAAGAATTGTTAAAGAAAAGGACTGCAAATCCTTGTCAAACATAATGACCAAGACACAACAAAGGCCCCAAAATTAGAAAGCCCCCCCCCCCCCCTCCCCACTCCCAAATCATTTTCAGAACACACAAAATGATCACATTTCCAAACAATACTCTGGTGGGCAGCAATGCGGAGTGACACCCCCACAACAGGTCAACCCATATTGTTTCAATAATGTCTGATGAACAAGACTGAACTGCTTAAATTTCTAGTTGCAATGCGAGATAAACTTTTTGTTATATGCTAGCCTGTGAATTATCGCAAATTATCTAAAAGATATTTCTCGATATCCATCGACTCGATAGATATCTAGAAATATTCCTCAGTAGCTTCCTAAATGATGTCATGCTCCACCACTTGACGTCGCCTTGAAGAAATGCATTTGGGGTCGAATTACACTGAATATTGTGCAATAAAATGTCTTGTAACATATAATAAAAAAGAAAATCTACACCATTTTAGTCAGTATCTTATGAGTGTGGACCTGAAAGTTTTACAGGTCCACGTGATGAATTTTTTCAGTAGTTTCCTAAATGATGTCACACTGCGCCACATGACGTTGCCCTGAAGTAACAATCAGCAGCTTTTTGTTATTGTTTTGAAACGGTTTGCAGTCGAAGTGGGATGAATGTTGCACAGTAAAATGTCATGTAGCATATAATAAAAAGAAAATGTACGCTGTTTTAGTGAACATCAGAATTATCTCACTTGTGTGGACCTGAAAGTATTATTTTTCACTCGTGCAAGCGCTCGTTAAAAATAAAACTTTCAGGTCCACACTGATGAGATAATCCCTGATATTCATTAAAACAGAGTAGATTTCCTCTATACGTTGAAAATTTTATATTTTGACATCTGTGTCAATGTGTGTGGGGGGGGGGGGGGGGGGGGGGGTCGAGATACCCTGGTATTGCTCTTGTTACATGAATGAAATGGAACTTGTTTACCACAGTAATAAAGCACAGCTATACATGTACTTCCCAGGGTTCCAATGTGGATCTGAAACAATTGGTCAATCAAAAAAAAAATCATCCAACAATATAAAGAATACACAAAATACGTTTTATTATAATCTCATTTTTTTTCTATAAAAAATGCATAAAAACTTAATGATATGATATCCTGTGTGTGTGATTAATGTTCTTGATAATAATGAATGTAACAAAAATTAACAAATTTGAAATATATTTCTTTTCTCAGTCATTCCAAGATTACTTATGTTTTCTTTGTGAAAAAGACATATTGGATGATGTTCTTAAAAAGGTTTTCATTCCTGAGTCAAAAATGAAATTCAAGGATTATACAGTGGAGCCCACTTAATTGGATATCTCTTAATTGAATATCCCTGTTAATTGAATATAATTTTCATATAATTTTCAAACACAAAACCATTTACCATACTTTCAGTACAAATTTGATCTGTTAATTGCATATGGGTTGTAGAGTAAACTCCTGTTAATTGTATATAAATTTTGATAATATGTCGAAAAAATTACTGTGACACGCACCAAATTCCCCTTATTTATCAACATTTTTGTTCTCATACATCCAATACAGACATTTATTCTATATCTTGTTTGACAGAGCTCTATGAGCTCTGTCAAACAAGATATAATAGAATAAATGCTCAGTTTAGCTCCAGAACACAAGAAACTGACCAAATTCCTGTTAATTGTATACTCCTGTTAATTGAATAATTTTCACTGGAAAAATGGATATTCAATTAAGGGGATTCTACTGTACAAACAAAATTTCACTTCTAATTACCCATCATATAAAAAATTCTAATATTTCATGGTTTGTGCCCCAGTTATGAAAGAAGATAAATTTACTGACATTTTAGCAACTTAGGGCTTTTTATAATTTCAAAGTAATTTAAGTCCATTTTCTTTTTCTTGACATCAAAAGTAAGAAAAATAGAATAAATCAAGGAAAAAGAAATCTAAAATTATTCAATCAAGTCAATAATTCAATCAAGTCATCCATTCTGCCATTGAATCTGTACAGCCCTGTTAAGCCTTTACCTAACACAGCTTTTTAAAAAAATAAATTAAATTTCACATTTTTCGAAAAACATTCTCACAATTTTTTCAATAAAACCATAGAAATACGGATATCATTAGAATCGGCTCGACAAGCTGGTTCTAATGATATCCATATTTCTATGGTTTTATCTCAAGACATTTGGGGCTGTGGTAGGCTTATCTGGTCAATTTCCTAGCCGTTTTTTTTATGCTAAGTAAAGGGTTAAGGTGGAATGGTGCAACAATTCATTTCAATCCAAGAAATAGTAGTATACAAGAGTAGGAAACAAAGTGGACTGAAATAAGGTCCCACAAAGTAGATCTGTTTCTCATGTCATTTGTTTTGTAAAATTGCATGTGGGCAGGCAGTTTTTTATTTTATTTCTGTAATTATTTCTTTGCAATCAGAAGTTTGTGTTCTTGGTTTGTTTTAAATTTTAGGCATCATAATCTACAGAATGGTGGGAGTGGTGGTTTATTTCATCCCTTGAGTGCAAAGAGGCTTTGCAATGCTATAGCATTGCAAAGCCACCTTGCTCTCCAGGGAGAAATTTATCAATTTTTTCAACTTGGGTAAAATATCAGCCATATATAAAACCATTTAATTTTTATTTTTTTTCAAGTTTGCATTGGTTATAAAAAGAGAGCAAGCAGCCAAAGGAACATGCAGGGGGCCTGAGAAACAGATTTTTAACTTTTTTTGGCCTAACACACAAACATTTTTCATGTACACGCCTACCCAATTGTCATATACTAATAACAAGCACTTTCATACAAAGGTTATATGAGACACAAGAGTATTTTCGCATGATAAAAATTGCAGTTTCATCAAACTTTTTACATTCATATTAGTGGCTTTTAGAGATAATCAGGCATTCGGACAACCAACAATTTTCCCGAGAGACAATAAAAATTCCGACAGACAGGGTCATGGGGTCGGAGGGGAGCTCCATACCCACTCTAGCTTTGGGCCTGGATGCCACAAGAACATCCAGTATTTTTGGTAGTATGATGGGAAATGTGAAGACAATCTGAAAACTCCAAACAAAATAAGTGCAGGCCTGGCTCTGAAAAATCCGTGGTGGCAAAATATCGCTCTCCTGGGAGCAATAGAGGTGAGCAAATTAAATGGCATGTGTTCACCATGGAATTCATTTAAGCTAATCAATGCTAATAAACTGTTGCTGAACTCTCATTAAGGGCCAATTGTGAAGTTCTGCCAGTGAGATTTTGGTGAACTGCCAGTGAGATTTTGGGGAACTGTCAGGAAGATTTCAATGTCTGTCAGGGAGATTTGCACTTGAGCCAGCCGTAACTTTTTGGTATATCATAAATGCAAGGTGAATTTTTGCAAGGAAATTGTGACCCATTTTTACCTTTTTTCTCTTTCTTAGCTGTAGTGAATTACAGATCGAGTGGATAATTAAAAAAAAAAAATGCCGATAGGATCACCGATGCAATGTTGAGTTGTGACAGCACAGAAGTGGGTTAAATCATTATCAACTTATCCTTCGGAAACCAATTATTTACAATTTACTATGTGAAGAGTCACTGTGACCTTGACCTTTGACCTAGTGATTCCGAAATAAATAGGGCTCTTTCTTAAACAAATGCCAACCTACCAATGAAGTTTCATGAACGTGGGTGGAACCATCGTCAAATTATCATCTGGAAACCAATTGTTTACGATTTATTATGTTCGAGGTCACTGTGACCTTGACCTTTCACCTAGCACGTCCAAAATAAATTGGGTTCTTTTTTTTTCTTCAATTGTCCGAGTGGAAATACAATGGTGCAGTTTGACCTAATTTTTTTCGTTTGACAGTTTCTGCCCTTTTCGTGGTTGTCTTCAGATTGGCCCTCAAATCGTTGCATTTTTCCAGTGGGAAAAGGGTATGGCACATTGTGTTGGTGTGGTAGGTATATAAAGAAACACAATTTGGTGAAAATGTTTTAATTTTCATGTTATGACTAAGAATTTGTTTCATGAATCACAAGTCGAGTGCCAATTACAATTCCATTGATTTTTACCCTCCAGATCGTGATGTTGAAATTTCAATCTGCAAATTCAAGGAAGTTTCTTCTTTCACACTGGTTTTCACCGAGTAATGAAGTGAGCAAGAGAGTTATCCATCTATCTCTACCTACAAGACCTGTTAAGTCTCCCAATTTTTCCAGGAGACTCCCGATTTGGAGCACAGTCTCCTGCCCTCATAGTGACATCCTATATTCTCACGCAAAAAATATGCATACAAGTAAATTACATTTAATAAAGGAGTCTTTTATTATAAATATTTTACTTATGTCCACTTTTTTGCCAGTTTTATTCTTTTATTCATTTCAGTCGAGCTGCATAGTCAATTTACATGAGTGGCGAAGCAGAAATAGGTGACTTAACCCTTTACCCAACGGAACGGCAAAAACCGGCCAGCACTATTCACAAAATCTCCAATTAATTTTCATTATTTTTTTCATTTTTGTCTCAACAACATAGGTTATGACCCCTCTTTGGAACGAGCTCATTCCTAAGAGGGGTCATAACCTATGTTTTTGAGACAAAAACCGAAAAAAATTAGTTATTCAAGAATTGTTTTTGCAAGTGTCATCTGCTTTTCATGTTAGGTAAAGGGTTAAGCACATCCATCTGCACTTAAATAATCCCTGATCAATAAATGTTCTAAAAAATGCCGATAGGATCACCGATCCAATGTCAAGTTGTTACAGCACAAAAGTGGGTTTAATCATTATCAACTTATCGTCCAGAAACCAATTGTTTACAATTTACTATGTGAAGGGTCACTGTGATCTTGACCTTTGACCTAGTGATTCCGAAATAAATAGGACTCTTTCTTGCACCAATGCCAACCTACCTATGAAGTTTCATGAACGTAGGTGGAACCATTGTCAAATTATCATATGGAATCCAATTGTTTACGATTTATTATGTTCAAGGTCACTGTGACCTTGACCTTTGACCTAGTGAGTCCAAAATAAATAGGGGTCTTCCACTCACCTAGGCCAATCTACTTGTGAAGTTTCATGAATATGGGTCAAACCATTATCAAGTTATCATCCGGAAACCAATTGTTTACGATTTACTATGTTGAAGGTCACTGTGACCTTGACCTTTCAACTAGCAAGTCCAAAATAAATAGGGTTCTTCCTCTCACTGATGCCAACCTAACTATGAAGTTTCATGAACATGGGTCAAACCATTATCAAGTTATCATCCGGAAACCAACTGTTTTGATTTACTATGTTCAGGGTCACTGTGACCTTGACCTTTGACCTTGTGAGTCCAAAATAAATAAGTTTCTTCCTCTCACGAATGCCAACCTACATATGAAGTTTCATGAATGTGGGTCGAACCGTAGTCAAGTTATCCGGAAACCAATTGTTTATAATTTACTATGTTCAAGGTCACTGTGACCTTGACCAAACAAGTCCAAAATTAACAGGGTTCTTCCTCTCACCGATACCAACCTACCTATGAGGTTTCATGAACATGGGTTGAACCATTATCAAGTTATCGTCCGGAAACCAATTGTTTACGCCCGCCATTCATCAAACTAAAAGTCGAGTTTGACTTCATCACAACTCGACTAATGAAGTAAAAAATACAGAGGAACCCTGTTAATTGAAAAGCAACTCTGCCAATGAAAATTATTCAATTAAGAGGAGTGTTCAATTAACAGGCATTGTGTCACTTTCCTGTACTCTAGAGAGTACATGTTGTTTGAGAGAGCTCGATCAAACAAGATATAATAGATTAAATGCTTGCATTGGACGTACTGAGGCCAAATAGGTCTATAAACAAAGGAAAACTGGGGATTTTTTATTCATTTAACAGAAGTTTACTCTATAACCTATATTCAAAATATTTATTTATTTATTGTGGTTTAAGATCACATACTTATGCACAATGGCTAATCGTGACCGTGACAGTTTTACGGGGTGGAGAAAGCCGGAGTACACAGAGAGAACCACCGAGCAACGACGAGCAGCTGTCAGCTAATCAACATTCTAACTCTATTCAAGCTCCGCTCAAGCAGTGTTACAGCGGTTGAAGACATGTGCACCATCGACATGCAGTACGCCTTAGTACATGGCATCATCGTGTCCCCATGTAGGCAACCAGGTTAAAGTGCCTTGCCCAAAGACCCAATGCAGGTCGTCGCGGACGGGGATCGAACTCAGGACCTCTAGCAAAGAAATCCAACAGTCTACCACTGAGCCACCACGCTCCCTACCTATATTCAATTAACAGGTCAAATTTGTACTGGAGGTAAATGGTTTTGTGTTTGGAAATTATATTCATTTAAGAGGGTTACTGAGTTAAGAGATATCCAATTAAGTGGGCTCCACTGTATTACTGATCTTCCTCACAAAAAAGACCCTCCTAAACTTCCCATGGTTCCTTTCATGATGCTGATCATGTTGTCCTGACTGGAAAGTTTATTTTTTGGTGTGTTAGGGCACATATCCAGAACAATGGATAATCGTGATCGCAACATGGAGATAAAGTAAAGACCAGCCAATTGTTTATACCCATGTTGCCCATTTTAGAGGACTTCTACCCTAGGAATTGGTGACTGGGTACTATTATAACAGTAAAACAGAGCTTGCTTACCACAGTAAAAAAGCACTGCTTCACTACCTGGGCTTCCCACGGGGAGTTTGTTTATTAGGTTTAACCCTTTACCTAACGGCCAAAACTGGCCAGCGCTATTCTCAAAAATCGCCAATTAATTTTCATTATTTTTTTCATTTTTTGTCTCAAAAACATAGGTTATGACCCCTCGTTGGAACGAGCTCGTCGAGCTCGTTCCAATGAGGGGTCATAACCTATGTTTTTGAGACAAAAAAATTAGTTATTCAAGAATTATTTTTGCAAGTGTCGTCTGCTTTTCAGGTTAGGTAAAGGGTTAAGGTTACATTCACCATCTTTTGCAATACTGAGACTTATTATTTATTTATTATTTATTGGTGTTTAAGGTCACATACTTATGCACAATGGCTAATCGTGACCGTGACAGTTTTACGGGTGGAGGAAGCCGGAGTACCCGGAGAGAACCACCGAGCAATGACGAGCAGCTGTCAGCTCTCCAACATCGTAACTCTGAACTCTGCACCGCGGCACAGGCAGGGTCAGATTGGTTGAAGACATGCGCACCATCGACGTGCAGTACGCCTCAGCACACAGCGTCATCGTGCCCCCATGTAGGCAATCGGGGTGAAGTGTCTTGCCCAAGGACACAACACGGTTGCCGCAGGTGGGATTCGAACCGAGGACCTCTCGGCTTGCAGCCTGCACCTCTACCAACTGAGCCACCGCGCCCCCAATACTGAGACTTCAACAAGAGTATAGTTTAACCAATCGTTTTATAATTATCAAGCCCACTTTAGAGGACTCTCAAGTGGGCTGGATAATTATCAGGTCAGCAGGTCCTATTATATCAGTAAAGCTCAACTTGTTTTCCACACAAAATAGGCCCTGCTTCACTTCACTGGTTCAAAAACGAAAAGCCACAACAATGGCTTCCAAAAATGTGAAGTGTCCTCTGACAATGAGATGGGTATGTTATAGACATTCTGTCTTTGCAAAAAAACAAATCAAGAATAAATGTAGTGCAACATAACCATGATAATCTGAAGCAATTACATAAATCAATTATAATGAGACATGAGAATGGATTAACCCTTTACCAAACGCAGACAATATCAAAATTTATTATTTTAAATATAATTTTAAAAAAATTTTCAAAATATTTCAACAAAACCATATCATGTGAGCCCTCATTGGAACCAGCTCATTCCAAAGAGGGATCACAAGATATGGTTTTGTTGAATTTATTTTGAAAAATGGTATTTTTTTCAACTGGTGAATTTGCATATCATGCGGGCGGATGTGGCCGTTTCGTTGGGTAAAGGGTTAACGAAGATAAAAAAAAAAAAGAGGATAAGACCGCATTCTTAGCAATTCAAGAGGTAGTAGTTGTGTAAACAATTACGAGTTTTACACTGATTTAACAATTGTCAAATTGTCCTGAATTCCCACCTAACAACACTCACAACATAAAGACTGAAAGTCAAGCCTGCTCAAACCTAAAGAATGTATGGTTTTCAAAATAAAGATCAAATGTAGTTCCTTATTACGCGTGATTCATGTTTTGGTTGAGGTCAGGGTCACTCGGAAGTACGTCAATAATACGGAAATCCAAATTGTCGGACGAGTGGTAGATTCACTATAGCGTTTACTGACAGGTTCATCAAGTTTGTTTCTGAAATCCCTCAAATGTTCCAACTTACGGATGCGAAATGCGCGTTTAGTCTCACAGACGTATTTTGCATTTGTTGCAGGTCAAAAGGTAAATCAGACACAGAGGTCATGCGTCATTAGTTCAAACCGCCCCCCCCCCCCCCCCCCCCCCGAAAACTTTGCCATTTTGAGATCAGAGTGCAGAGGGTTAAGGCCACCTGTTCTGAGGTTGTAAAAGTTGGAAATAGGGCCTTCCAAGGGTTAATGTTGCGTAAATTTTAATATTGTTTTCAAGTCCTCATCCAATTAATTAACATAAAAACTTCCATTCAGATTCTGTAATTTCTTGCATTTTTTTCTCCACTATAGAACGATGGTCAATACCTATGCAAGCTGGTGTCAAAATATCAAAATTTTAACCCTCAAATATTTTCAATAATATCACTAGGAAATAAACCAATTCAATCTTATTGTCAAAGCTCAATGAGCTCGGTTAAACAAGACTAAATTGGTTGAATTCCTAGTTGCATTATGGGAAAAATGTGCTTCTTAAAATTTCAATATTTTAACCCCCTGCACACTGATGTCAAAATATCTAAATTTCAGGCAGAAAAAATTTCCCATAATGCAACTAGAAATTTAACCAATTCAATCTCGTTTGAGCTCTGTCAAACGAGATTGAATTGGTTAAATTTCTAGATGCATTATGGGAAAAAACAGCTTCCTGAATTGTTGGTATTTTGACATCAGAGTGAACATCAGTCACAATGGTGTTTGGAGTGTAGAAGGTTATATGGCCCATAAGGTATACTTACAATGAAAGTGTCAATGACACTGTAGCTTAACTTGTCTGTGTGTTGTGTTTGACGAAAAGGATAATGTTCAATGTTTATGAAAGGATTAAGAAATAAGACAAGAATTGTGATAATTGAGAATATGTTAATTTCTGTTCCCTGTATGCTAAGTTTTCAATAAAAATAATATGAGGTGTAGACTGTACTAAAGAATTGAGGGGTGGGTTAATGTGGCCCTCACAGTTATTGTATGTGGCCCTCACAGTTAATGTATGTCAACGAAAGTTACCAAGTTACAGTGAAATTATTCCAAAACGAGTCATCCTATCAAGTTACAATGAAATCCTTTCATAAATACGGCCTGTATATTTATTTATTTATTTATTGGCGTTTAAGGTCACATATTTCTGCACAATGGCTAATCATGACCACGACAGTTTCACGGGTGGAGGAAGCCGGAGTACCCGGAGAGAACTGAGCAACTGCGAGCTACTGTCAGCTCCCCAACATACTAACTCCACACAAGAAGGGTTAGCATTGGTTGAAGACAGGTGCACCATCGACGTGCAGTATGCCTTAGTACACAGTGTCACCGTGCCCCCACGTGGGCAATTGGAGGTGAAGTGTCTTGCCAAGGACACAACGCGATTGCTGCAGGTGGGATTCGAACCGAGGACCTCTCGGCTTGCAGCCTGAACCTCTACCTACTGAGCCATCGCACCCTCCATACGGCCTGTCGACTGTGCTAAAGGTTTTCGGGCTTCAGGCCTGTATAGACATCATGGTTGACCGATCGCATCCAAAATGGGACGTGCTCATCTCGACATTATACTGAGTCATCCTACCAAATTACAATGAAATCCCTTTATAAATACGACCTGTAGTCAGTGCTAAAGTTTTTTTTGTTTTGGGCTCAGGCAGTCATCATGGTTGAATGATTGCGACCAAAAGGGGACGTTCTCATCTGGGCATTATCCGGAGTGATCCCACCAAGTTACAATGAAATCCCCTCATAAATATGACTTGTAGACTGTGCTAAAGGTTTTCAGGCTTCGGTAGCCGTCACAGTTGTCCAATCACGACCAAAAGAGGACATTATCATCTACACATTATATGGAGTCAACTTACCAAGTTACAATGAATTCCCTCCATAAATACGGCCTATAGACTATGCTAAAGGTTTTCGGGTTTTGGGCTTGAGCAGCCATCACGGCTGAATGATCGAGACCAAAAGGGGACGTTCTCATCTCGACTTTATTTGGAGTCATCCCACAAAGTTACAATGAAATCCCTTCATAAATATGGCCTGTAGACTGTGCTAAAGGTTTTCGGGTTTTGGGCTCAGGCAGTCATCACGGCTGATAGATCGCGACCAAATGGGAAAGTTCTCATCTAGACATCATACGGAGTCATCCTACCAAGTTACAATGAAATCCCGCCATATTAAATATGACCTGCAGACTGTGCAAAAAGTTTTTGGGTTTTTGGCTTGGGTAGCTGTCACGGTTGACAGATCATGACCAAAAGGGGACATTCTCATCTAGATATTGGGCAGAGGCATCCTATCAAGTTGCAATGAAATCTCTTTATAAATACGACCTGCAGACTGTACTAAAGGTTTTCGAGTTTTGGGCTCGGGCAGTCATCATGGTTGACCAATCGTGACCAAAAGGGGACATTCTCATCTTGACATGACCCCAAACCTGCATATGAAATTTTGTGATATCGGACAAGAATTACGGGGTGTAGCCTGTGCTAAAGGAAAATGTGAACAGACTCACAGACTCACAGACTTCCGCATGCGTGATGGCAATAGATTATCTTGATTTTGTCAAGTTAAGCTAAAAATGGCTTCCGAGTTACATAATGAAAGTGTCAATGACACTGTAGCTCAACTTGACAAACTTGAACTTGGTAAGTTATAAGTGAAATGGCAAAATTGAAGATCATTGGGACCAATGTTGGTGAAATTTAAAAATAACAGCATTGTGTGTGCACGTTAAGTAATCCATTCCTTTTTTAAATGTAAACTGTAAGTTGCCATGGCTAAAAGAAGAATGTTGATACACAAATGCAGTAAGTTCAGAGGTTATTGCAAACGGCAACTTTTTGCACAGAAATGAATGCTAAGCAATAGCTCTTATCTGAAGGACTTGCCTAATGAACACACCAAGTTCAAAAACAATCCTATGATAAATGTGGCCTGTAGGCCTTGTCAAAGAATGTTGATGCCCAAATGCAATAAATTCAAAGATTGTTGCGAACAGCAACAGTTTTTTGATGGAAATGAAAAGAAAATCAATAGCTCATATCTTTGTCACCCTGCATAAGCATACAAAGTTTCAAAACAACCTGATAATGAATGTGCCCTCAGAGGCATGCCAAAGGAAGATGTTAATGCAGAAATGCACTAAGTAGAAGGTCATTGCTTGTGGCAATGTTTTTTGGGTTTTTTTGTTTTTTTTCAATGAAAATTCATAAATATACCCTGCAGAGAGTGCAAAAGGGATACATTGATGCACAAATGCAGTAAGTTCAAAGGCTGGTGATAACGATAATAATTTTTTACACCAAGTTTGCAAGCGATCCAATCATAAATGTGCCCTGCAGGGAGTGTCAATGGGATATATTGATGCTTAACTGCAGTAAGTTTTTTACAAAGTTCATCAAAGGCCATTGCAAGTGGCAACATTTTTTTGATGGAAATTGACGAAAATCAATAGCTTCCATCTCGAGGTAACCCCAAACAAGCATACAAAGTTTCAAACTGATCTGATCATAAATGTACCCTGTAGGGCATGCCAAAGGAATATATTGATGCCTGACTAAATTAAGTTCAAAGATTGTTGCCAGCGGCAACATTTTTTTGGCAGATGGAAATGGAAGAAAATCGATAGCTCCCATCTAGAGGTCACCCCAAACAAGCATGCCAGGTTTCAAAGCAATCCGATCATAAATGTGCCCTGCAGGGTGTGCCAAAGGGAAATATTGAGGTCTGACTATACTAAGTTCTAAGAACATTGGCCGTGGCAACATTTTTTGATGGAAATGGAAGAAAATTGATAGCTCCCATCTAGAGGTCACCCCAAACAAGCATGCCACGTTTCAAAGCAATCCGATGATAAATGAGCCCTGTAGGGTGTGCCAAAGGGAAATATTGAGGTCTTCTGACTAAACTGAGTTCTAAGAACGTTGGCCGTGGCAACATTTTTTGACGGAAATTGAAGAAAATCGATAGCTCCCATCTAGAGGTCTCCCCAAACAAGCATACCAGGTTTCAAAGCAATCCGATCATAAATGTGCCCTGTAGGGTGTGCCAAAGGGAATTATTGAGGTCTGACTAAACTAAGTTCTAAGAACGTTGGCCGTGGCAACATTTTTTGACGGAAATTGAAGAAAATCGATAGCTCCCATCTAGAGGTCACCCTAAACAAGCATACCAGGTTTCAAAGAAATCCAATCATAAATGTGCCCTGTAGGGTGTGCCAAAGGAAAATATTGTGATCTGACTAAACTGAGTTCTAAGAACGTTGGCCACGGCAACATTTTTGGATGGAAATTGAAGAAAATCGATAGCTCCCATCTAGAGGTCACCACAAACAAGCATACCAAGTTTCAAAGTGATCTGATCATAAATGCGACCTGTGAGGTGTGCCAAAGGAAATTGTGGACGTACGTACTAACGTACCAACATACGTATGCCGACGGACGAGAAGTGATGGCTATAGCTCAGCTTGACTTTGTCAAGTTGAGCTAAAAATGCTGCATTTGTCATTAACCGGTAGAATGCTGGAAACCCATATTTGGGCATTATTCTGAATTACAGGTACCACAACATAAAGGCTTCATATTCAGTAGAAGTGCCTCATACTATCTTTAAAGTGATGTTTATTTAAGAATTGAATGCAATTTTTATAATCTTTATTGGACTATGAACGTGTCGGAATGGGTAAAAATTATGTATGAATCCCGAAGGGATACATACAATTTGTACTCATTTCCACACATTCATACTAAAATAAAGATTATAAAAATTGCATTCAATTCTTATAATTACATTCTGTAACTGTTTAAACTACTTTTTACCAAACAACAAAGCAGAAAGAAGAAATAAAACATGTATGAACGAACAAGGCGAAAAACCACCCTCACACAAAAGACAAAGCGCACAACTCTGAGTTGAGCGCCGGTTTTTGGCATTGACCCAAATTTGTCAAATTGACGTCTTTCGCAACGAAACTTGGAATGTTCAAAACATTTTATTTAACATATCAGTAAACTATAATCACCTTTGAAAAGACGACAAGTTCAATAATAAAATCACTGAAATAATTTCACACTGTCAATTGACATTTCTTGTAAGTTGTTTGAGACATCACAAATTATTAACTTGAACGTAAATGCAGGTCAAAGTTCGACCAAATGTATTCATTGGAAAATGAATTACATTTGGTCATGACATTTTCATCCAGATGACCAATGGAAATTGAGTATCTGGACACAAAACGTATATTTATTTATTTATTTTTTGGTGTTTAAGGTCACATAATTCTGCACAATGGCTAATCTTGACCGTGACAGTTTTACGGGTGGAGGAAGCCGGAGTACCCAGAAAGAACCACCGAGCAGCTGCCAGCTCCCCAACATCATAACTCCGCACTGCAGCACAGGCAGGGTTAGATTGGTTGAAGACATGCACACCATCGATGTGCAGTACGCCTTAGTACACAGCGTAATCGTGCCCCCATGTAGACAATCGGGGTTAAGTGCCTTGCCCAAGGACACAACGAGGGAGTCCGAATCGATCGCTCAGACGGTCACCCATCCGAGGACTAACCGGGCTCGACATTGCTTAACTTCGGTGATCTAACAAGAACAGGTTATCGCAACGCCGCCGCGCCCCCCTCTCAAAACGTATAACTACATCAACAATGTAATTATTTCATCTATAAAGACTTGCCTTGTTATAATTTATGGGGGAGTGCCATTTGTACACTTTCCCATAAATTGTAACAAAGCAAACACAAGTGAAAAAATTCTGATGACCAAAAATAATAAAGCACTCTATCAGTTATAACCTTTGGTTAGGTAAAGGGCTAATCAGCCATATATGGGAGATGGTCAAGTTTGTGCATGATTTCTAGGCACTAAGAATTGTAATCATTTTTGATCTTTTTACCTGGTACAGTGGAGCCCACTTAATTGGATATCTCTTAACTGAATAACCCTGTTAATTGAATATAATTTCCCAACACAAAACCATTTACCATACCTCCAGCACAAATTTGACCTGTTAAATGAATATAAGTTATGGAGTAAACTCCTGTTAATTGAATAAAAAATCTTGTAACCTGTCGAGAAAGTACCCTGACTCTCCCCAGTTTTTCTTTTTTTTATAGACCTATTTGGCCTCAGTACATTCAATACAGGCATTTAATCTGTTATATCTTGTTTGATAGAGCTCATAGAGCTCTGTCAAACAAGATATAATAGAAAGAATGCTATGTTTATCTCTAGAATACAGAAAAGTGACACAATCCCTGTTAATTGAATATTCCTATTAATTGAATAATTTCCATTGGCAAAGCAGTTATTCAATTAACAGGGTTCAACTGTATACCTCAATTTTTTGCATGGAGAAAAAATTTGGTATGAGATGAACAGACAATATAATGAACAATAAATCGGTAGTGAGGATCAGTAAATAACCAACAGATCAATAGAGCTGTAAGATTAAATTATAACTCAATCTAATTATATATACACAATGGATTTGCCCAATTGCTGTGGATTGTTATTGTATAAGACAATGCCCTCCAGGATGGCAGAGTTGAAAGGGTTAATGAAGAGAATCCAGTTATTTATTTACTGGTGTTTAACCCTTTACCCAATGCAGACGATTTCAAAATTTATTATTTTAAATATCATTTTTTAAATTTTTTCAAAAAATTTCAACAAAACCATATCATGTGACCCCTCTTTGGAATGAGCTCAATGAGCTCGTTCCAAAGAGGGGTCACATGATATGGTTTTGTTGAAATTTTTCGAAAAATAATATTTTTTCAGCTGCTGAATTTGCGTATTACATGGACAAATGCGGGTGATTCATTGGGTAAAGGGTTAAGGTCCATATTTATGCACAACATGGATATAAAGTCATGTCCAGCCAATCGTTTATACCCATGGTGCCCATTTTAGATGACTTCCACCCAGACATTGGTTACAGGATGCTATTTTACCAGTAAAATAGAGATTGTTTACCACAGTAAACAAGCACTGCTTCACTCCGGGGGTTCCCATGGGGGAAGGAAACCAGTAAAATAAGCACAAAAACAATGTTCCAGATTGAATATCCTGACCAGCTTCTTCACATACTTGAGCATACATCTGGAGGTGAAAACTAGTTGATATTGTAATCATTAGCAGTGAGGTGTGTCATTGCGACAGCCACCAATAAAAGTTAAACTCATTATATGGCTTGTAAATACCATGGCAAATAATTTATTTTGGCCGTTGGTCCAATTAAATATGAGTCTGTGTCATATATTGAAACAACAGTGTCATAAACCAGCAATCGCATAACAACTGTTTGGCTGTCATTGAAAATCTAATAAGATGCTTGAAAACATCTCAAATCATCATACTGTGTTTTTGCATTTTTAAGAGTGCAGTCAGTTGATGCGAACCAAATCTGTGGCAGGTTTTGCAAGTGAAAAAGATAGCTCTTCTCCACATGGAATGGACTTTTTAATCAAAATCAACTATTGAAAGAATAAAAAGCTTTGATTTCTAGTATGAGCTACTCTTGGGGAAAGTTGATTATGACACAAAAACACCTACTGGATGGAACTTCCACTCCAGTAACACTCTCAAATCCTGTGAAAAAGCACACCACGAGAGAGAGACACAGTGGTCCATTGGCTGAAACTTTACATGTGCTTGTTGTGTAAACTTTGTGTGTACTTGTAAACTTGTTCACTGTATTTGTGTCATCATGTCAGGCCTGAAAATAAGCAGTCGGACATTTGCAGAATGAGGTCCCCAGAGGTGAATTTGATGATGCTATCCCATACAGTGGACCAATTTATCCTCTCGGTACCTCTTTCTGTTTAGTTTTGAGACTCTGGTTCACAGAAGGTAAATTTAGTGATGCTACCCTGCTGTGCAGGGTAGCATCACTAAATTTACCTTCTGGGAACCTCATTTTGCAGATGTCAGTCTGCTTATTTTCTGGGTTGCATCATGTGAGTGGAAACCTCACCCATTTAGTGTTCTTAGTGATAATTCGTTCTCACTGTACTGCAAATATCAGGCCTAACCATACATTCATCTGCAACCCTTGAAAGTAGAAAACACAGACAGTAATTCAGTGTTGGTTAATAATTTATGTCCTCCGTTTGCCATCCAAACTGAAAATAACCAACATGGTAAATGCCAGTCTAAATGAAAGTGTCAATGACACTGTAGCTTAATTTGACTGTGTATAGTGTTTGTTGTAGTAAAGGATAATGTTCCAATGTTTATGAAAGGATTATGAAATAAGACAAGAATCGTGATAACTGAGAATATGTTAATTTCTGTTCCCTGTATGCTATGTTTTCAATAATAATTTGAGTGTAGACTGTATTTAAAGAATTAAGACCTGGGTTGATGCGGCCCGAACAGTTAACGAATGTCAACCAAAGTTACCAAGTTACAGTAAAATCATTCCAAAACAAGTCATCTTACCAAGTTACAATGAAATCCCTTCATTATTACAACTCAAAGACTTTGCTAAAGGAATCTAGTTCACGTGACGGTTCGGAGGTCATGGTTGACCGATCATGACCAAAATAGGAGAGTCTCATCCAGATATCATACAAAGTTATCCTACCAAGTTACAATGAAATCTCTTCATAAAAACAAACTGTAAGCAGTGCTAAAGGAATCTAGGTCAAGTGACCAGGCGGCGGTAATGGCTAACCGATCGTGACCAAAATATGACAGTCTCATCTACACATCATACCAAGTTATCCTTCCATGTTACAATGAAATTGCTTCATAAATATGAACTGTGAACTGTGCTAAAAAAATCTAGGTCATGGGCCTGTGTGGATGTCATGGTTGACCGATCACAGTCAAAACATGACGTTCGCATTTAGACATGATAGAGTGTCGTACTACCAAGTTACAATGAAATCCCTTTATAAGTACAACCTGTAGATTGTGCTGAAGGTTTCCAGGTTTTGGGATCTCGCAGCAGTCATGGTTGATGGATCACAACCCTAAGGGGACGTTCTCATCTAGACATTATAAGAAGTCATCCTACCAAGTTACAATGAAATCCCTTCATAAATGCAATGAACTGTAGATTGCGCTAAAGTTTTTGGGGCTCTCGCAGCTGTCATGGTTGACCGATCATGACCAAAAGGGACATTCTCATCTAGACATTATTCAGAGACATCCAACCAAATTACAATGAAATCCCTTCATAAATACGACTTATAGCCTGTGCTAAAGGTTTTTGGATTTCAGGCTCTCGCAGCCATCACAGCTGAGCGATCACGACCAAAAGGGGATGTTCTCATCTAGACATGACCTCAAACCTGCATATGAAATTTTGTGATGATCGGACAAGAACTATGGGGTGTAGCCTGTGCCAAAGAAAATGTGAACAGACTGACAGACTCCCTGACTTTGTCAAGTTAAGCTAAAAATTATGTACTTTGATTAACTTTAATCAATTCACACTTGCACACTAAAGTCTAAATTTTACGAAACACAAAATGAGTCACTTTTAACAGTTCTCAAGGCATCAGTTTCAAAACTGCAGGACTTGAAAACATTTGCACAATTCAACATTTTTATTGGTGTTTATGGTCACTTTCAGCATCTATGGCTATAACTTGAACACAACCCTTTTGGAGGACTTCCACCCCATGCACTGATGTCACTATCCTATTTTAGCAGTAAAACATGGTTACCACTGTGAATAAGCATTGTTCCGCTACTCCCGAGTTCCCATACAGAGCAATGATGCAAACACTGCGGCGGTGTATTCCTGAGACAGCACTGAAATGAAATCATGGTTGGTTAGGAGAGTTTTTTCTGACAGCAACACAAGAATACTCTCAGTACTCCAAACTTAACAAGAGCATGGGCTATGTCCCCTGACAGCAAGTTCTTACATTGGACATATTTCCAGACAACAGATTTTCAATGTCGAAAAAATGGAAAAAGGCCATAACCCAGCCAAAATTGGTCGGACCAAACCCAAATTTGAACTTGACCTGCATATTCTTGAGATAAACTTACGTACAAAATTTGGTGTTGGATTAAATAACTCCAACTGTAGTTATCATCCGGACACCAAAGTTGCAAAATAGGGCAGAAAAGCATAAAAAAGGGGCATAACTCCAACAAATATTATCGGATCCAGCCGATATTCAGAATTCACATAATCATTGGGGTAAGGGACATATACACCCAACTTGGTTTTGATTTCGAAGACCCGAACTTTAGTTATCACTCCGGATGGATGGACGTACATACGTATGCATGCACACACACACAGATGGATGGATGCAGCTGATTACAATAGTCCTCCGACAAAATGAATGTTTTGTTGGGGGACAACAAAAGCCCTCCAACAGAGATGGGCAATACACCTAAAAACATAACTGATACCGATAAACCAAACTGAACCAATCATTGAATACCAAAATACCCTGAATTTTCATATTTTCCTACTTTCGTTACTTATTAGACCTTGTTGAGGCTTTCTTACAGTTGAAGGGTTTATTTTCATGAAAGAAATGACTGATTTTCCTTTTAGTTTTGTTAACCTTCAATGGCAACTGTCCTGAATTCCCACTAGACTATAACATGAGCTTAAAATTGGCAAACAATTTATCTATTGTCAGCAGGACCTCCTAATGATGGGCATGTTAATGGCACATGTTCCAAGAAAATCTTAAATATGCCTTCAAAGGTTAAGATGTGTTTAGAACAAGTCACAATATTACTGTAGATATGATTTACATTAGCAAAGAATGCCAATGTTAAGCTCATTGGTAGTGATAATTGAAGTGCTGTGATAGAATGATACAAGGACTATTTATTCTGTCCATTCCTGGTGTGAATTCATCTTTGGTACTATCAGCAAATCACAGTCAATCATCAGATACCGAATACAAACTGATAGCATGATATACCCCCCCCCACCCCCCAAAAAAAAATAAAAAATACTGAAGCCTTGGTGTGTGGTGGCTCAGTAAGTAGAGATGCAGGCTGCAAGCCGAGAGATCCTTGGTTTGAATCCCACCTGCAGCAATCGCATTGTGTCCTTGGGCAAGACCCTTAAACCCAATTGCCCATGTGTGGGTGCGGTGGCGTTGTGTACTAAGGCATACTGCATGTCAATGGTGCACTTGTCTTCAACCAATGCTAACCCTGCTTGTGTGGATTTAGTATGTTGGGGAGTCACGGTTGCTAGGTGGTTCTCTCCGGCTTCTTCCACCTATAAAACTGCCCGACATGAGGTGACCCTGGATGTCGAAAGGGTCGTTGAAACCCCAATAAATAAATACTAAAACCAATATCAAACTTACAATTCCAATATTGCTCATCTCTACCCTCCCTGCAGGGTGGAGTAAAAGCTGAGGGACCTACAGTCAAAACAGATTTACTTGAAGTTCATGGAATCGACAGTATCGAGTTATGTACAGTGTACACAACATGTAGCACTGTCTGTTGTATTTTTTGATAAAATTAAGTGCATCTTAACCCTTTACCCAACAAACTGGCCACATCTGCCCGTGCAATAAGCAAATTTAGCAGCTGAAAAAATATTATTTTTCCAAAAAATTCAACAAAATCATATCACGTGACCCCTCTTTGGAATGAGCTCATTGAGCTCGTTCCAATGAGGGAACACATGATATGGTTTTGCAGAAATTTTTTGAAAACTTAAAAAAAACATGTTTAAAATAATAAATTTTGATATCGTCTGCACTGGGTAAAGGGTTAGCACATAGCTTGTTTTTCTTATTTTTTTCAACTGCTAAAAATTTAGAACGTACAAACAGACAAGGAATGGTACCAATAACGAGAATGCAGATCAACGTAAACACAGCCAAATAATAGATCAGAAAAATAACTAACTAAAGGCTAAATATCATAAACTGAGTTAATTTGGAGATGTGACGGAAACATTATACGCGACACACCTTCTGACTGTCCTTAACATTTGTAAAAAGTTTAACAATTGTACTATGATTCGTTTCTGAGTTATGGCTGAGACACGAATATTGACCGATTTTTAGTATGACCTTGAAATGTGACCTTGACCTTGAAGGTACGAACCCAGGTATGGTGTGTGACACATCTTCCCATGGTCCTTTATTAATTGTGTGAAGTTTGATGACTGTAGCCCTAATAGTTTTGGAGTTATGCTTGAGACACGATTTGTGACTCTGAACATATGAAGGTCAATTGTGACCTTCACCTTGCAGATGCGGCAGAAACTATTATACCCGACACACGTTCTGACTGTCCTTAACATTTGTAAAAAGTTTAGCAATTGTATTATGATTCGCTTCCGAGTTATGGCTGAGACACGAATATTGACCGATTTTTAGTGTGACCTAGAAATGTGACCTTGACCTTGAAGGCAAGAACCCGGCTATGGTGTGTGACACTTCCTCCCATGGTCATTTATAATTGTGTGAAGTTTGATGACTGTGGCCCTAACAGTTTTCGAGTTATTGGCTCGGACACACACACACACGGATGGACGGACAGACACACTTCAATCACTATATGCCACCCGACTTAAGACAGGAGGGCATAAAAAAACTGATATATGCCATGATGATGTACAGTAGCAGTGTAAATAAGCTGTAGGATGAATGTAGAAAATTTGTCTCTCATTTCAGCAATGATGGTACCAGTGTGCACACTCCCATTGCCTGGAGCTAAGTACAAAGAATAAGGAATATTTTATAATATCACACCCTGACAGAGCCAAGTTTTCTTGAGAATTAAATTAAAAAGAAGCCTCTTAATTCAATAAAAAAAAATAACTAAGGGAGTAATTAATGTTCATAAAACTCTCTCATACATACAATCAAAACAGAAACACCAGTATTTGCTATTGTTCTGCTAATTAACAAGTTGCTTTTACAACAAAAGAAAGTAGAATCGATCTTAAAATGATAACCCTGTCAAACAATAAATTTCTCATTTTCATTGGTTCTGAGTTATCCCAGTTTTATTTCCAAGGATAACTTAACTGAGACCAGGTAATTACTTTTGAGTTATCCCAGTTATACAGACTATCTGTGTTTGGCTTGTTGATAATACTAATTATACCACTGATTATACAGGCATTTGGTCGAGACCAACAGCCGAGTTTGAGTTATTTGAGTAATTAAAGATATCCGACTTTGAGTTAACGAGTTTCAACTGTAGTTAGCATGACTCGCACCAAATGTCATGTATGATGCTGTAAAAATAAGAAAAAAGACAAAAAAAAATATGAAAAACAGACATGTACTATGCACTGTTAACATTCATGACTGAAGCATCGTTGAAGTGGGTCTATGCTCAAAAAGTCATTCACACTATTTATCCAATATAGGCACAATAGTTTAGCCATTTATTTATTGGTGTTTAAGGTCAAATATTTCTGCACAATGGCTAATCATGATGACCACAACATGGAGATAAAGACAAGTTTAGTCAATCGTTTATACCCATGTTGCCCATTTTATTGCCCATTTTAGATGACTTCCACCCCAAGCATTGATGACTGGGTCCTATTTTACTAATAAAACAAAGCTGGTTTACCACAGTAAACAAGCACTGCTTCACTTCAAGAGGTTCCCAGGCAGAGGTTTAGCATTTGCTCTGTCCCTATAGGTTTCTGTGGCTAATTTGAAGGGCTGCAGCTGCATATGTACACCCAAGAAGTTTTCTGTGTATTATGGGAAAGTATTAGAGAACTGAAAAAATAACAAAATTCAAATGGTGATTTTGCAGTATAGAAGTGAGTGAATTCAATGTTACATTACACAACGGGTTGAATATAACGTTTCTGCTTGATTATTTCTCTGTTATCATAATTAAAAAAAAAAAAAAAATACAAAAATCAAGCTTATTTCCATTTTTACTATTACGAATTACAACTTATAATTAATCACTCTATCATCAGCAACATATATATCCAAGAAATGCTAATACATCCTTTCACTGCAAATAGTACGATAATTGTTTTTCAATACATATGTTTCGGCTTTCCAAAAAGAAAAAAAAAATGGCCTAACCTCTTTGCTCATCAAATGAAATTTTAACCTTTAAATCCTCAAGATTAATTTTTACGATAAAAACTACCATATATACATGTACACAGCTGCCGATGACTATTGTTGGCTGCCTGCATATGCAGCCAACAATGGTGTAAAAACATTGTCAAAATAAATACAGCCAAACAAGTTCTCAAAGAATACATTTGTTGACAACATTTTCAAAACACTATAAGAGGGGCAGTTTGGGGCTGTATGAGGAATTAAGGATTAATTAGTAAATTAAAATACGAGAATAAGACTGGCCTAAGGTTGCCTGGTTAGTTGATTGAATCATTAGCTGACAGTTGTTTCTGTATACAGGAATGTGCTATCAAATAATCAACTGTCTTTTAAAACTGAGGTTTGGGTATGGCTTATAAACTGGAAGTTGCCCCTGTTTATAGGACAGTACAGATTAAGTTATTAGAAAGCTGTCCTGTACATTTGTTTATTGTAATCAAATAATCAGGAAGTTGGTAATCAATCAACCAAGAACTGACCCTTCATATCAGAGAATCAAATATAATCAAATGACAGCTACACCTAAGTACAGGAGTGTGGATATTAAATAACTGTAATGTGTTCTTGTATATAGAATTGTGGTGATTAAATTAACAACAGAGTTGGGAAGTAGATCCTATAAAATGTGTGGTATCATATTTACTTATTTAACGTACCAAGGAACTCTCAAAATACAGAATTTTCGGTTTTGAAAAGTTAAAAAATTTATAGTAATTTATATATTTTTTATACTTACCAATGACCCAGACTTAGCTGGTGCTAACTCTTAAAAATCTAGGGCCAAACACAAATTTTGCCCCCCAATCCCCCAAATTTGCATCAAAATCAAAAAATTAGATGTCCTATGTGGTCCTCCATACTTTTATCCACTGCGCATGTGCAGTAGTCAAGGAAGTCCGAAATTGGAGCCAAATCCTATTCTTACAACCAGTGCCTGGTAAGTGTTATGTAATCAGAGGGGAGGTATGAGGTCCCAACTCATGGGAGGGCCATCCCCATCTGGGTCATTGGGAAGTATAAAATAAATATAAATTTGTTAACATTTTTATACTGTACCAATGACCCAGACTTAGCTGAATAGAAAAAAAGGCTGGAGGGCCTAGGACATAAAGGAAAATCCAATAGGCGCAATTACATGTAAACAGAATTATCCCCTCAAGAAGAGGAGAACAGGTTTTACATGCATCTTTCTTGTTTGTATCAATTGTATCAAAAAAGAAAGACACAATACCATTCCGTAATTGAGCACAATAACATCAATGATCTCTATTAACATCCAGTAAAACCCATTATACTAATCTTTTTAAAGGAACGCCAATAAATATAGTCCAGAGAATGAGACTCTTTATACTCATTTAAAAGTGTCCGAGGATTGTATATTAGTGCTCGTAAGACACGTGACATATACAAATGCTTCATACCGAGCTACACTTTAAAAATATTACATAAATGAGATAGACATTAGCTTTAGACTTTAAAACTATCTTGGCACCGACTCGGAATTACTGAGTCAAATACCCCAGAACAAAGAGGGCGGCAGGACAGAGTCACTACCGGAACAGAAAGCCTGCATAACTTTAGTTGCAACTGTTTAGTGAACGACATTCTGAGCACCAGATAATGGACCTAAACAACGTAGGTCGCCAGAAATGGACTCAATATTTCTAAGATAAAAATTCGTGACCAATATGCAGCCTTCATCAGATCGGTAATAGCAACACTATTAGCATAAGCCCAAGATGTAGACAGCACTCTTACTTCATACGCTGAAACCTTAAGCACAGACTGCTGAGTTGAAGATAATTTTTCCTAAGCAGTACGGACAGTTAATTGAATCCACCTTGCAATAGAATGGAACGTAATGTCCTTTCTATTAGGCAGCAGAGACAGAAAGAAATGCTTTCGTCCCTTTCTGATAAACTCAGATCTACGTTTGTAAATGCGCATGGCTCTAAGTGGGCAGAGCAAAGGCCTATGACCGTCTGAAGACGGAAGAGCCTTAATAACAATAGGTTCAGGATACTTATTAGGAGCCTGATTCTTAGCCAAAAATCCAACATAAGTAGTTAAAGTAATAGTATTACCAACACTACGATAGTGAGAATCATCAACTCATAGTGCATGAAGCTCACTAAGTCTTCTGGCAGAAGAGAAGGCTGAGAGAAAAGCTGTCTTATAAGATAAGAATTTGAAGACCACTGTATCAAGAGGCTCAAATGGCGCTTCTTTTAGCTTCAGAAGAACCCAAGCTAAATTCCACTTTGGAATTAACCTAAGGGTTCTAGGTCTATTTATCGAAAAGTTTTTCACTAACTTAGCTAAAGAGTCATTAGATCCAATGTATCCGATAGCATAGACCTATAACCCTTAATGGTTATTGGCTGCAGTTTGATCTCGTCAAACAAGTAGACCAGAAAATTAGCAATATCTGGAATGGAGGGATCATAAATATCAATAGAATGATCCCTACACCACCTATAGAAAACCTTCCACTTAGCAGCATAATTTAGCGAAGAGGAGGTCCTCCTACAGTTAGAAATTGCGTCAACTGCTCGTCCTGTAAAATGCTTGCTGGGAAAGAAGGACCGCACAACGGAAATACGTGAAGGTTAAGACCTTGCGGGTTGTGATGCAGTGTGCGCGATTTCCCCTGTGAAAGGTTCTCCTGTGGAGGAAGCTTCCGCGGAATGTCCCACAACAGACACCTGAGTAGATTTATCCATGGTCTCTGGGGTGACAGAGATGCTACCAACAGAATCTTGCAGTGAGATTGCTTGACTTTTAGCAATATCTGCTGAATCAACGGAGCTAAAGGATACGCGTATCCTATCATTCCGTCCCAAGAGATCGAGACGGCGTCTACTGCAAATGCTTGAGGATCTGGGCATGGCGACACATACGTCTGCAACTGATTGTTGAGATGCGTCAAAAACAAGTCTATCATAGGACGATCCCACTGGTAGCAAAGCTGACTGAATATTTGTTTGTTGAGAGTCCATTCTGATGGCAACATGCGACCTTTCCGAGAAAGGGAGTCTGCTAGAATGTTCAGACGACCCAGTATATGACGGACCGATAGGAGAACTTGCTGCTCTAGGACAAACAGAAGGATCCTTTCCGTTAAATTGAATAACGGAATGGAATGAGTGCCTCCTTGGTTCCGAATATACGCTACTACTGTCGAATTGTCGAACAGAATTTGAACATGCAAATTCTGAAGAATGTTCATCCATTCATGTAGCGCAAGCCATATTGACATCATCTCTTTGATGTTTAAGTGCTTGTTTAGGAACTGCGGATCCCAAAGACCCTGGCACTTGGAATCTGTTGGGTTCAGAGTTGAGCTCCAACCTGTTTGACTCGCATCTGTCATTATCGTAAAACTCGGATCCGGCAGTTGCAGTGGTACTCCTGGAGTTGACCACTGAATATCTGCCCAAGTCTGAATCTCTTGTTTCACTTGATTCGACAAGACGATGTTCGTTTCGAGCGAATGAGTCTTCACACTCCAGTTCTGTGTAAAAAATATCTGGAGTGGACGAGTGCATAGTCGCCCCATCGGAATAAGATCTGCAGCGGCTCCACACAAACCTGTCAGTCTCATGAATTCTCTCGCTGTTACTACTTCTGAGTGAAGACAAAAGCGAGCATAACAACTGACTAATTTCGCTCTGGTTAACGGCAAACGAACGAGATTGTTGTGCATCTCGAAGCTCATTCCCAGGTGGGTGAATGACTTGGACGGCACTAGATCCGACTTCTTTTCGTTTACTATGAAACCGAGACATCGGAGCAGTTGAAGCAGACTCTGAACATAGTTCTGAAGCGTTAACACGTTGCCGTACCTTTGAAGAATGTCGTCCAGGTAGGTCGACGTTACTACAGACGAATGAGCTCGGAAATGAGTCATTACCAAGTTCATTATTCGAGTGAATGCCCAGGGTGCTAGATTCAGAACGAAGCACATCGCTCAGAACTGATAAACGACTCCTAGGACAGTGAAGTGAAGATACTTTCTGAACGCTGGATGTACCATGACGTGAAACTAAGCATCTTTGAGATCTATGCTCGCAGCATAATCATTCACTCGAATGCTCGCTCTGACTGATCGGATGGTCTCCATATAAAATTTTGGAGCCACCATCAGCTTGTTTATCCAGCTCAGATCTATAACTGGACGAAACGAGCCGTCTGGTTTTAGAACCAGAAACAGGTGACTGTAGAAACCTGGAGATTCCTGGTTTTCTATGACCTCTATAGCATTCTTGTCCAGAAGAGATTGAACTTCTGATAGAAGCGATTCTCTCTTCTGAACATTTGACGGAAGCTGAGTCCAACGTGGACTTCGAGTTAACGAAGGTTTTTCCTTGAAGGACAGTTTTAGACCTTCGGAAATCACCCCTTGTACCCATGGGTCATCCGTAATTGACAACCAATTGGTTAAGAATCTCGACAGCCGTCCGCCGACTGGAACGCAATAGAGGTTTAAACCATCACCTCCTGGACCTGCGAGGCCTGCGGGAGGAGAAACCACGTCCTCTACGACCCGCACCTCATCCCGTCGACTTAGGGGCGTCTGACCTGTTATCTCGGCCAGTATAACGGCCCCTGCCTGAGTCGCTACTCTGACGGTCTCTAGAGTAAGACGTAGAGGCTTTCTTAGATCCTCTATAGGAACTTCCCTTGGACGTATTCGTCCCCGAAGTACCTGCCTTACTCTTCTCTGCTGAGTCCGACTTTTTAGAAGCAGATTTAAAAAGCAGAGAGTCCGAAGCTTTCTTAGTAATCTGATCATAGATAATAGAAAGCTTTCTGTCGAAGAGAAGCTCTTCGGAGAACGGAGCGACTCGAAGAGAGTTTTTCACCTTACTGTCCACTCTAGTGGACGCAGCCAGCACAGCATCACATCTGACCAAATCCAGATTTGCCACTTATAGGGCAGAGTTATATGTAGAATATGCTATAGCCCTCGAAAGAACTCTAAGGAAGTTTGAACATCCTGGAATACTTTCCCTTTGAGACGTAATGATAACGCTCTGGTAAGGTGATCTGCGTAAGATAAGATAATGCGTCTAAATTAATTCTATTAGACGAGATTGTCATCCCCAGTATACTGGAGTTAATCGACATGGACGCCGGCAATGACAATTCCAGGTCTTCAGCCTGGTCGTCCAAACGCAGAGGAACTCTCGGCACGCCTTGTCCTGCTGTTTCAAATCTATGTCTCGCATTGATTAACGGCAGCTGTATAGCACTAGGCGATAAGAAACCGGATTTGCCAGTCTTAGGGGCTAGCTTGAATATAGCGTCATTCAAAAGTTCAAATGTCCGTGTGACATTACTGGATTGAGTCGCTAACTTAGGGACAGTGTCCCTAATCCGGCCGAAAAAATCTGTGTCCAGCGACGCTATCAGTCTCTTATCCGGTAATGCAGCGTTTTGGTCCGGAGGAACAACCTCTGGAAAGTGTTGCCGGATGAAATCTACGGCCACCTTATGTTGTTCTGAAAGGGAAAATTCCAGCTCCGCTGATTCCCTTTCGCCATCCGACAAGACCGTATGAGATTCTCGGTCGGCCCTTTCTGACTCTGCAGGGGAGCGAACTGACCCAGCTTCCTCAGACAATTCCTGTTCCAAAATAGTTTCTGATGGCTGCTGGGATGCTGCAATGAGTTGAGTTATCTGTGATAGCAAGCCCGTCACGGAGGTCTGTTGAGCTGCGGTCTTACGTGAATTAGCCGCTGGGAGCTCCTAGGATGTTACTTCCTGCATACTTCTTTTATGCAAAAGTCCCGACTGGTAAGGCCTCGTGTCCTTGGCTACTGGATGGTGTGACCTGATCGACGTGGAATCCCTGGTCAGTGAAGCAGGCTGTATTATTAGAAGTCACGTAGCCAAGTTGCGGTCGTGTGTGCTGCTGTGAGGATGAGGAAGCCAATAGACTAGTCATGCCGGACTGTCTATACGACGGAGCGTCCTGAGAGGGTGGACGTATGCTCCGACTGACGAACATTACGTACAACAACATCTGGTCCCAGATGTTGCTGTAAGAGAGAGGGGCCTCTCTCGTTCGCGGTCCGGGCAGACCTGAATGAGCTAGGTACCGGACTGGTTGGCTTCCTCCATACTATCCTCGGATCCGTCGTCGCCGGGTATGAACAATCCATGTTTATAGTGCTCGCAACACCCGATCTCCCTTCCTGGACTGCAAAGGACGAACCTGGCTTCACAACCATTTCATGAATGATTGCTACACTGGTCGAGCTAGCGGGCGACAATGCGGTCGATCCTACATGGGACCTCTTAGGCATTTGCCGAATTTCATTGAGCACTTTTTCCATTAGCTCTTCATTTATCTGCGACGACATAGGCACACTTCGTGAAGACATCACGGAAACATCACCCTGTTCTTGTTCCTCTGAAAAAGAGACTGAAAAACTAGAGAGACCTTGTGTTGAGAGGGCCAGCATGGACCTCTCATCACTAATAATATACCGTGACACACGTCTCCCACGTTTGTAATTCCAATTGGCACACACAGAGCAAGAATTAGTGCGAGTACACTGACTACAATTAATACACTGAACATGAGAATCAGAGGAAGACTTCCTCCAATTACAATTTGAACAAACTTCTTTCATTTTGAAAAAAGTTAAACAGTCAACGTACTTGCACCAACCCTTGAAAATAAGATACATGATAATAATATAATCCATTACAAACATTTCGAAAAATAATTCGAAAGAAGAAATTTTCAAATTGAGCCCAAGTTCCCAATGGAAACGATGAGCCCAAATGGATCCCCAAAAAGCCTAAGTGTGGACAAAAATTTTAAATTATGTCTAAAAATTAATGTTACACTTACGGACAATATTATGTATCTGGCTATGAGCAGAACTTAACAGATGACAAGGAATCACTGTGTGAAGTAACCATTGTCAATATATTTATTATTTATTTATTGGTGTTTAAGGTCACATACTTATGCACAATGGCTAATCGTGACCGTGACAGTTTTACGGGTGGAGGAAGCCGGAGTACCCGGAGAGAACCACCGAGCAACGACGAGCAGCTGTCAGCTCCCCAACATCGTAACTCTGCACCGCAGCACAGGCAGGGTTAGATTGGTTGAAGACATGCGCACCATCGACGTGCAGTACGCCTCAGTACACAGCGTCATCGTGCCCCCATGTAGGCAATCGGGGTGAAGTGTCTTGCCCAAGGACACAACGCGGTTGCCGCAGGTGGGATTCGAACCGAATTGTCAATATAAACAAAAGTGAATAAAACTGGAAACAAGACTCCAGGCACTGAAAATATGGCCCGAAATCAGTAACCAATTTTAACACTATCCAATGTAAAACAGAGGTTTGCTGAGAAGAAACTGCAGTACATCGGATGGTAGATGCATGATTGAAACACCTAACCACCCTAGGGTGAGGACGTAACCATGGGGAAAAACAGAATAATCATTCTGTTACCAAGCCAAAACTCCCAAGAAATTTCATTGTAAAATTATCACAAAAATAACGCCAAAAGCATGGGAGAATAGCAAGGAAATGGAGAGAGGAAACACTGAACAAACAATGGAAATTTCATAGCAAGAATGAAACTAGAGGTACTGTGAGCAAGCTCACAAAGTGATACCCCCCGCGCCTGTCAGAACGGAATTATATTGCTTCATGCACATCTTCATATGGAGTTCTTCAATTGTATAAAGTTTCATGAAAATTCTTCAAACGGTTTAGGAGGAGTTGTGCTTATAAGGATGGACAGACGGACGGACGGACGGACGGACAGACAGACGGACGGACAGGGTGATTCCTATATACCCCCCCAAACTTTGTTTGCGGGGGGGTATAAATATCAGGCCCATGCCCCGAAATAATTTTTCATCAAAATTATAAGTTACAGCCCTGAACACATCCTTCCACTGTTTCTTCCTCTCATCCTTTTATTTCATCCTTCGATCCACCATTTCTCTCATGATTATGTGTCTGGCATCATTTAAACTGAGATTTTAAGCACAGATATCAGTGTGATGTTACTGATTGAAGAGCCAAACAAAGAATGAGGATTTGGCTCCAATTTTGGACTTCCTTGACTACTGCACATGCACAGTGGATAAAAGTATGGAGGACCACAGAGGACATCTAATTTTTGGATTTTGATGCAAATTTTGGGGATTGGGGGGTGGGGGCAAAATTTGTGTTTGGCCCTAGAATATTAGAGTTAGCACCAGCTAAGTCTGGATCATTGGTACAGTATAAAAATATACTCCCACTGTTAGCTGATAAATAGTTGACAACAGAACATTAACACAAAATGACTTACACGAAGAGAGTATGCGCTCTACTTATTTTCATAATCATTTGCCACAGGTCATTTGGGGTAATAAACATGTTGAGAGAAAATACCCCCTTGGAGCAATAAAAAATTAGAAAATACCCCAGGGGATGCTTTCTCTCAACATTTTTATTACAACAGTTGATCGGTGGCAAGTGCCTGTGTAATTTCCAATGTTTTGACACATAATACATTATTCATTAAATTTGTCACATCTTTTCATCATCGTGAGTTGTAAGTTGAATGAGTATTAAGAGTCTGACTTCTATAAAATGGCTAGTATATCGTCGATGGGCTTCCTCAATATCATATCTCAAATTTTCCAACTTTTCAGGAGACATACAAGAGCTATGCCGGTCATTGCATATATGCCTGGTAGGCTTTTTCGAATTGTACATAACATGATAATTCATCTAAGTCGAAAAGACCCATAACTCTTGTAAAAATCATTGGACCAAATCCCAATTCAAACTCAACCTGTATTTAGATATAACTAAAGCAAAAACCAAGTTTGGTCTTATCTTTTAATCCAAACTCAAGTTATCATCCAGAAACAAAAATGTTGATGAAAATGTGCAATTTCGAAGTCAAAAAGGCTCATAACTTGTAATGAAAGTGTCAATGACACTGTAGCTCAACTTGTCAAGACAAAGACATGTACATGTATAGTATGTGACACAGCAATGACAAACATCTAGGTAATGACCTGATAACAAAGGTACATATAAAGTATTGTAACGGTCTGTACATAAATACTGACCGTTGCCTGTAACAAATGTATAGGTAAAGTATTGTAAAGGTGGGTGACAGTCAGATGCTAAACTAGAAAAGAAATCTTCGAGTCCCAGAGTGGGTCTGATTGAACCCCAAAATATTTGTTCTCATAGCACAGTGATAACAAAGGCACCCCAAAACACACTCATTCATGTCCCAAGGTGAAAACAAAGGTTCCCAAGAAGTTTCGTGAAGATCAGTTCACAAATATGAGCTGTGTAGAAGTTGTGACAAAAAACTGATTGGACCTAATTTCGGCACAAAATGGCCACTGGCAGCCATCTTGAATTTTGGACCGCACCCAGAAACACTTGTTCTCGTCCCAAGGTGATAACAAAGGTACCCAAGAAGTTTTGTGAAGATCGGTTCATAAATACAGCCTAGCCCAAGCCATATTGACATGTTCACTTACAGTGTATAAGTAGCACTGAATAAATCAAAGTTCATCTAATTTGCATAATTTCTGCACGAGAAAAAAACCCGTACTATATGTGATGTATTCCATGTTACTAAACATTCATACAAAAATTTATTCAAATCAGAACTTTCATACAGAAGTTCTGTACAAAAGACTGACTGCACTAATTTTGGTACGAAATGGCTGCTGGTGGCCATCTTGAATTTCGGACCACACCCAAAAACACCCGTTCTCATCCCACGGTGATAACAAAGGTACCCAAGAAGTTTCGTAAAGATCGGTTCATAAATACGGCCTCTAGCCTGAGCCGAATAGAAGTTGTGTACAAAAAACTGATTAGACCTAATTTGGGTACAAAATGGCCACTGGCAGCCATCTTGAATTTTGGACCGCACCCAGAAACACTCGTTCTCGTCCCAAAGGTGATAACAAAGGTACCCAAGACGTTTCGTAAAGATCGGTTCATAAATACAGACTCTAGCCCGAGCCGTATTGACATGTGTACTTACTGTGTGTAAGTAGCACTGAAAAAATCAAAGTTCATCTAATTTGCATAATTTCTGCACGAGAAAAAAACCTGTATTATATGTGATGTATCCCATGGTACTAAACATTCACACAAAAAATTATTCAAATCAGCACTTTCATATGGAAGTTCTGTGCAAAAATCTGATTGCACCAAATTTTGTACAAAATGGCTGCCATCGGCCATCTTGAATTTCGGACCGGACCCAAAAACACTGGTTCTCATCCCTCGGTGATAACAAAGGTACCCAAGGAGTTTTGTAAAGATCGGTTCATAAATACGGCCTCTAGCCCGAGCCGTATTGGCATTTGCACTTACAGTGCTGAAAGTAAAACCAAAAAACATCAAAGTTAGTCTAATTTGCATAATTTACGCACAAGATAAAAACCCGTATTATATGTGATGTATCCCATGGTACTAAACATTCATACAAAAAATTATTCAAATCAGAGCTTTCAAATGGAAGTTCTGTACAAAAAAACAGATTTCTGCATCATCGGTACAAAATGGTGGCTGGCAGCCAGCTTGAATTTCGGACCGCACCCCAAAACACTCGTTCTCGTCCCACGGTCATAACAAAGGTACCCAAGAAGTTTCGTAAAGATCGGTTCATAAATACGGCCTCTAGTCCGAGCCGTATCCAATTGTTGATGGACAGACGGACGACGGGCCATAGCATAAGCTCAAATTTGGTTTCACCAAAGTTGAGCTAAAAATCATGGGACCAAGCCCCAATTCGAATTCAGCCTGTATTTTGAAATGACCGAGGCACAAACAAAGTTTGGTCCTGATCTATAAATCCAAACTCCAGTTATCATCCGGAAACGGAAAAGTTTACGGACGGAAAGACAGATGGATGGCCGGCCAAGCTGACCAATCAGATAATATGTCCCGTTTTTGTCAAAAATGGCGTATAAAAGCTAAATAACTAACAGAATAATTGTGGCCTCTCAAACAGAAAACCACATTTCTTGTTTCAAAAACCATTTGAAGTCATTAGATGTGTTTTCTATGAGATAAATAACCTTTAGGTGGCGATACATTTTGAGAAAACTTTCCACAATGGAAATTATCCAACATTTTTGAACTGATATCTGTCATTTTATTACCTATGTCATTCAATCAAGGATTTGTTTGCCAAGGCTTCCTACCTTCATATCCATTTCATTTCCATCTATCAGAAACAGGGTGATTGTCTACATTCACAACACAGCAATTTTGAGATACATTTTAGAATCAGCACACTGTTTTTTTTTTAAAAATGCTTTGAAGATACCATACTTAGGAACTATATGTGAACAACATTTTGGACCAAAAAGCACAATTTGCCCAAATCAATCTCTTCTATTCTTGTTCATCTTATATAATCAGACCTGTAGATACAAAATTTGTAAAGAAAAGTGCAGGCCTTCACATTTTGCATGAACGATCGTTTTGTTCCCCCTTCGTTCTCGCAAAACAGAAAGCTAGGGAACGATGTATTGTTCACACTACACCTCATCCTCGTGAACGAAGAACTCATCAGATTTTAAGGCAGCACACACTCAAGAGAACGGCAAACTCTACTGTGATCTGCACTATTATTGACGTTAACCCATGCTACTTTCAGTTTTGTTCACGATTTCAAGAAAAATGTTTGACATAGTATGACCGCAAGAGATTGAATATCACGGAGTCGAAAATGCCATTGACGTATGTACCGCTTATATCGCACCCTGATCATACGTGTGCCATTTCATCATGCGAAAACCAGAACATCCTATGTCCCATTGGGGATATAAGACCCTCTAGTTCTCACACGATGATTTGTTTGAATTTATTCATTATCAGGGTTTGAAATTCCTTCAATAATTAACGATTGCGCAATGCAAGCTTAAGACGAAATGCAAGTTGAATGGTTAATTAGCTCCCTTGATGTGCAACATTAAAACTGAATGATTATTGGTCAATGGAGCACTAATGTCTTGGAAAACACTGTCTGAGTGTCAAACCACGGGGCACCACAAGTGAATTATTGTTGGCGTCGGAATTAGGAATGGGCAGATTGGCCGGATGCCCTGGGCCCCCATATTTGGCAGGGAATTTTGTCATGTTCGAAATTTGAGTTGCGAAACTTTTTCTCACTGTGCAGTAAATTGGTGCGTGGCTTCTTCTTGTCAAATTGTTTAAATAACAGTGGAACTGAGGTTAGTAGCTCCAATTTTTTTTAATTTACCAAATTTTACCAACAAAAAATACTCATTTCCCTGTTGAAATGTTCCACGATTTTGGAGCTCAAATTGCCTTCAGAGACCACTTGAGAGCCTCTCCATCGAGAGGGAGATACCCCCTCGTGCTCTCCCCCCTCACCGCAACCTATTTGGCACCCCCCGTTGCGTAACCAACTTGGTTACCATGATGAATGTCGGGGAACGACAAACTTGGTTACACAGCTGAAATCCCAGGGAACGATGAATGGGTTATGCAAAATTCTCAAATGTGAAGGCTTGAAAGTGTTTAGCGTCAAAACAGGAGATACAACCTTTTTGAAGCCCACCAATGTAGGGCCCTGCGAAGCTTTGATTCGATTTCAAATATCAAGTTGGTATTCAGTTCAATTTGAATCCTTTCATGGAGTATAGCTTATATAGAATATAATACACACACACAGAATATATATATATATCAGTCATATTTGTCGTCTCATAGTTCAGATGGAAATTGTACATAAATAATGTTGAAACTGAAGATTGAGTGTAATTTCTGCTATATTAACATAAATAGCATCTACAACCATGTCACCACCCATCGCCAGTCACTACCACTGTTGGAAGCAAATTTAAAGTTTTCAAGAAATCTCGATGATGAGCTGTTGCTAGTGGCTAGTCCTGGGCAGTACATAGTATGGGCAATTTACGCACTTGTTTCCGTATCCCTTACTGGGTAATATTCCAGCTACTTCATCAAGGCATGCCTTCGATGAAGGCATGCCTTGACGATGTAATTGCAATAATTTATTAGTCGGGACTTGAGCCATCATGGTCACAACAAATCAGGTTTATATCCCTCCTTCTCCAATCAGTCACCTTGACATCCTTAATTCGATTTGAGGTTTGAATGCGATTCGCAGGACCCTACACCAAAATAAAATACAGTTCTGTATTGGTATTGTCTTTGTGCAAATACCAAATACAGTATGGTTACCAAAGTAAATCACTCCCAAACTACTAACACAAATACCAAACCCAAAATTTCAATATCCCTTCATCTCTAATTATCAAACAGATCAGATGCAAGTTTAATTTTTTTCTGTCTAATTCAAACAAAAGATACATAAAAGAGATATTAATTTTTATTATTTGTGCTTGTATGATCTGTTGCATTCCTATATATTATACTCAAATTTTAACATTAGCTTCAAATTCTGCATCATACAGAAAACCCCTCCCATTCGACCAAGTAATCCACCTTTCCACTGGGTGTTACTCTTTTTGCAACAACATCAAATTTTTCACCCTGAGCAAGACGACTTGCAGCACCAAAATAATGTTTGACACTGTTTTTAAGCTGCTGAAAGCTAATTTCTTTGGATTTCACAGCATTTATTGTAGCTGGATCAACAGCATTGTTTATGACAGGTGTTTTTCTTCTCGTTGATCTTCGAAGTGCATCTAGTTCGAGTTGCTTGGAGGAATCAAGGAGATCTTGCTCCCATTTACGTTTTCGGCCTCTTCTCCGAGAGAGAATTTCTACAGCTGGTGTTAAATTTACTTTTGTAGCACCATTAAGTCCATTTATGGGAGAATAACATGTTGAAGATGATTCCGTTGAGTTGATTGAAATCTGAGAATTCAAATCATCGTCTGTGTCCATTTCACTTGTTTGAGAACAATCCGAGTAATAAGTCAAGATTTCATTTTTCAACTGATTTGCATGAATTTCTCTATTCCGTTCCAGAACAGTTTTGAATGGGTGATTGGATCCCTCAAAATCGCTTGGGTAGGGAATTATTCTGTCAAGTGTACATCGGGATGGTTTTTTATTTGCATGACTAGCAACATGTTTCTCCTGTCCATTGCTTCCTTTATAATTTTGATTTGAACTGTTAAGGCTTTTCTTCGGAACCTGTAAGAACATAATGTGAAATTTTTAACATTTAGGCCTATTAATAAAAAATTGTTTCAAGTAATTTCCCATCAATTTTATGATGAGGGAGGGAGGCTTTTTCTATATTCTGTGTTTGATAGCAGGTACAGTACTAATTTATTTTTCAAAGGTGATTTGTATCACAAGTATTTTATTTTCAAGGGTACCATGTTACAAGCAAAAGGAGCCCAGTTTAATAAGATTTTGTTCTAAACAATTGCTTTATCATTTTTTTGAGAGTGGCTCTCGGCACACTCCAATAAATTGTATTAACCCTTTACCCAACAAATCGCCTGTATCCGCCTGCGTAATATGCAAAATCAGCAGTTGAAAAAATATTATTTTTCAAAACATTTCAACAAAACCATATCATGTGACCCCTCGTTGGAACGAGCTCGTTCCAATGAGGGATCATGTGATATGGTTTTGTTGAAATGTTTTGAAAAATTTGAAAAAAATGATATTTAAAATAATAAATTTTGATATCGTCTGCGTTGGGTAAAGGGTTAAAACAATTTTGTTCAAACATTTTTTGTGTTTCATCCGCTGAGTAAATGAGGTTATCAATATAGTCACTAAAGTAGCTTTCAGCACTTTTCAGTAGAGCCCTGATAGTGACTTCTAGCACTTGACCAGTTAATCCACAAAACTGATTATATTTCCAATTATTAATTTAGGCCACACAAACTGGATTTGTTTTTCAAGTCATTTTTTGTAAAATTGCATGTGGGCGGGAGGGTTTTTATTTCATTTTTTATTTTTGTAATTACTTCTTTGCCATCAAATGTTCATGTTCTTGGTTTGTTTTATGTTTTAGGCCTCATAATCTGCAGAATAGCATGAGTGGTGCTAAAGCATTGCAAACTCAAGGGACAAATTTATAAATTTTATTAACTTTGGTAAAATATCAGACATAAACCATTTAATTTTTTCAAGTTTGCATTGGTTATAAAAAGAGAGCATGCGGCAGCCAAAAGGACCATTGGAGAGGGCCTTGGAAAGAGATTTTTAACTTTCTTAGGCCGCAATTCCTTATACTATTATGTGTACTATTTTCAGCAAAGAAAATTTCCCATTCTGCAGTTACAAATTTAACCAACTTATCTTGAAAGACCGATTTGAAGAGTTGGTTCAAATTTTTAGTCTTGCAAGTGCAAAACTGGATCAGTAAAGAGAGTTCCACAACCAGGTAAAAAAAATCAAGAAGCATTGGCTATTAATAGTTCTGTCGCTAATTGTAAGGTATTATGTTTTGTTTTGTAGGCGATCAGCTGAGTCGATCACTGAAACGCACATAGAATGTATTCATGACCCTGTTATGATAGCCCGTCACATTACCATGAAACGGGTTGTCTTTTTGATACGTAATCAGAATGAGTCGTCCATATCAGGGACCAGCCGTGAGGGCGACTAGGGCGATTAAGTCGCCCTTCTAAGCCCCAAGTCGCCTAGAAAAATAGTCGGGGCGATTACAAGTCGCCCTCTAATAATTGGCCAAAATGAGAAAAGGCTGAACTGAGTGATGCGAGGTTTACATGAAAACGAGTATTTTCAAAAATCGAATGTGCTCGAGTGTGATAAATGGGCATTTTAATTCGTCAAATAAACGTCCATTTATTTAAAATCACACGACAAGCAATTGTCCATTGTTGCTTTCGGCGGATTTTTTTTATTTCTATTTTGTTGCGTTCCAGTCGGAGCTTCAAGTGTCGAAACGAAAATAAGTGACTTACGCGACTCAACAAAACAACCCAGTTTGAAAGTAGGTTACGTCGCTTAGGATGCCGAAAATGTATACACAACGGACGTATTTTATAACACATTATTTTCATTTCGATTTGCTGACGACTGTTAACTGTTGGGCTGTCTATTCCCAGAAAAACACGAATGGAATTGAAACACATGAAAAAAAGCTTTAGTGATGTCAAGAAAAGCTTTGTACAGGACACAAGTGTGCATGTGGACGATCTTGAAAAAGGGTCCTCCTAAACATCGGAATGACATGAAATGACGCGGAATGACACCGGAATGCCATAAAAATGATGCGGAATGACATTTCTTTTACAAAATATTCGACCCCAGAATGTATTTTGTTTATTAACTAACAAAGTACCTCCCAAGCAACCTTCATACATCTGGTCCTGTTCACACTTTCAGACTTAGGAAATTATTAGCTTAGTAGACTTTGTTGAAAGGCAACCACAGGAGGGTGATGGGGGATTGGTACGAAGAAGAGGTGAGGGGTCATGAAGGAGAAGGTAGCAGTGGGGGATTTTCAGTCAATAATTACATTGTGATTTTTTAACCTGGCACAGATGCATCATAGACAACTGGACCTGGATTATTTGTACGTTAATGGAGGACCATAAATTGAAAATATGAAGGGGCGGCGGGGGTGGTACATGAATATTCTTAATTTTCCCCACTTGCCTATGAAGTCTCCCTACATGACTCTGCAGTCTCCCTATTTTTTCTGGAGGGAGACTTGAAGTCTCCCTAAAATTCCCCCCTAGGCTGGTCCCTGGTCCATATGATACGGAATCGGAAATCATTATGTGATACATACCGTTTTTCATGTTTTTCAGGCGAAAATCAATCTGATTGTTAGATAAAAATACAGAACACAACTCAGGTAGAGAGAGGAATCAATGACTCCTGCTGGAGTTTTTCCTGTATTTCACGTCCTGAAGGCACATGTGAAACACCAAAAAAAAACCACCACCTTGGGTTGTTCATTTCAGTCCCCCGTACTACACCCTCATTGTGTTTGGTCTTAATCTGTAGCTCTGTCTAAATATCATTAACCCTGTACATAACGTAATAACCATACACCATTCAAAATTCATTATCGGGGTTCGGATATTAGAGAATCAAATTCAAGCACTATTTAAGAATTTTTCACGGACTATGAACCTGACTGTTTAGAACTATTATAATTTCACATGAAGTTACAAGACTATAAGCAGCCCAGAGAATTTCAGCCTCTAGAACCTGATTTCTGGAAACCTCCAACAAGCCAGATATATATCATCCCTGAGAGAAAACAAGGTGCCATCTGCACAGGCCTGAAAATAAGAAGTCTGATATTTGCAGAATGAAGTCCCCAGAGGGTGAAGTTGATGATGCTATCTAATACAGTGGGCCAATTTATCCTCTGGGTACCTCTTTTTGTTTAGTTTTGAGACCCTGATTCAGGCTGAGGTTCACAGAGGGTAAATTCAGTGATGCTATCCTGCTATGCAGGGTAGCATCACTAAATTCACCCTCTGGTGACCTCATTTTGCAGATAACATTTTGCTTATTTTCTGGCTGGTATCTGCAATGCTTTAGCATTGCTGATGGCACCCTGTTCCACTCAAGGAATAATAGAGAGATCAATAAGATATGGGTCCTGACAGATTTTGTGATACTGCATGTAGGTGGGGGTAGATTATCAGGAAACTTGTCTCAAGAGCTCATACAGTACGTGGAGAGTGGATTGTAACTAAATCACCTGTGGAGTGGAGTTATCACCCCAGCTATAACTTTCAAATTTTGTACATATCGACAAAAAACACAAGCAATGTTTCAACCAATGGACCTCCGGGTTTAACCCGGAGGTCCATTGGCTGAAACTTTGCTTGTGCTGGTTATGCTTTGCAAGAAATTTGCAATTATTGCTTGGGTGGAATCTCCACTCTGTGGGTGATTTAGTGATAATACACTCTCCATGAACTGTAGGTAAACTGAATTTAAGTACTTTTCAAGGATGATAGTGGAAAGTTAAAAAATTTATAGTAATTTATATATTTTTTATACTTACCAATGACCCAGACTTAGCTGGTGCTAACTCCACAAAAACCAGGGCCAAACACAAATTTTGCCCCCCAATCCCCAAAATTTGCATCCAAAACAAAAAGAAATCATGTCCTAAAGGACCTCCATAGTACGACTCTACTGCGCATGCGCAGTGACGCAGTCGTCCCGAAATTGGCGCCAAATATCATTCTTACTGGCAGTGCCTGGTCAGCGCTATGTACTCAGCGGGGAGGCAAGAGTTCCCAACTCAGGGAGGGCCATCCCCGTCTGGGTCATTGGTAAGTATAAAAAATATATAAATTACTATAAATTTTTTAACATTTTTATACTGTACCAATGACCCAGACTTAGCTGAATAGTAAACAGGCTGGAGGGCCTAGGACATACAGGAAAATCCAATAAGCTCAATTATATAATAAAGAGGTAACCCCTTAAGGAGAAAAGGAGTATTAGGCTTTACATGTATCTTTCTTATTTAATATTAAATTAGAAAGATACACTACCCTTAATAATTGAGCACAATAACATTCATGTTCTCTATTAACATCCAGTATAACCCTTATACTAATTATTTTTAAAGCAAGCCAATAAATAAAGTAGTCCAGAGAATTGAGACTCTTTATAATCATTTAAAAGTGTCCGAGTATTGTATATTAAAGCCCGTTTGACACTTGACATATACAAATGCTTCACACCGAGCTACACTTTAAAAATAAGACATGAATGAAATTAAACATTAATATTACACTTTAAAACCATCCCGGAAGCGACTCAGAAATACTGTCTTGGAGGAGGCATTCCCTTGCTTTTCACTATAAAGCAGGTGACCTAAGGGAACACCCCCCCCCCCCCCCCCCCCCCTTCCCCTTGCCCTGGGTCAAATAGCCCAGAGCGAAGAGGGCAGCCGGACGGAGTCACTGCTGGAACAGAAAGCCTGCATAACTATAGTTGCAACTGTTTAGTGGACGACATTCTGAGCAACAGATAACGGACCTAAACAATGCAGGTCTCCAGAAATGGACTCAATATTTCTGAGATAAAAATTAGTAAATGTGGAAGGCTGAGACCAATAAGCAGCCTTCATTAAATCTGTAATAGCAACACTATTAGCATAAGCCCAGGAAGTAGAAAGAGCTCTTACTTCATGAGCAGAAATCTTAAGCACAGACTGCTGAGAAGAAGATAAATCTTCATACGCAGTACGGATAGTTAACTGAATCCATCTAGCAATAGAATGGACTGAAATGTCCTTTCTATTAGGCATCAAAGACAGAAAGAAACGTTTCCGTCCCTTTCTGATGAACTGAGATCTCTGTTTATAGATACGTAGTGCTCTAACAGGACAGAGTAAAGGCCTACGCCCGTCTGAAGACAGAAGAGCCTTAATAACAATAGGTTCCGGATATTTATTAGGAGCCTGATTCTTAGCTAAAAAACCCACATTAGTAGTGAAGGTGATAGTGTTCCCAACACTACGATAATGAGAATCATCCACCGATAGTGCATGAAGCTCACTGACTCTTCTGGCAGAAGAGAAAGCTAAGAGAAAAGCTGTCTTATAAGATAAGAATTTGAAATCTACTGTCCCAAGACGTTCAAATGGCTTTTCCTTCAATTTAAGGAGAACCCAAGCTAAATTCCACTTAGGAATTAATCTAAGAGTTCTGGGTCTATTTATCGAAAAGTTTCTAACCAATTTCGATAAAGAGACATTAGATCCAATTTGTAAACTATCATGATGTGCATAGGTATCAGATAACATAGATCTATAACCCTTTATAGTAACAGGCTGCAGATTGATTTCGTCAAACAAGTATACTAGAAAGTTTGCAATGTCTGGTATAGAGGGATCAAATATATCTACAGAATGATCCCTACACCAACGACGGAAAACCTTCCACTTAGCCGCATAGTTTAGCGAAGAGGAGGTCCTCCTACAGTTAGAAATCGCGTCCACTGCTCGTCCTGTAAAGTGCTTGCCATGCAAGAAGGACCGCACAACGGAAAAACGTGAAGGTTGAGACCTTGCGGGTTGTGATGGAGTTGGCGCGATTTCCCCTGCGAAAGAAGATCCTCTCGTGGAGGAAGCTTCCGCGGTAGGTCCCACAACAGACACCTGAGTAGATTTATCCACGGTCTCTGTGGCGACAGAGATGCTACCAACAGAATCTTGCATTGAGATTGTTTTATCTTTAGCAATACTTGTTGAATTAACGGCGCTGGAGGATACGCATATCCTATCATTCCGTCCCAAGGGATCGACAGAGCGTCTACTGCAAATGCTCTTGGATCCGGACGCGGGGACACATACGTCTGCAACTGATTGTTGAGATGTGTCGCAAATAAGTCTATCATTGGCCGTTCCCATTGGTAGCAAATCTGATTGAATACTTGTTTGTTGAGAGTCCACTCCGACGGCAACAAGCGACCCTTTCGTGAAAGGGAGTCTGCTAGCACATTCAGACGACCCGGTATGTGACGGACCGAAAGAAGAACGTGATGTTCCAACGCAAACAGAAGGATTCTTTCCGTTAGATTGAACAACGGAACTGAATGAGTGCCTCCCTGATTCCGTATATACGCCACTACTGTCGTATTGTCGGATAGGATTTGGACATGAGCATCGTGAATAATGTCCATCCAGTGACGTAACGCAAGCCAAATTGACATCATTTCCTTGATGTTTATGTGCTTGCACAGGAATTGCGGATCCCAAAGACCCTGGCATCTCGAATCCGTTGGGATTAATGATGCACCCCAACCTGTTTGACTGGCATCCGTCATAATGGTAAAACTCGGATCCGGCAACTGCAGCGGAACTCCTTGAGTTAACCACTGAATGTTTGCCCAAGTCTGAATCTCTTGTTTCACTTGATCTGACAAGAGAACGTCTACATCGAGCGAATGAATTTTCACACTCCAATTCTGAGTCAGGAAAATTTGAAGAGGCCGTGTGCGTAGCCGTCCCATCGGAATGAGATCCGCGGCGGCTCCGCACAGACCTATCAGTCTCATAAATTCTCTCGCCGTGACTTTGTCTGCATTCAGACAATAGCGAGCGTAACAACTGACTAATTTCGCTCTGGTTAACGGCAGACGAACGAGATTGTTGTGCGTCTCGAAGCTCATTCCCAGATGAGTGAATGACTTGGACGGCACCAGATCCGACTTCTCCTCGTTTACTATGAAACCGAGACGTCGGAGCAATAGAAGAAGATTCTGAACATCGTTCTGAAGCGTTAACTTGTTGCCGTACCTCTGAAGAATGTCGTCCAGGTAGGCCGACGTTACCGCAGACGAATGAGCTCGGAAGTAGATCATTACCGAGTTCATTACCCGAGTGAAAGCCCAGGGTGCTAGATTCAATCCGAAGCACATGGCCCGGAACTGATACACCACTCCTAGGACTGCGAAGCGTAGATACTTTCGGAATGTCGGATGTACCATGACGTGAAAGTACGCATCTTTGAGATCTATGCTCGTTGCATAATCGTTCACCCGAATACTCGCTCTGACCGATCGAATCGTCTCCATATAAAACTTCGGAGCGACGATCAGCTTGTTTATCCAGCTCAAATCTATGACTGGACAGAACGAGCCGTCTGGTTTTGGAACCAGAAACAGATGGCTGTAGAATCCCAGCGATTCCTGGTTTTCTACGACCTCTACCGCGTTCTTCATTAAAAGAGACTGCACCTCTGATACCAGAGCGTCTCTTTTCTGAGGATTTGACGGAAGATGAGTCCACTTTGGACTTCGAGTTAATGGAGGCTTTCGTTTGAAGGATATCTTTAGACCTTCCGAAGTCACTCCTCTCACCCACGGGTCGTCCGTAATCGACGCCCACTCTTGAGAAAAACTCGACAACCTTCCGCCAACCGGAACGCGATAGAGGTTTAAGCCATCACCTCCTGGATCTGCGAGGCCTGCGGTAGGAGAAACCACGTCTTCCACGACCCGCACCTCGCCTCGTCGACCTCGGGGCGTCCGACCGATTGTCCCGGCCTGAAGGACGTCCCGAACGAGAGTCGCTATCCTGACGGTCTCTCGAATAAGAGCCAGAGGACGCACCGGAACCTCTATAGGAACCTCTCTTGGGCGCATAAGACCCAGAAGTGCCCGCCTTATTCGTGTCTGCTGTATCCGACCTTTTAGGAGCGGATCTGAACAACAGAGAATCACTAGCTTTCTTTTTAATATTATCATAAATAGCGGAAAGCTTGCCGTCAAAGAGAAGTTCTCCTGAGACCGAAGCGACTCTAAGAGAGTTCTTCACCTTAGAATCCACTAGTGTGGATGTAGCCAGGGCTGCGTCACGTCTAACCAACTCCAGATTTGCCACTGAAAGGGCGGAGTTACACGTGGAATAAGCTACTGCCCTTGAAAGAAGTCTTAAAGAGGATTGTATATCCTGAAACTCTTCCCCTTGAAGGCGCAGTGATAACGCCTTAGTAAGGTGATCTGCGTAAGATAAGGCATCTAAATTGGCTCTGTTAGACGCAATAGCTGTTTCCAACACTGCGGTTGGAATAGAAGCTGACGACGGTAATGATAGCTCTAAGTCTTCCGCCTCGTCGTCCATACGCAGAGGAACTCTCGGTATACCCTGACCTGCCGTGTCGAATTTATTCCTTGCATTAATGAAAGGCAGGTTGAGAGTATTTGCGGACAAGAAACCTGCTTTCCCCATCCTGGAAGCAAGTTTAAAAATAGCGTCGTTCAATAATTCAAATGTTCTTGCAACATTATTGGACTGCGACGGAAACTCGGGAGCGATGTCCCTGAACCGCTCAAAAAATTCAGAGTCCAATGACGCTATAATTCTCCTGTCCGGAAGCGCAGCAGTCTGGCCCGACGGAACAACTTGAGGAAGAAAGTGCCGGATGAAGTCCACGGCAGCTTTATGTTGTTCCGAAAGGGATAGCTCCAATTCATCCGTATCCCTTTCACCATCCGGTCGGACCTCCCGATGTTCCCGGTCGTCCGCCGCCGATGCTTCGGCGGAGCGTACCGACCCAGTGCCGTCGGATAATTCTCGATCCGACACCGTTTCTGTCGGCTGCTGGGATGCTGCGATAAGCTGTGCTATCTGCACTAGAATGTCCGACGTCGAGACCTGCGGAGGCGCGGTCTTTCGCTGCTTCGCCGAGGGCAGCTCCGCATCAGATGGCTCCCGCATACTTTTCCTATGCGAACGTCCGGAGTCCATCGGTCTCGAATCCCTGGCTGCCGGATGGTGTGACCTGGTCGCCGAAGAATCCTTCATCGGCGAAGCTGGCAAAATATCGGAGGTCACGCAGCCAAGGTGCGGTCGTGTGCGCCGACGAGAAGAGGAAGCCTTAACAGTCTCTGCGGACTGCTTATACAACGGAGCGTCCCGAGCGACGGACGTATGCTCTGCTAAAGACACATTTTGTACCACAACATCTGGTCCCAGATGTTGTTGTACGAGAGAGGGGCCTCTCTCGCTCGCGGCCCGGCTGGACCTGGACGAGCTAGGAACCGGACTAAAAGGCTTCCTCCGTTCTCGTTTACTATCCGCCGTCACTGGGTGTGCATCTATTATTTTTATAGTGCTCGCATCACCCAAAATTTCCTCTTGGACCGCATCGGACGAACCCGGCTGCCGAACCATTCGGTGAATGGACGCTACACCGGGCGAGCTAGCGGACGACATTTGTCTAATCTCCATGAGCACTTTTGCCGCTAGCTCTGAATTCATTTGTGACGACGGACGCACACTTGAAGAAGATAACATGGAAACATCACCCTGTTCTGGTTCCTCTGAAATAGAAACTGAGAGAGTAGAGTGACCTTGTGGAGAAAGAGCCGGCATCGCTCTTTCTCCAGAAACAACATATCGTGACACACGTTTCCAATGTTTCTCATCCCAATGTTCACATATAGGACAGGGATTAATGCGAGAACACTGACTACAATTAATACAATGATCATGAAAGTCAGAGGAAGATTTCTTCCTATTACAATTTGAACAATGTCCCTTCATTGTGAAAGAACAACAATAAGTCCTAGTTACTCGCAAAAACCCCTGACACAAAGATACATAATAACATGATCCATTAATAAATGAAAAAACAATTGCAAAACAAAATAATTTTGAAAAAATATTTTTTCAGAGAAGCCCAAGTTGCTGAAAAGTAACGTTGAGCCCCGATGGATCCGATGGCAAAGTGTGGTCAAAAATTTTAAAATTATATAAAATAATTAATGAGACACTTTCGGATAATATAAATGTATCTTATAATGAGATAAACTACCACAAAGGCAAACAGCCCCCCTCAAAAAAGGCTGTTGCCAATGAAAACAAACAGTGTAAACACACTAGAAAACATGACTCCAGGCACTGAAAAAACTGGCCCGGAATCAGTCATCAATTACACTCTATCTGATGCAAAACAGAGACTCCCAGGGGAGAATCTGCAGAACATCAGATGGAAGATGCAGAACACAAACGTTATACACCCATGGGTGAAAACGTAACTATGGGGAAAATAACAGAAAACATTCTGTAACCAAGCAACTCTCCCAGGAAATTTTAGAAATGAAACTTCTCAAAAATATGCCAAAAGCATGGGAGAATTGCAAGGGGGGACTTTAGAAGGCTAGGGGAGAGGAAACACTGAATAAGCAGTGCAACAATTAGCAAGAATGACAACAAGAGGCCCATGCCTCGAAAATAGGCAACTTAACATAATTTCAACAAAAAATTTTAAGTACAGCCCTGATTATTTTTTGCCACTTCTTTTTTCCTCTCCTCCTTCTATCCTCCTTAGAATCACATTTTCTCCAAAAATTACATGTCTGGCATCCTTTAAACTGAGATTTACAAGCACAAAGATCAGTGAGATGTTGACTGATGAAGGGCCAAACAGAGAATGATATTTGGCGCCAATTTCGGGACGACTGCATCACTGCGCATGCGCAGTAGAGTCGTACTATGGAGGTCCTTTAGGACATGATTTCTTTTTGTTTTGGATGCAAATTTTGGGGATTGGGGGGCAAAATTTGTGTTTGGCCCTGGTTTTTGTGGAGTTAGCACCAGCTAAGTCTGGGTCATTGGTACAGTATAAAAATATTAAAAACTTTTCAAGGTTAGAAACAAATTCAACCACTTTTCAAAAAAGGGGCCAAAATTCAAGCACTTTTCATTTAGAGTGGGAACCCTGATCAGTTTTTTTTCAATGTTTGCCTACAAAATATAGCTTATGAGTCCCCACTACAAACATGTATGTTGAGCTCATTCTAAAGAGATTATCATCATAAGCTATGTTTTTGAGAAGAGAAAAAAAAGATATTGTTATTGAAATTTTTTTTGCAGATGTCATCTTCTAGTTGCGGTCGGTAAAAGATAAAACTTGAAATATTTTCTCAAAGTGCATGATAATGGATCATGTCATTACACAGGTTAATCAACAACGTCTAGAAATCATACTACTCCATGCCTGTGAGTCTAGTAGTTTGACCAGGATTCCAAGTTGCATCATGGCTGTTGTACAGCCTGCCAAGTCTTGATTAGAAAGCACTCCCAGTATAATTTACCTTTTACTTAACAAGTCGAAGACATTGGCACCAAACTTTTGCGAAAAAGGAGACAAAATTTTATTTTTATTCCAGAGAAATGAGTTTAATTAGACTGTTCGAATGAAGGCCCATAATCAATGGCTGGATTTTTTGATACATTAGGTGAAGGGTTAACCATACCAGTAAGCAAGGCTGGAATTTGCAGAATGAGGTCCCCAGAGGGACAATTTGCTGATGCTATCCCATACAGTGGGTGAGAATCTCCCAATTTATCTTTGGAGTACCTTTTTTCTGCATAGGCCTGAGACCTTGCTTGATTCAGATTAAGGGTCACAGAGAGTAACTTTAGGAATGCTAACCTACTGTGCAGGGTAGCAACACAAAATTCACCCTCTGGGAATCTCATTCTGCAGATGACAGTCTGCTCATTTCTAAGCTTGCCAGTAAGACTTTCTCACCATAGGATGCTGCAATTCCTGTTTGTGGGCTGGAAATTTTGTCAAATCAGAATTAGGCTTTTTAAGAACGTCTAAATAAAAGACATATGGTTTCCCATTCCAACAATTAGTTTCAGTTCTCTCTGTCTGATGAGACTGCAGCAATTATAAAAAGATGACATCATACCTTTGCTGAATCAAGACTAGAAGTTTTACGTTTTGTATTCTTGAAAGATATTGATCCATGCATCTCTAGAGATTTTCTTCTGTTGTTTAGAGGAACTGGAGAAGTACTGCAATATATATTTACAAAAGTTAAAAAATTTATAGTAATTTATATATTTTTTATACTTACCAATGACCCAGACATAGCTGGTGCTAACTCTTAAAATATAGGGCCAAACACAAATTTTGCCCCCCAATCCCCAAAATTTGCATCTAAAACCAAAGAAAACATGTCCTGAAAGGCCCTCCACACTTCGCCCCTACTGCGCATGCGCAGTGTCAAGGACGTTCCGAAATTGGCGCCATTAATCATTCTAATAACCAGTGCCTGGTAAGCGCTATGTACTCAGCGGAGAGGCAAGAGTTCCCAACTCCTGGGAGGGCCATCCCCGTCTGGGTCATTGGTAAGTATAAAAAATATAGAAATTACTATAAATTTTTTAACATTTTTATACTGTACCAATGACCCAGACATAGCTGAATAGTAAAAAGGCTGGAGGGCCAAGGACATAGAGCAAAATGGAATACGCTCAATAAAATAAAATAGAGTCATCCCCTGTAGGGAAAAAGAAGTAATAGGCCTTACATGTATCTTTCTTATTTATGATAAATTAGAAAGATACAACACCTTCCAAAATTGAGCTTCATACATCCATGTACTCTATTAATATCCAATATAATCCTTATACTAATAATTTTTAAAGTAAGCCAATAAATAAAGTAAGTCTATAGAATAGAGACTCTTATACTCCTAAAAGTGTCTGAGGATTGCATAATCATGTCCGTTGACATATGCAATATTCAAAAGCTATACTTTAAAAACTAAGACTTGAATGAATTTTAAAAACCTAAACTTCTCACTAAACAACCATCCCAATAACAGCTCAGAATAACTAACTCCGGAGGAGGTATCCCCTTGTTTTCATAGTAAAACAGGTGACCCAAGGGAACACCCTCCCCCCCCTTTTTCTTGCCCTGGGTCAAATAGCCCAGAGCGAAGAGGGCAGCAGAACGGAGACACTGCCGAAACAGACAGCCTACCTAGCTATAGTAGCAACTGTTAAGTGAATGACATTCTGAGCAGTAGATAATAGACCTAACAATAGAGGCCTCCAGAAATGGACTCGATATTTCTGAGATAAAATTCATGAATGTGGATGGCTGAGCGCAATGAGCGGCCTTCAAAAATCTATAATAGCGACACTATTAATGTAAGCCCAAGAAGTAGAAGAGCTCTTACTTCATGAGCCGAAATCTTAAGCACAACTGCTAAGTCAATGATATACCATAAGCAGTACCGATAGTAAATAGAATCCATTAACAATAAAATGGAGCGTAACGTCCTTCTACTAGGCATCAAAGACAGAAGAAGCTTACGCCCATAGTAATAAACAGATATCTGTTTATAAATACATAAACTGTACCCGGAAAGAGTAAAGGACTATGCCCATACGAAGACGGAAGGACCTTAAAATAATAGGTTCCGGATAATAGGAGCCTAACTCTTATGCAAAAATCCAACCTAAATAGTAACGGAAGTAGTGATTCCGAAACTACGAAAGTGAAAATCATCCATCGATAGTGCATGAAACTCACTGACACTACAGTAAAAGAGAAACCAACAGAATTACTGTCTAAAAGGTCAGAATTTGAAAACTACTGTTTCCAGAGGCTCAAATGATTACTTAGCTCAATAAGAACCGAAGTTAAAATCCATATAGGAATTTAATCTAAAGATTCTAAGTCTATTTATCAAAAAGTTACTAACTGACTTAGATAAAGAGACAAAAGACTCAATTGTAAACTATCGTAGAGTGCATAGGTATGAGGTAACATAAACCTATAACCTAAATAATAACAGGCTGCAGTAGATCTTGTGAAACAAGTATACTAAAAAATTGCAATGAGTAGTATGGAGGGATCAACAATATGAACATAATGATCCCTACACCACGACGGAAGAGCCTCCACTTTAGCCGCATAGAATAGCAAAGAAGAGGATCTCCTATAGTAAGAAATCGCGTCCAAAGCTCGTCCAGTACAGTGCATACAATGCAATACGGACCACACAACGGAATACATGAAGGTTGCGACCTTGCGGGTTGTGATAAAGATGACACGATTTACCCAGTGAAAAAAGATCCTCACATAGAGGAAGATTTCACGTTAAGACCCACAGTAGACAAGAGAGTAAATTACCCATGATCTCTGTGAAGATAGAGATGCTATCAACAGAAATGTATTGTGGTTGTTTATCTTAGCAATACCTGCTGAAACAGCACCGGAGGATACGCGTATCCTATCATTCCGTCCTATAGATCAATAGAGCGTTAACAACATTAGCTCAGAGATCTGGACAAGCCAACACATACGTCTGCAATTGATTAGCAAACTGTGTCGTAAATAAATCATCATTGGGCGCTCCCATAGATAGCAAATCTGATTGGATACTTGTTTGTTGAGAGTCCATTCTGACAGCAACAAGCGACCCGTAAGAGAACGGGAGTCCGGTAAAACAATCAGACTACCCGGAATATGACGGACCAAAACAGAACTTGGTGTACTATAACCAACAGACGGATTCTTTCCATTAAATTGAATAACGGAAACGAAAGAGTGCCTCCCTGGTTCCGGAGATACGCCACTACTGTCGAATTAAAGGACAGGAATTGGGCATGCGTTTCTGAATAATGTTCATGCAATGACATAAAGCAAGCCTAAAAAACATTATTCCGCAGAAGAAAACTGATTGCTAAGAGACTGCGGAACCCAAAGACCCTGGCACTTCGAATCCGTAGGGATCAGTATTGTATCCCAATCTGTTTGACTGGCAACCGTCATAACAGCCACACTTGGGTCCGGCAACTGCGGTGGCACTCTCTGAGTCAACCACCGAATGTTTGCCCCAGTCTGAATCTCTTGTAACACTAGATAGACAAGAGAACGTGTAAATCGAGCAAATCATGGATTGCCGAAAAGTTGCCGTCGAAGAGAAGCTCCTCCGAGAACGAAGCGACTCTGAGAGAGTTCTTAACCTTACTATCCACGCGTGTGGATGTAGCTAGGGCTGCGTCACGTCTAACCAACTCCAATCAGCCACTGAAGGGCGGAGTTATACGTGAACAAACTACTGCCCTCAAAAGAAATTACATTGAGAATAATATCCCGTAAATCTTTTCTTGAAGATGTAATGATAACGCCTCAGTAAGGCGGATTACGTATGATAAAGCGTCTAAGTTAAGTCTATTATACATCATGTCGTTTCCAACATTGAAATTGGAAAAGACATAAACGGCGAAAAAGAATATATGCAGTCTTTAACCACACCGTCTAGACGCATAAGAACTCTCGGTATGCCCTGCTCTGCCAAAATAAACTATTCGTATAAAAGATAAAATGGCAGAAATGAGCAACGCGGACAAGAAACTAAACTATCATGCTTGGTAGCAGGCTTGTATATATATATATATATAGCGTCGAAAAATAAAACACATGTTGTAATGACAATATTGGACTGCGTCGGTAAGTCAGGGACAATGTCCCTGAACCGATCAAAAAATCCGAGTCCAAATACGCTATAAGTCTCTTATCCAAGATCGCAGCAATGAAGTCCGAAATAACAATCACTGGAAGATAATGCCAGAAGATATGAAAGGCAGCTTCCGATACTACTAAAGGGAAAACTCGAAATCTTTCGAATCCCTTTCGCCATCCTGTCGGACCCTATAAAGCGTTCGGTCGTCCGTAGCTGATGCAACCGCGGACCGCACCGACCCAGCGCCGTCGGATAATTCCTGATTCGACCGAGAAACTGTCAATTGCTGGGATGCTGCGAAACAACTGTGCTAACTCGGATAGCACGTCCGTCACTGAGGCCTGAGGAGAAGCGGTCTTACGATGCATTGCCGCTGGAAGCTCCGTGATCGTTACCCCGTGCATACTACCAATATGCGAGCGAACGGAGTGTACAGGCCTCGTGTCCCTTGGCTACCGGATGGCGCGACCTATTCGCCGTGGAATCACTGAATGACGAAACTGATCGGATACTCGAGGTCACGTAGCCAATGTGCGGTCGTGTGCCCTGCTGTGAGGATGAGGAAGCATTAAGGACAGTCTCTAGGACTGTCAATATAAGGGAGCGTCCCGACCGACGGACATATGCTCCGAATGTAAAATATCTGAACCACAACATGCGGTCCCCTATGTTGTTGGACGAGAGAGGGACCTCTCTCGCTCACAGCCCGGATGGACCTGGACAAGCCAGGAACCGGACTAACAGGCTTCCTCCGATCTGTCCTCAATCTGCCGTCACTGGGTGAGTACTAAAGTAATTAAAGTGCTCGCATCACCCAAATCTCCTTCCTAGACCGCAACGGACGAACCCGGCAGCCGAACCATTCGATGAATGTACGCTACACCGGGTGAGCTAGCGAATGTCACTCCGTAGGCGATAGACATATTCCATGAGCACTTATTGCCGCTAGCTCTTCATTAACTATGACGACAGAGGCACACTTATGAAAGACATCTCCATAACTCTGCGAACAAGAAACCAGAAATGCTTGGTTATAGCAAGCATAAAATAATAATATATATAGCGTCGTGCAATAATTCGAAAGTTTGTGTGACATTATTGGACTATGTCGGAACTGAGGGACGATGTCCCTGAACCGAACCAAAAATTTCTAAGTCCACCAACGCTATCAGTTTCTTATCCGGCATCGCAGCATTCTGGTCCGACGAAAGAAGCTGTAGAAGACCAAGTCAGATGACATACACAACAGCATATGTTGTTCCGAAAGGGAAAGCTCGAAATCCTCCAAATCCCTTTAGGTATCCCGTCGGACCGGATGAAACTTTCGGACGTCCGTACCTGCTTCCGCGGAGCGTCCCGCCCCAGCATCGTCGGATAAAATATATGCGACAGATTCAGTTGATGCTGGGATGCTGCGATAAACTGTGCTATTAAGGAAAGCACGTCCGTTCCCGAGGCCTGTGCAGTAGCGGTCTTACGATGCATTGCCGCCGGAAGCTCCGTGAACGTTGACTCCCGCACACTTCCTATGCGAACGTCCGGAGTCTGCAGGCCTCGTGTCCCTGGCTACCGGATGGTGTGACCTGGTCACCGAAGAATCCTTGATCGGCGAAGCTGGTAATATATCGGCGGTCACGCAGCCAAGGTGCGGTCGTGTGCGCTGACGAGAAGAGGAAGTCTTAGCAGTCTCCGCGGACTGCCTATACAACGGAGCGTCCCGAGCGACGGACGTATGCTCCGCTTGCGACACATTTTGTACCACAACATCTGAGGCCAGATGTTGTTGAACGAGAGAGGGGCCTCTCTCGCTTGCCGTCCGGATGGACCGGAACGAGCTATGAACCGGACTAAAAGGCTTCCTCCGTTCTCCCTCCGATCCGCCGTCACTGGGTGTGCATTAGGTTAATTTATAGTGCTCGCATCACCCCAAAATTCCTTCTAGACCGCAACGGACGAACCCGGCTGCCGAACCATTCGGTGAATGGATGCTACACTGGGCGAGCTAGCGGACGTCAAAGGCCGTCGAACCTACTAGGGTCCTCTTAGGCAATTGGCGTATTTACATGAGCACTTTTCCGCTAGCCCTTCATTAATTGTGACGACGGAGACACACTGTTGGAAGACATCACAGATACATCACCCTAATCTTGATCGTCTGAAATAGAAATTGATAAAGTAGAGTGACCCTGCGGGGAAAGGACCGGAGTGTCCAAATCCCCAATAACATACCGTGACATACGCTTCCCATATTGTCATCGAAATCATATGATACAGAACAGGAGTTAATGCGAGTACACTGACCACATATAGAATGATTATAAAGTCAGAGGAAGACTTCCTCTTAATACAATTGATCAATATCCTTTCAATGTGAAAAGAAAACAAGTTCTGGTACTCGCACTAACCCCTGGCAATCAAAATACATAATAATAATATGATCCATTAATATAGAAAAAATAATTGAAATCAAAATATTTTGAAAAAATATTTTTTCAGAACAGCCCAAGTTTCTGAAAAGTAACGTTGAGCCCCAATGGATCCCAAGCCTAAGTGTGGACAAAAATTTTAAAAATATTTTAAACAATTTATTCAACACTTACGAACAATAATAATGTATCTAGTTATGATTAAAATAACATCAAGATATTATTTTCCAGAAATCCCCCCCTCACACAGAGGGCTGTTGTAAATGTAAACAATAAGTGTAAAAACACTAAAATAAGACTCCAGGCACCCAGGCCCGAAATCAGTTACCAAAAATACACTATCTGATGCAAAACAGAGACTTCCAGGGAAGAAACTGCAGAACATCAGATGGTAGATGCAGAACACAACGCCTAACCACCCGTAGGTGAAGACGTAAACATGGGGAAAAGAACAGAATTCATTCTGTTATTCAGCTAAAACTCCCAAGAAAATTTAGTAATAATAATTACAAAAACTATGCCAAAAGCATGGGAGAATAGCAAGGGGGGACTTAAAGGACAGGGAGAGAGGAAAACACTTAAAAAACAGTGTAACTAAATAATCAGAATGACAACAAAATGGCTGCTGCCTCGAAAATAGGTAACTTAACATAATTTCATTAAAAAATTTTAAGTTACAGCCCTGATAATATTCTGTCACACATTTTTTTCCTCTCCTCCTTCTCTATCCTCCTTAGAATCACCATTTCACTAATATTTATGTGTCTGGCATCATTTAAACTGAGATTTATAAGCACAAAGATCAGTCAGATGTTAACTGATGAAGGGCCAAACTTAGAATGATTAATGGCGCCAATTTCGGAACGTCCTTGACACTGCGCATGCGCAGTAGGGGCGAAGTGTGGAGGGCCTTTCAGGACATGTTTTCTTTGGTTTTAGATGCAAATTTTGGGGATTGGGGGGCAAAATTTGTGTTTGGCCCTATATTTTAAGAGTTAGCACCAGCTATGTCTGGGTCATTGGTACAGTATAAAAATATAGATTGGATACGAACAATAGTTTTCTGTCATTTAACTGGTAGAGTGCTGGAAGCCCATATTTGGGCTTTATTCTGAAATGCAGGTACCACAACTTGAAGGCTCATATTCAGTGTATGTGCTTTGTATTATCTTTGAAGTGATATTATTTAGTCTGTAAGGGTTTGCCTTGTTAAAATTTATGGGAGAGTGCCCATAGGCACTCTCCCATAAATTGTAACAAGGCAAAGACATGTGTACAAGATTTGAGGACTGACAATAATTTAGCACTCTACCAGTTAAAATTATACCTGTAGAGCTGGGCGTTTTTTTTGTTTTTCTGGTTCAGTTCTGGTTTTAGCAGCAAACCAGAAAACTGAACAAAAGACTGAGCAAAAATTGGCAGAAAAGTTTTACATGTTTGTGCAGAAACTGATCAAACTATCAAACTGTTTGTTTGTTTGTTGGTGGTTAACGTCACATATTTATGCACCATGGCTAATCGTGACACAACTTGGAGATGAAGTCAAGTTTAGTCAATCGTTGATCTACATGTTGCCCATTTTAGAGGACTTTCACCCCAAGCATTGGTGACTGGGTCCTATTTTACTAGTAAAGCGGAACTGGTTTACCACAGTAAACAAGTGCTGCTTACTTCCCGGGGTTCCCACGGGGAAACTATCAAACTGGTAGAGAACTGGGCCAGCAGCCCCAATGGACTCTTGTCACTTAGTCCATGCGGCAAAAGAGAGAATATGTCATATTCACATTCTCACATTCAGGGATGCCAGAAGCAATGGGGCAGTTGCCCTACCTGCCTTCAGACTGGGGGAGGGAGAAACCAATGAATGCCCTCCCAGGTTCATCACTCGATTTTTTTCAATGGATTTATTCTCGAAGTAAAGCTAAAATACACACCAAATCTGTTCTGGAAGCTTTCAAAATTCAATGGGGGAGTTTGGGAGCAGGTACCCTCTCCTGATAGGAGAACACCTCCTCTCAGACCCTCCCCTTCGGCCTTTGAGACATGCATGCTCTGGCATGTCATGGCAAAGCTGCTAGTGCAAGTAAATGCCCTTTTCCCAGGGTCAGACCCCCTTGCCCCGAAGTGATTCTGGCGGCCCTGGTCTCATTTCTCCCTTCTTGTGTACCAGACGAGTCAACAGAGGAGAAAATGCAATAAGAGTAGATGAAATTTATTCATTTAACTAATTCATGTTTTTTCTTACTGAACACACTTAGTGACTGATCCCCTAGAACCCTAAAGGTAAGTTAGGCTGAACCCAATGGAGATATTAACAAACAGGGCTTTTGTGGTGAGTGGTACAAACTAGTGCAGAAAACCAAACTGCAATCTCAGCAAAAACTGTCCAAAAGGTTTCACTGCGTTTGTGCATAAACTGATCAAACTAGAGGTACTGGCAAGCTCACAAAGTGATACCCCCCCCCGCGCTTGAAATGTATAAGTTAGATTATCTCCCCTTGGAAATGTCAGAACGGAATTATATTGCTTCATGCACATCTTCATATGTAGTTTTTCCATTGTGTAAAGTTTCATGAAAATTCTTCAAACGGTTTAGGAAGAGTTGCGCTTATAAGGATGGACAGACGAATGGATGGACGGACAGACAGATGGACAGGGTGATTCCTATATACCCCCCCCCCCCCCCCCCCCAAACTTTGTTTGTGGGGGTATAACTATCTTACTGGGAGGTAACTGGATTTGTGACCACTGTGGATTCTCGTCACTTGGTCTATCTGATGAATGCGTCATGTTGGAATTGTCACATTTCCTCCCTTATTGACTCGTCCACCGGACGAGTCAATAAGGGAGGAAATGTGACAATGAGAACACAACATAGATTAGATGAACTTTATTCATTTGTTGCCCTTATTTATGGGGAGGGTTTTTTCCAATTGAACAGGCTTGGAAACTGATCCCCTAGAACTAGGGCTGTCGCGACTATCATTTTTTGTAATCGACTAATCTTGATCAGTAATCGACGGTTAGTCGATTAATAGTCACTTTCCATGATTTTTTAGCAAATCATTCTTCTGTTCGTAAAACTCTGAAAATGACAATGGCACCAGTGTGTTCAGACGAAGTGGGGTTTTGGGAACAACAAATCGGTCCCGACTGAAGCTACATGTAGTCCAATCTTGGACCCACAGTCCGTAATATAATTTTTGGGGTTGGTACGTCCTGTAGGACGTACCAACCCCAAAAATAATATTACTGACTGCGGGTCTAAGTTTGAACTAGATTGAAGCCGATGAATTAAAATGAATTTACCAAAGAACGTTCCTGCATATGTTTCCTTTCTGCAATAAGTTTCTTGAAATTTTGAACATTGAGATCTATGCATTCCCTCGTCAGTTGTTAAAATTGGATCTTAGTTTGAAGTTCCGAACTTTGAGAAGTGATCTGACGTTCTGACTTTCGTCATAATTTTGTCACTTCCACGCTTTGGGTTTTCCAATGGGTGCATTCGTGTGTACAAGACTGGAGAAATTCAGCAGAATCTATTCGTCTCGAGTAACTGTGAGTATTCTTTCTTACACAGTCAGTGACAGTCGTACAGTCTTCCGGATATGAATGTTAACTATGGTTAGATATTTAAAGTTAATTCACCTTCATCGATCATTCACCTCACAAAACAATGCAATTTAGCCCCGACGTGTAGTAGACGTGTACCACCTTGAAAATGAACGACGATTGACTAAAAATAAAAAACGTTGACTACTTCAATAGCCGACGGTTAGTCGACTAATCGAATAATCGCGACAGCCCTACCTAGAACCTCTGAGAATGATCAAAGGGGAGTTAGGCTGAACCCAAAGGAGATACAACAAACAGAGCTTTTGTGATGAGTGGTGACATACAAACTATTACACATTTTTTCAAAGTTAGGGAATCGTAAGTTTTATGTATCCCATAAATGGTCATTTATTCGAACAATAAAAGCCTGGATAAATTTTTGCATTTTTCACATAGTAGGGTGATAAATCTTCCCCATAGGTTCAACATTGAAAGAATATATTCCTGTAGGAGAGACAGACTTGTTGACCTCTGACCTCTACCTCATTTGTGTAGCATAATTAATAGTTCAATTGTTGTGTTCTTTAAACATTTTTGAAAGTATTACACAATGCCATTAGAACCACACACTGTTCATTTAATAAAGTATTTTTGCAAGTTTAGCTCAAGTTTGTAGGGGAATTATTTTTAGACAGAAATGTATTATAATGTGCCTTGTTTATTTTTGCCAATTTTGCTGGTCGATCGAATTGGACCAAATTGAATGTGCTCCTCACTTCTCGCTGTGTTTTGTAGCGAGTAACAGCACGATTTCACTGAGACAGCCCTGTAAAAGATTTATGGGATAAACAAAATAAACGTACATTGTTTTCAAGTAAAAAATTTATTCTACTCATAGAATTAAGAATGAAGCTGACTCGCCAGAGGCTCGTCAGTTTCATTATTAATCCTACTCCTAGAATAAATTTTTTACTTGAAAACACTCTACGTTTATTCTATATTTAATATATGTTCTTAACACATGGAAAAAATAAACCGCAACTGAGACTTTTTCCTGAAACCAAACCGAATCTGATCAATCAAAACCTTCCGGCTAAAGATACCTGCACTTAAATTAAGTTTATTACATGTTTCTGGGTTTGTATATTATAAATATTGCCTGGCTGTAGAGTGAAATATGTCATAACAGTGGTTCTCGATCTTCCAGACCAGAACAAAATAGAATTTATACAGTGGAGCCCACTTAATTGGATATCTCTTAACTGAATTACCCTGTTAATTGAATATAATTTCCCAACACAAACCATTTACTATACTTCCAGCACAAAATTTTACTTGTTAATTGAATACAGGTTATAGAGTAAACTCCTGTTAACTGAATACAAAATCTTGTCGAGAAATTACCGTCTCTCCCCAGGTTTCATGTTAAAAGACCTATCTGGCCTCAGTACATCTAATACAGGAATTTAATCTATTATAGCTTGCTTGACAGAGCTCAGGGAGCTCTGCGAACAAGATATAATAGAATAAATGCTAAGTTTATCTCTAGAATACTGGAAAGTGACACCATCCCTGTTAACTGAATACTCCTGTTAATTGGATAATTTTCATTGGCAAAGTATCTATTCAATTAACAGGGTTCCACTGTAGTGGCCTAGAAAACGGTTAGTTTAAATTCTTTCAGGCAACACTTCTTGAGTCAACTTTTTTCTCATCTTTTATTTAGTAGCAGAATTCCCGTTTAATTGCGATATGCTTACCTGTGTTTCTTCAAAGGCTGAAATGAACATACTGCATTTTATTTTGTGAACTTACACCTATGAATCGATATGTTGTGATGTAATACTGTAGGAAAAGGCTCAGGGAGCCCTTCAAGCCTCATTTTTCGATGAGAATCGGATTCTCTTAATATTCCCATAAAGTGAAACTACAGGAATTCAAGTGGATTACCATCGTTCGTATGTAAATTGTCGGTAAAGATTTTTTGTATGTGCATGTTACAAACCAAATATGCGAATTATCAATACAAAACCCATCGTTGGGTTGACATTATAATATCAGGATGTTTGTTGTTCACTGTTTGAGAACCAATAAACACGGAAGTCGAATCAATTCCCCAAAATGGATTCGCATAGTGCAAACCATAGTCATGCTAAGTTGTTTACATCCAAAAATTGGAAGTTGGGGCTTGTCTGTAAGTTTATGAAGTTTCCAAATCTGCTTCAAATTTCCTTTTATATGGTACATTGTGAAAGGAATTTTTGGTGAAATAAATATTTCATTGATGAATTGCATATATAACTCCAATTATAGTGTTGCAATTGGCTGTAGTACTGGAGTTAAGACTTATCAAACTGCAGAGTCGAGTCAAATAGAATGTGATCCATAATTCACTATAAGGTATTAGGTGTACCTGGTTGGACAGCGACATGAATTTTTTCTCACGTGGCACCAACAGTGAAAATTTCTAGTCTCACCATTTCTTTTTTTTTTTAACCCTTTACCTAACATGAAAAGCAGACGACACTTGCAAAAATAATTCTTGAATAACTAATTTTTTTTCATTTTTTGTCTCAAAAACATAGGTTATGACCCCTCGTTGGAACGAGCTCGATGAGCTCGTTCCAACGAGGGGTCATAACCTATGTTTTTGAGACAAAAAATGAAAATATTTTGAAAATTAATTGGCGATTTTTGAGAATAACGCTGGCCGGTTTTGGCCGTTACGTTGGGTAAAGGGTTAACTAAAAACATTCAACAAGAGGGTTCAATTTCCGTGAGGGATTGCTTGAAAACCAAAACACTTTTCAACCTAATATAATTTCTTTATACGGGAGTGATAGACAAACAAAACTATTATTCACCCAATTTCTACAAGATCTTCCTAAAAAATAAAGGACAATTTTCCATGATTTTCAATTCTCACGACAGATATTTCCAGTTTTCATGGCTCCTATTTTGAAAATAGGAATGAATCCTACATTACTCATCTGACGGTGATTCTGTCTTACTTGCTGTGAGTTGCCAAATAATTATATAACACCCTGTTTATGGATCAATCTGCTTCAAACTTGGTATGAATATGTTCATCACCACAGGAACTTGTGCATCTGTGATTATAGTTCCGGTCGGATTATTTTGCCTGAATTATGCCCCTTTTCAACTTGAAAAAGTGGGCCTAGAATTTTGTCCTGAGATTTTCTCAGATGTTTATGGGTTGACTACTTTGAAACTTGGTGTGGATGTTTACTACCATGGTAACCTGTGCACCTGCAATTCTAGTTCCACTTGGATTTTTTTTGCCAGAGTTATGCCCCTCATTGTCTTAGAATGTCTGAATTTTATCCGGAGATTTTCTCAGACGTTTTTGGGTAAATTCCTTTGAAACGAGGTATGGATGTGGGGTCCTGTGCACACTGAGCAGTTTACATTCAGCAATACATTTTTCAAAATATTTAAGCAAAACCAAATCATGTGATCCTTCATTGGAACGAGCTCACTGAGATCGTTCTAATGAGGGGTTACATGATATGGTTTTGTTGAAATTTTTTTGAAATAAATTTTGAATTTCTCTATTTTGGGTAAAGGGTTAATTAAAAGCATACAAACACAATTGGTGAATGTATTTAAAAAATTTCAATTTACAGACAACTGTTATGTGCAACACTCAATACGGTTTCTTCAATGTCATGCATCTCTTTTCAACGGGGCCTTACCGGAATGCTGACATCCATTGTTCAGCATACAGTCGACCAGTAAGGTGTAATAAGGTGAGATAATCTAATTAATCACCTATAACCTGCTTCATATTTCTGGGCAGTTCAGCCGGAGTTGTAATTAACAGAAACTCAGTTCACACTTCGATTAATTTTAATTGGGATTTTCAAGGATATTCTTCACATATATTAGACAATTAGATACATAAATATGATTTGGAAGAAAAACTGATTTTTTTCACTTAATTAAATTTTGGATCATAACACATCATTTGGAAGAAAAATTGATTTTATTCAGTTAATTTTGAATACAAGAATATATTTATATTACAAGATAAAATAAAGGTCTTGCCTGATGAGCACACCAAGTTCAAAAACAATCCTATGATAAATGTGGCCTGTGGGCATTGTCAAAGAATGTTGATGCACAAATGCAATAAATTCAAAGATTGTTGCTAACAGCAACAGTTTTTGAGGGAAATGAAAAGAAAATCAATAGCTCCTATCTTTGTCACCCTGCATATGATTACAAAGTTTCAAAACAACCTGATAATGAATGTGCTCTCTGAGGCATGCCAAAGGAAGATGTTAATGCACAAATGCACTAAGTAGAAGGTCATTGCTTGTGGCAATGGTTTTGGTTTTTTTTTTTTTTATGGAAATTCATAAATATACCCTGCAGAGAGTGCAAAAGGGATAAGTTGATGCACAAATGCAGTAAGTTCAAAGGCTGGTGATACCGACAATAATTTTTTATGGAAATGAAAAAAAGCAATAGCTTACATCGAGAGGTCACCCCGAACACACATACCAAGTTTCAAAGTGATCCAATCATAAATGTGCCCTGAAGGGTGTGTTAAAGGGAAATATTGAGGTCTGATTAAACTAAGTTCAAAGGTCAGTGGCAACAATTTTTGACAGAAATGGAAGAAAATTGACAGTTCTCATATAGATGTCACCCCACACAAGCACACCAAGTTTGCAAGCGATCCAATCATAAATGTGCCCTGCAGGGTGTGTCAAAGGGAAATATTGATGCTTAACTGCACTTAGTTTTTACTAAGTTCATCGAACGTCATTGTCAGTGGCTGTTTTGACGGAAATCGAAGAAAATCGATAGCTCCCATCTAGAGGTAACCCCCAAACAAGCATACAAAGTTTCAAACCGATCTGATCATAAATGTGCCCTGTAGGGCATACCAAAGGAATGTATTGATGTCTGACTAAACTAAGTTCAAAGATCGTTGCCAGAGGCAACATTTTTTGACAAATGGAAATGGAAGAAAGTTAAAAAATTTATAGTAATTTATATATTTTTTATACTTACCAATGACCCAGACATAGCTGGCGCTAACTCTTAAAAATATAGGGCCAAACACAAATTTTGCCCCCCAATCCCCAAAATTTGTATCCAAAACCAAAGAAAACATGTCCTGAATGGCCCTCCATACTTCACCTCTACTGTGCATGCGCAGTGTCAAGGACGTCCCGAAATTGGCGCCATTAATCATTCTTATAACCAGTGCCTGGTAAGCGCTATGTACTCAGCGGGGAGGTATGAGTTCCCAACTCCTGGGAGGGCCATCCCCGTCTGGGTCATTGGTAAGTATAAAAAATATATAAATTACTATAAATTTTTTAACATTTTTATACTGTACCAATGACCCAGACATAGCTGAATAGTAAAAATGCTGGAGGGCCTAGGACATAGAGGAAATTCCAATAAGCTCAATTATATAAAATAGAGTCATCCCCTCGAGGGGAAAAGGAGTATTAGGCCTTACATGTATCTTTCTTATTTATGATGAATTAGAAAGACACAACACCTTCCATAATTGAGCATCATAACATCCATGTACTCTATTAATATCCAGTATAATCCTTATACTAATAATTTTTAAAGTAAGCCAATAAATAAAGTTAGTAGATGTAGAAAGAGCTCTTACTTCATGAGCCGAAATCTCAAGCACAAACTGCTGAGTTAATGATATACCATAAGCATTACCGATAGTTAATTGAATCCATTAGCAATAGAATGGAGCGTAATGTCCTTCTATTAGGCATCAAAGACAGAAGAAGCTTACGTCCTTACTAATAAACTGATATCTGTTTATAAATACGTAAACTCTAACCGGACAGAGTAAAGGCCTATGCCCGTACGAAGACGGAAGGACCTTAATAACAATAGGTTCCGGATATTTATTAGGAGCCTGATTCTTAACCAAAAATCCAACATTAGTAGTAAAGGAAATAGTGTTTCCGATACTACAAAAGTGAGAATCGTCCACCGATAGTGCATGAAGCTCACTGACTCTTCAGTAGAAGAAAAGACTAAGAGAATAACTGTCTTAAAAGGTCAGAATTTGAAAACTACTGTTTCCAGAGGCTCAAATGATTACTTAGCTAAATAAGAACCGAAGCTAAATTCCGTATAGGAATTTAATCTAAGGATTCTAGGTCTATTTATCGAAAAGTTTCTAACTGACTTAGATAAAGAGACATAAGACTCAATTGTAAACTATCATAGAGTGCATAGGTATGAGATAACACAGACCTATAACCTTAATAGTAACAGGCTGCAGTTGATCTTGTCAAACAAGTATACTAGAAAGTTGCAATGTCTAGTATGGAGGGATCAAAAATATCAACATCATGATCCCTACACCAACGACGGAAGAGCCTCCACTTTAGCCGCATAGTATAGCGAAGAAGAAGAGGTTCTCCTACAGTTGAGACCTTGCGGGTTGTGATGGAGTTGACACGATTTCCCCAGCGAAAGAAGATCCTCTCATGGAGGAAGTTTTCGCGGTAAGTCCCACAGTAGACACCTGAGTAAATTTACCCACGGTCTCTGTGAAGACAGAGATGCTATCAACAGAATTGTATTGTGGATGTTTATCTTAGCAATACTTGCTGAATCAACAGAGCTGGAGGATACGCATATCCTATCATTCCGTCCTATTAGATCAATAGAGCGTTAACAACATAAGCTCAGGGATCCGGACATGGAAACAGATACGTCTGCAATTGAATAGTCAGTTGTGTCGCAAATAAATTATCATTGGGCACTCCCATTGATAGCAAATCTGATTGAATACTTGTTTGTTGAGAGTCCATTCTGACGGCAACAAGCGACCCTTACGTGAAAGGGAGTCTGCTAATACAATCAGACGACCCGGAATATGACGGACCGAAGCAGAACTTGGTGTACTATAACAAACAGAAGGATTCTTTCCGTTAAATTGAATAACGGAATCGAATGAGTGCCTCCCTGGTTCCGGAGATACGCAACTACTGTCGTATTAACGAACAGGATTTGGACATGCGTTTCTGAATAATGTTCATTCAATGACATAGTGCAAGCCTAAATAACATCATTTCCTGGAAGTTAAGTGCTTGCCTAGAAACTGCGGAACCCAAAGACCCTGGCACTTCGAAACCGTTGGGATCAATATTGTACCCCAACCTGTTTGACTGGCATCCGTCATAATCATAAAACTCGGATCCGACAACTGCAGTGGCACTCTCTGAGTCAGCCACCGAATGTTTGCCCCAGTCTGAATCTCTTGCTACACCTGATAGACAAGAGAACGTGTATATCGAGCAATTCACAGATTGCTGAAAAGTTGCCGTCGAAGAGAAGCTTCTTCGAGACCGAAGCGACTCTGAGAGAGTTCTTCACCTTACTATCCACACGCGTGGATGAAACTAGGGCTGCGTCACGTCTAACCAACTCCAGGTTGCCACTGAAGGGCAGAGTTATACGTGGGAAAACTACTGCCCTTGAAAGAAATCACATTGAGGATCATATCCTGGAATTCTTTCTCTTGAAGACGTAATGATAATGCCTCGGTAAGGTGGTCTAAGTATGATAAAGCATCTAAGTTAAGCCTATTAGACAACATTGTCGTTTCCAACATCGTGGTTGGAATTGACATAGACGGCGAAAAAGATAATTCCCAGTCTTCAGCACTGCCGTCTAGATGCATATGAACTCTCGGTATGCCCTGTTCTGCCGGTATAAATTATTTCCTAGAATTGAAAAAAGGCAGAATAGAGCATTGCGGACAAGAAACTAGACTATCATGCTTGGTAGCAAGCTTATATATAGCGTCGTTAAATAATTCGAATGTTCTAAAGACATTATTGGACTGTGTCGGTAAGTCAGGGACAATGTCCCTGAACCGATCAAAAACTCCGTGTCCAATGACGCTATTAGTCTCTTATCCAGCATCGCAGCAATGTAGTCCGACAGAACAACATCTGGAAGATAATGCCGGAAGAAATGTATGGCAGCTTCTGTTGTTCCGAAAGGGAAAGCACGAAATTGTCCGAATCCCTTTCGCCATCCTGTCGGACCCTATAAAGTGTTCGGTCGTCCGAACCTGATGCAACAGCGGAGCGCACCGACCCAGCGCCGTCGGATTATTCCTGAACCGACCGAGAATTGTCGTTTGCTGGGATGCTGCGATAAACTGTGCTATTTTGGATAGCACGTCCATCACTGAGGCCTGTGGAGAAGCGGTCTTACTGGAAGCTCCGTGTTCGTTACCCCATGCATACTTCTATTATGCGAGTGAACGGAGTGTATAGGCCTCGTGTCCGGATGTCCGGCTCGCAGTCCGGATGGACCTGGACGAGCTAGGAACCGGACTAAAAGGCTTCCTCCGTTCTCTCCTCTAATCCGCCGTCACTGGGTGTGCATTTGATTGATTTATAGTGCTCGCATCACCCAAAACTCCTTCTAGACCGCAACGGACGAACCCGGCTGCCGAACCATTCGATGAATGGACGCTACACCGGGCAAGCTAGCGGACGTCAAAGGCCGTCGAACCTACTAGGGTCCTCTTAGGCAATTGACGTATTTACATGAGCACTTTTCCGCTAGCTCTTCATTAATTGTGATGACGGAGGCACACTTCTGGAAGACATCACGGATACATCACCCTGATCATGATCGTCTGAAATAGAGATTGTTAAAGTAGAGTGACCCTGCGGGGAAAGGACCGGAATGGCCAATTCCCCACTAACATACCGTGACACATGCTTCCCATGTTGTCATCGAAATTAACACATACAGAACAGGAGTTAGTGCGAGTACACTGACAACATTATACAATGATTATGAAAGTCAGAGGAAGATTTCCTCTTATTACAATTGAACAATATCCTTTGATTGTGAAAAGAAAACAAAGTTCTAGTACTCGCACCAACCCCTGACAATCAAAATACATAATAACATGATCCATTAACATAGAAAAAATAATTGAAATAAAAAAATTTTGAAAAAATATTTTTTCAGAACAGCCCAAGTTTCTGAAAAGTAACGTTCAGCCCCAATGGATCCCAAGCCTAAGTGTGGACAAAAATTCTAAAAATATTTTGAACAATTTATGCAACACTTACGAACAATAATAATGCATCTAGTTATGATTAAATTAACATCAAGATATTATTTTCAAGAAATCCCCCCTCACACAGAGGGCTGTTGGAAATGTAAACAATAAGTGTAAAAACACAAGATCAAGACTCCAGGCACCCTGGCCCGAAATCAGTTACCAATAATACACTATCTGATGCAAAACAGAGACTTCCAGGGAAGAAACTGCAGAACATCAGATGGTAGATGCAGAACACTACGCCTAACCACCCATAGGTGAAGACGTAAACATGGGGAAAAGAACAGAATTCATTCTGTTATCCGGCTAAAACTCCCAAGAAATTTTAGTAATAATATTACAGAAAATATGCCAAAAGCATGGGAGAATAGCAAGAGGGGACTTAAAGGAAAGGGAGAGAGGAAAACACTGAACAAGCAGTGTAACTTGATAACAAGAATGACCACAACAGGCTGTTGCCTCGAAAGTTAAAAAATTTATAGTAATTTATATATTTTTTATACTTACCAATGACCCAGACTTAGCTGGTGCTAACTCCAACAAAACCAGGGCCAAACACAAATTTTGCCCCCCAATCCCCAAAATTTGCATCCAAAACAAAAAGAAATCATGTCCTAAAGGACCTCCATAGTACGCCTCTACTGCGCATGCGCAGTGACGTAGTCGTCCCGAAATTGGCGCCAATTATCATTCTTACTGGCAGTGCCTGGTCAGCGCTATGTACTCAGCGGGGAGGCAAGAGTTCCCAACTCCAGGGAGGGCCATCCCCGTCTGGGTCATTGGTAAGTATAAAAAATATATAAATTACTATAAATTTTTTAACATTTTTATACTGTACCAAAGACCCAGACTTAGCTGAATAGTAAACAGGCTGGAGGGCCTAGGACATAGAGGAAAATCCAATAAGCTCAATTATATAGTAAAGAGGTAACCCCTTAAGGAGAAAAGGAGTATTAGGCTTTACATGTATCTTTCTTACTTAATATTAAATTAGAAAGATACACTACCCTTAATAATTGAGCACAAAAACATTCATGTTCTCTATTAACATCCAGTATAACCCTTATACTAATTATTTTTAAAGCAAGCCAATAAATAAAGTAGTCCAGAGAATTGAGACTCTTTATAATCATTTAAAAGTGTCCGAGTATTGTATATTAAAGCTCGTTTGACACTTGACATATACAAATGCTTCACACCGAGCTACACTTTAAAAATAAGACATGAAATTAAACATTAATATTACACTTTAAAACCATCCCGGAAGCGACTCAGAAATACTGTCTTGGAGGAGGCATTCCCTTGCTTTTCACTATAAAGCAGGTGACCTAAGGGAACACCCGCCCCCCCCCCCCCCCCCCCCCCCCTCCCCTTGCCCTGGGTCAAATAGCCCAGAGCGAAGAGGGCAGCCGGATGGAGTCACTGCCGGAACAGAAAGCCTGCATAACTATAGTTGCAACTGTTTAGTGGACGACATTCTGAGCAACAGATAACGGACCTAAACAATGCAGGTCTCCAGAAATGGACTCAATATTTCTGAGATAAAAATTAGTAAATGTGGATGGCTGAGACCAATAAGCAGCCTTCATTAAATCTGTAATAGCAACACAATTAGCATAAGCCCAGGAAGTAGAAAGAGCTCTTACTTCATGAGCAGAAATCTTAAGCACAGACTGCTGAGAAGAAGATAAATCTTCATAAGCAGTACGGATAGTTAACTGAATCCATCTAGCAATAGAATGGACTGAAATGTCCTTTCTATTAGGCATCAAAGACAGAAAGAAACGTTTCCGTCCCTTTCTGATGAACTGAGATCTCTGTTTATAGATACGTAGTGCTCTAACAGGACAGAGTAAAGGCCTACGCCCGTCTGAAGACGGAAGAGCCTTAATAACAATAGGTTCCGGATATTTATTAGGAGCCTGGTTCTTAGCTAAAAAACCCACATTAGTAGTGAAGGTGATAGTGTTCCCAACACTACGATAATGAGAATCATCCACCGATAGTGCATGAAGCTCACTGACTCTTCTGGCAGAAGAGAAAGCTAAGAGAAAAGCTGTCTTATAAGATAAGAATTTGAAATCTACTGTCCCAAGAGGTTCAAATGGCTTTTCCTTCAATTTAAGGAGAACCCAAGCTAAATTCCACTTAGGAATTAATCTAAGAGTTCTGGGTCTATTTATCGAAAAGTTTCTAACCAATTTCGATAAAGAGACATTAGATCCAATTTGTAAACTATCATGATGTGCATAGGTATCAGATAACATAGATCTATAACCCTTTATAGTAACAGGCTGCAGTTTGATTTCGTCAAACAAGTATACTAGAAAGTTTGCAATGTCTGGTATAGAGGGATCAAATATATCTACAGAATGATCCCTACACCAACGACGAAAAACCTTCCACTTAGCCGCATAGTTTAGCGAAGAGGAGGTCCTCCTACAGTTAGAAATCGCGTCCACTGCTCGTCCTGTAAAGTGCTTGCCATGCAAGAAGGACCGCACAACGGAAAAACGTGAAGGTTGAGACCTTGCGGGTTGTGATGGAGTTGGCGCGATTTCCCCTGCGAAAGAAGATCCTCTCGTGGAGGAAGCTTCCGCGGTAGGTCCCACAACAGACACCTGAGTAGATTTATCCACGGTCTCTGTGGCGACAGAGATGCTACCAACAGAATCTTGCATTGAGATTGTTTTATCTTTAGCAATACTTGTTGAATTAACGGCGCTGGAGGATACGCGTATCCTATCATTCCGTCCCAAGGGATCGACACAGCGTCTACTGCAAATGCTCTTGGATCCAGACACGGGGACACATACGTCTGCAACTGATTGTTGAGATGTGTCGCAAATAAGTCTATCATTGGCCGTTCCCATTGGTAGCAAATCTGATTGAATACTTGTTTGTTGAGAGTCCACTCCGACGGCAACAAGCGACCCTTTCGTGAAAGGGAGTCTGCTAGCACATTCAGACGACCCGGTATGTGACGGACCGAAAGAAGAACGTGATGTTCCAACGCAAACAGAAGGATTCTTTCCGTTAGATTGAACAACGGAACTGAATGAGTGCCTCCCTGATTCCGTATATACGCCACTACTGTCGTATTGTCGGATAGAATTTGGACATGAGCATCGTGAATAATGTCCATCCAGTGACGTAACGCAAGCCAAATTGACATCATTTCCTTGATGTTTGTGTGCTTGCACAGGAATTGCGGATCCCAAAGACCCTGGCATCTCGAATCCGTTGGGATTAATGATGCACCCCAACCTGTTTGACTGGCATCCGTCATAATGGTAAAACTCGGATCCGGCAACTGCAGCAGAACTCCTTGAGTTAACCACTGAATGTTTGCCCAAGTCTGTATCTCTTGTTTCACTTGATCTGACAAGAGAACGTCTACATCGAGCGAATGAATTTTCACACTCCAATTCTGAGTCAGGAAAATTTGAAGAGGACGTGTGCGTAGCCGCCCCATCGGAATGAGATCCGCGGCGGCTCCGCACAGACCTATCAGTCTCATAAATTCTCTCGCCGTGACTTTGTCTGCATGCAGACAATAGCGAGCGTAACAACTGACTAATTTCGCTCTGGTTAACGGCAGACGAACGAGATTGTTGTGCGTCTCGAAACTCATTCCCAGATGAGTGAATGACTTGGACGGCACCAGATCCGACTTCTCCTCGTTTACTATGAAACCGAGACGTCGGAGCAATAGAAGAAGATTCTGAACATCGTTCTGAAGCGTTAACTCGTTGCCGTACCTCTGAAGAATGTCGTCCAGGTAGGCCGACGTTACCGCAGATGAATGAGCTCGGAAGTAGATCATTACCGAGTACATTACCCGAGTGAAAGCCCAGGGTGCTAGATTCAATCCGAAGCACATGGCCCGGAACTGATACACCACTCCTAGGACTGCGAAGCGTAGATACTTTCGGAATGTCGGATGTACCATGACGTGAAAGTACGCATCTTTGAGATCTATGCTCGTTGCATAATCGTTCACCCGAATACTCGCTCTGACCGATCGAATCGTCTCCATATAAAACTTCGGAGCGACGATCAGCTTGTTTATCCAGCTCAAATCTATGACTGGACGGAACGAGCCGTCTGGTTTCGGAACCAGAAACAGATGGCTGTAGAATCCCAGAGATTCCTGGTTTTCTACGACCTCTACCGCGTTCTTCATTAAAAGAGACTGCACCTCTGATAACAGAGCGTCTCTTTTCTGTGGATTTGACGGAAGATGAGTCCACTTTGGACTTCGAGTTAATGGAGGCTTTCGTTTGAAGGATATCTTTAGACCTTCCGAAGTCACTTCTCTCACCCACGGGTCGTCCGTAATCGACGCCCACTCTTGTGAAAAACTCGACAACCTTCCGCCAACCGGAACGCGATAGAGGTTTAAGCCATCACCTCCTGGACCTGCGAGGCCTGCGGTAGGAGAAACCACGTCTTCCATGACCCGCACCTCGCCTCGTCGACCTCGGGGCGTCCGACCGATTGTCCCGGCCTGAAGGACGTCCCGAACGAGAGTCGCTATCCTGACGGTCTCTCGAATAAGACCAAGAGGACGCACCGGAACCTCTATAGGAACCTCTCTTGGGCGCATTAGACCCAGAAGTGCCTGCCTTATTCGTGTCTGCTGTATCCGACCTTTTAGGAGCGGATCTGAACAACAGAGAATCATTAGCTTTCTTTTTAATATTATCATAAATAGCGGAAAGCTTGCCGTCAAAGAGAAGTTCTCCTGAGACCGAAGCGACTCTAAGAGAGTTCTTCACCTTAGAATCCACTAGTGTGGATGTAGCTAGGGCTGCGTCACGTCTAACCAACTCCAGATTTGCCACTGAAAGGGCGGAGTTACACGTGGAATAAGCTACTGCCCTTGAAAGAAGTCTTAAAGAGGATTGTATATCCTGAAACTCTTCCCCTTGAAGGCGCAGTGATAACGCCTTAGTAAGGTGATCTGCGTAAGATAAGGCATCTAAATTGGCTCTGTTAGACGCAATAGCTGTTTCCAACACCGCGGTTGGAATAGAAGCTGACGACGGTAATGATAGCTCTAAGTCTTCCGCCTCGTCGTCCATACGCAGAGGAACTCTCGGTATACCCTGTCCTGCCGTGTCGAATTTATTCCTTGCATTAATGAAAGGCAGGTTAAGAGTATTAGCGGACAAGAAACCTGCTTTCCCCGTCCTGGAAGCAAGTTTAAATATAGCGTCGTTCAATAATTCAAATGTTCTTGCAACATTATTGGACTGCGACGGAAACTCGGGAGCGATGTCCCTGAACCGCTCAAAAAATTCAGAGTCCAATGACGCTATAATTCTCTTGTCCGGAAGCGCAGCAGTCTGGCCCGACGGAACAACTTGAGGGAGAAAGTGCCGGATGAAGTCCACGGCAGCTTTATGTTGTTCCGAAAGGGATAGCTCCAATTCATCCGTATCCCTTTCACCATCCGGTCGGACCTCCCGATGTTCCCGGTCGTACGCCCCCGATGCTTCGGCGGAGCGTACCGACCCAGCGCCGTCGGATAATTCTCGATCCGACACCGTTTCTGTCGGCTGCTGGGATGCTGCGATAAGCTGTGCTATCTGCACTAGAATGTCCGACGTCGAGACCTGCGGAGGCGCGGTCTTTCGCTGCTTCGCCGAGGGCAGCTCCGCATCAGATGGCTCCCGCATACTTTTCCTATGCGAACGTCCGGAGTCCATCGGTCTCGAATCCCTGGCTGCCGGATGGTGTGACCTGGTCGCCGAAGAATCCTTCATCGGCGAAGCTGGCAAAATATCGGAGGTCACGCAGCCCAGGTGCGGTCGTGTGCGCCGACGAGAAGAGGAAGCCTTAACAGTCTCTGCGGACTGCTTATACAACGGAGCGTCCCGAGCGACGGACGTATGCTCCGCTAAAGACACATTTTGTACCACAACATCTGGTCCCAGATGTTGTTGTACGAGAGAGGGGCCTCTCTCGCTCGCGGCCCGGCTGGACCTGGACGAGCTAGGAACCGGACTAAAAGGCTTCCTCCGTTCTCGTTTACTATCCGCCGTCACTGGGTGTGCATCTATTATGTTTATAGTGCTCGCATCACCCAAAATTTCCTCTTGGACCGCATCGGACGAACCCGGCTGCCGAACCATTCAGTGAATGGACGCTACACCGGGCGAGCTAGCGGACGACATTCGTCTAATCTCCATGAGCACTTTTGCCGCTAGCTCTGAATTTATTTGTGACGACGGACGCACACTTGAAGAAGATAACATGGAAACATCACCCTGTTCTGGTTCCTCTGAAATAGAAACTGAGAGAGTAGAGTGACCTTGTGGAGAAAGAGCCGGCATCGCTCTTTCTCCAGAAACAACATATCGTGACACACGTTTCCAATGTTTCTCATCCCAATGTTCACATATAGGACAGGGATTAATGCGAGAACACTGACTACAATTAATACAATGATCATGAAAGTCAGAGGAAGATTTCTTCCTATTACAATTTGAACAATGTCCCTTCATTGTGAAAGAACAACAATAAGTCCTAGTTACTCGCAAAAACCCCTGACACAAAGATACATAATAACATGATCCATTAATAAATGAAAAAACAATTGCAAAACAAAATAATTTTGAAAAAATATTTTTTCAGAGAAGCCCAAGTTGCTGAAAAGTAACGTTGAGCCCCGATGGATCCGATGGCAAAGTGTGGTCAAAAATTTTAAATTTATATAAAATAATTAATGAGACACTTTCGGATAATATAAATGTATCTTATAATGAGATAAACTACCACAAAGGCAAACAGCCCCCCCTCAAAAAAGGCTGTTGCCAATGAAAACAAACAGTGTAAACACACTAGAAAACATGACTCCAGGCACTGAAAAAACTGGCCCGGAATCAGTCATCAATTACACTCTATCTGATGCAAAACAGAGACTCCCAGGGGAGAATCTGTAGAACATCAGATGGAAGATGCAGAACACAAACGTTATACACCCATGGGTGAAAACGTAACTATGGGGAAAATAACAGAAAACATTCTGTAACCAAGCAACTCTCCCAGGAAATTTTAGAAATGAAACTTCTCAAAAATATGCCAAAAGCATGGGAGAATTGCAAGGGGGGACTTTAGAAGGCTAGGGGAGAGGAAACACTGAATAAGCAGTGCAACAATTAGCAAGAATGACAACAAGAGGCCCATGCCTCGAAAATAGGCAACTTAACATAATTTCAACAAAAAATTTTAAGTACAGCCCTGATTATTTTTTGCCACTTCTTTTTCCTCTCCTCCTTCTATCCTCCTTAGAATCACATTTTCTCCAAAAATTACGTGTCTGGCATCCTTTAAACTGAGATTTACAAGCACAAAGATCAGTGAGATGTTGACTGATGAAGGGCCAAACAGAGAATGATAATTGGCGCCAATTTCGGGACGACTACGTCACTGCGCATGCGCAGTAGAGGCGTACTATGGAGGTCCTTTAGGACATGATTTCTTTTTGTTTTGGATGCAAATTTTGGGGATTGGGGGGCAAAATTTGTGTTTGGCCCTGGTTTTGTTGGAGTTAGCACCAGCTAAGTCTGGGTCATTGGTACAGTATAAAAATATAGGTAACTTAACATAATTTCATTAAAAAATTTTAATTTACAGCCCTGATAATTTTCTGTCACTCATTTTTCCTCTCCTCCTTCTATATTCTCCTTAGAATCACCATTTCACTAAAATTTATCTGTCTGGCATCATTTAAACTGAGATTTACAAGCACAAAGATCAGTCAGATGTTAACTGATGAAGGGCCAAACAAAGAATGATTAATGGCACCAATTTCGGGACGTCCTTGACACTGCGCATGCGCAGTAGAGGTGAAGTATGGAGGGCCATTCAGGACATGTTTTCTTTGGTTTTAGATGCAAATTTTGGGGATTGGGGGGCAAAATTTGTGTTTGGCCCTATATTTTTAAGAGTTAGCGCCAGCTGTGTCTGGGTCATTGGTACAGTATAAAAATATCGATAGCTCCCATCTAGAGGTAACCCCATACCACCCATCTAGAGGTCACCCCAAACCAGCATGCCAGGTTTCAAAGCAATCCAGTCATAAATGTGCCCTGTCGGGTGTGCCAAAGAAAAATATTGAGGTCTGACTAAACTAAGTTCTAAGAACGCTGTCCGTGGCAACATTTTTTTGACAGAAATGGAAGAAAATCGATAGCTCTCATCTAGAGGTCACCCCAAACAAGCATGCCAAGTTTCAAAGCAATCCGATCATAAATGTGCCCTGTAGGGTGTGCCAAAGGGAATTATTGAGGTCTGACTAAATTAAGTTCTAAGAATGTTGGCCACGGCAACATTTTTTGATGGAAATTGAAGAAAATCGATAGCTCCCATCTAGAGGTCACCCCAAACAAGCATACCAAGTTTCAAAGCGATCTGATCATAAATGCGACCTGTGAGGTGTGCCAAAGGAAATTGTGGACGTACGTACTAACGTACGGACGAGAAGTGATGGCAATAGCTCAGCTTGACTTTGTCAAGTTGAGCTAAAATGCATAAATATTTCAGAACAAACACATGTTTTATAGTCCTACAAGATGGGACACAGCATCACCATACCGAACAGGTGTCATGTCACCTGCCTCTAATTTTTTCTTTCTAGGTGGAATCTTTCCCGTTTCTGATTTGAAGGATTGTGGTTTCCATGAATGCCTTCTCTGCTTCTATCAAGTCAATAAACTTGTCGTTATTGGGGTGGTGGTGATACAGTTGGGCTAGTTTAGCATGCCACCCCTCAATATGATTGTTAGTTTGTGGGCCCTGGTTGCCATAGTGATTCCACATGGCCCGGCCACCTTCTACCCACTGCTCAGTTACGTAATCTGGAAACCCAAGAACTTCAGGGTTTTTGAAGTCAGTCTCTTCTAGAGCATTTAGCCCAAAATCGTCCATATCACTCATTCTCATGAGAGGCAGTGCTGATGCACGACGAACAAGTTTGGTAACACTGTCATCATTTCCAAATACACTTTGTTGCCAGTGTTTTTGTGCATTTCTCCAAATTGCTTGTCTAAAATGGAATAAGCAACCCTTTAATTCACAACTGACCACATTCCGAAAAGCTTTTTGAGCAGCAGTTTCAAAGTCGGTAACAATCCTCGTGGGCCGTAGAGGTGCATTTAGTCTTTGAGAATTAGTTTCTATTACTGTATTAAAGAATGCTTCATAAATTCTTTGAGTTTTGTTTGGGAGTTATGCGTACACCAATGGAAACATTTTATTGTCCACAGTTTGGTTGGCAACATTTCCAATGAAACAATGCTATTTCTTTGACTCTTGATTTGGAACTTATGTCCTTGGTATACAAGATTTTGTCCTCCGCGTCTGTTGGGTATAAACTGTACTTGTACTTGTGAATTTTGGAATGCAATGGTTTGCGAGTTTCCGATATTTATTAGAACACTGCCTCATGTTTACTTAGTACTTTTCAAAGGAATAAATGAAAGACAATAAAAACAAATAAATGGCCTGAGTGACTAGAAATAATGTCATTTTACTTAGCCGACAAACAGAACACTCATTATTCAATCACAACTAACACTGTTTCTTGTAGAAACTCAAATTGAAACTGGTGTGAATTTTGTTGTGCTAGTGTGAGCAGTTAAAAGAAACAGACTATACCTAATTAACCCTTTACCTAACCTGAAAAGCAGACGACACTTGCAAAAAAAATTCTTGAATAACTAATTTTTTTCATTTTTTGTCTCAAAAACATAGGTTATGACCCCTCGTTGGAACGAGCTCGTTCCAACGAGGGGTCATAACCTATGTTTTTGAGACAAAAAATGAAAATATTTTGAAAATTAATTGGCGATTTTTGAGAATAGTGCTGGCCGGTTTTGGCCGTTACGTAGGGTAAAGGGTTAACAATGATCTGTACTGGCATAGTGAGAACAAATTTCAGTTTTATGATTACAGCATGCCGGCATTCCGAGAATAAACCTTTTCAACATGGGAGATGCACTTTAAATACATTCAGAGGCACTGATGGCATTGTCTCTCCTGGCGAGTGTTCAGTTCAATTTGTACCAGGAAAGATAACTCCAGAGTTTTAAAAAGCAAGAGACAAACATGTTAATATTTTCATGGAAATTGGGGGTGATTTTCAGGGAAATGGAATGGCACTCATGCCATATCGATTAACTCATTCACACACGCATGTCATTCTGTGTATATATGGTAATACACTGTTAGAAAGCGCTCACAAAGCCCATTCCAACAGTGTGTTACATCACAAAATATTAACACCAAAGTCAAAGAAGACTGTGTTTTATAATCATTATGAAAGTTAAGGACAATTCGAGTCAACTGTATGCAAGCAAATGAAAAGTTGTTTGCCTTACTTTTTGTGAATGAGAAACAAACAAAACAAAATGATCATTCACCTGCATGTATTTGTAGAGGCTTGTAACAATGATGAATCTCAGGAGATGTTGAAAATTTGAAAGAAAAAGAATACCCACTCCACAATCAACACTCTTCCTCATAAAACTGTAATTATCAAAGCAACCTACATGTCAATGGGTACAAATGTCTTGGTCTTCCTCCCTTTCATTTGTAAATTTTCCATGACCTCATCATTAATAAGACCATCTACTGGCAGTATTACTGTTGGACCTGGCGGCGGTATTCGAACCCGTAGTCCCCATAAGGTGCTCCTTTTTCTTATTTCTTTGGCACAAATAAACCTGTGGGTTAAAAACAAAACATGAACATTAGTGGTCCAGTTTCCTGTCGATCTAATGGGAGTTTCTTTCAATTTTTGAACTGTTGGCTGTATCACTGTAAAAATGAACTCACAAATTAAAGATTAGGCATAAAAAAGTTAAAAATCTGTTTCTTAGGCCCTCCCACATATTCCTTTTGTCTGCTGCATGTTCTCTTTTTATAACCAATGCGAACTTAAAATGAAAGTGTCAATGGCACTGTAGACCAACTTGTGTAAAACATGTACATGTACAGTATGTAACACATCAATGACACACATCTAGGTAATGAACTGATAACAAAGGTACATGTAAAGTATTGTAAAGGTCTGTACATAAATACTGACCATAGCCTGTAACAAATGTACAGGTAAAGTATTGTAAAGGTGGGTGACAGATGCCTCCAGCCAGAGCCGTATTGAAATGTGCACTTACTGTGTATAAGTAGCAAAGAATAAATCAAAGTTTGTCTAATTGGCCGGCGGTGGCCATCTTGAAATTTCAGACCGCACCCAAAAATACTTGTTCTCGTCCCAAGGTAACAACAAAGATACCCAAGAATTATTTGTGATGATCAGTTCATAAATACAGCCTCTAGCCCAAGTTGTATTGACATTTGTACTGTGTATAAGTAGCACTGAATGAATCAAAATTCATCCAATTTGCATAATTTATACACAAGAAAAAAACCTGTATTATATGTGATGTATTCCACATTACTAAACATTCATATGCAAATTTATTCAAATCAGAACTTTCATATAGAAGTTCTGTACAAAAAACTGATTGTAACTAATTTCAGTACAAAATGGTCCCGGCAGCCATCTTGAAATTCGGACCGCACCCCCAAACACTCGTTCTCGTCCATATGTGATAACAAAGGTACCCAAGAATTTTCGTGAAGATCGGTTCAGAAATACAGCCCCTAGGCTAACCCGAGCCGTATTGACATCTGTACGTACTGTGTACAAGTAGCACTGAATAAATGAAAGTTCATCTAATTTGCATAATTTCTGCACAAGAAAAATCTGTATTATATATGATGTATTCCATGTTACTAAACATTTATACAAAAATTTTTCAAATCAGAACTTTCATACAAAAAACTGATTGCACTAATTTTGGTACAAAATAGCTGCTGGTGGCCATCTTGAATTTTGGACCACGCCCAAAAACACTCGTCCTCACCCCACAGTGATAAAAAAGGTACCCAAGAATTTTCATAAAAATTTTGGTACAAAATAGCTGCTGGTGGCCATCTTGAATTTTGGACCACGCCCCAAAACACTCGCCCTCGTCCCACAGTAATAACAAAGGTACCCAAGAATTTTCATAAAGATCGGTTCATAAAGCCGGAGCCGTATTGAATTGTTGATGGACGGACAAGACGAATGACAGGCCATGACATAACCTCAAATTTGACGTGAAAGTTGTGCTAAATATGAAAATCAAATGGTTTATGTCTGATATTTTACACAAGTTAATAAAATTGATAAATTTTCCCCTTGAAAGCAAAAAAGGCGCATTGCAAAGCCTTCTTGCATTCAAGGGTTGAAATACACCACCACCCATCCTATTCTGTAGATTATGTGGCCTAAAACATAAAACAAACCAAGAACATGAACTTTTGATGACAAAAGAATAATTGGTAAACTGTGAAAAAAGTGTTGTGTTGGATTAACCTCTCCATTATCATGGCTCTTGAAAATATAGATATCGAAAAATAGATATTGAGAAATTTTCCTCAGTAGCTTTCTAAATGATGTCACACTTCGGCGCATGACATTGTCTTAAAGGAACGATCAGCTGATCTTTATTGTTTTGAAACGTACGCATTTGGGGTCAAGTTGGGCTGAATATTGTGCACTAAAATGTCTCATAGCATATAACAATGAAAGTGTCAATGTCACTGTAGCTTAACTTGTCTGTGTGTTGTGTTTGATGAAAAGGATAATGATCAATGTTTATGAAAGGATTATGAAGTAAGAAGTAAGACAACAATTGTGATAATTGGGAATATGTTAATTTCTGTTCCTTCTATGCTATGTTTTTAATAAAAATAATATGAGGTGTACACTGTACTAAAGAACTGGGGTGGGTTAATATGGCCTTCACAGTTAATATATGTGGCCCTCACAGTTAACATATGTCAACAAAAGTTACCAAGTTACAGTGAAATTATTCCAAAAGGAGTCATCCTATCAAGTTACAATGAAATCTCTTCATAAATATGGCCTGTAGACTGTGCTAAAGGTTTTTGGGCTTCAGGCCCCAGTAGCTGTCATAGTTGACCAATCATGGCCAAAAGGGGATGTCATCATCTAGGCATTATATGGAGTCAAGCTAACAAGTTACTCTGAAATCCTTCCATAAATACTTCCTATAGACTATACTAACAGTTTTCGGTTTTTGCGCTCAGGCAGCCATCATGGTTGAATGATCAAGACCAAAAGGAGTTCTCATCTTGAAATTATTTGGAGTCATCCTACCAAGTTACAATGAAATCCCTTCATAAAGGTGACCTGTAGACGGTGCTAAAGGTTTTCGGGCGTCGGGGCCCCTGTAGCCGTCACAGTTGACCAAACGCTTCCAAAAGGGGACATTCTCATCTAAACATTATATGAAGTCAACCTACCAAGTTACAATGAAATTCCTCCATAAATATGACCTGCAGACTGTGCTAAAGGTTTTCAGGTTTTGGGCTCGGACAGCCATCACGGTGGACAGATCATGACCAAAAGAGGACATTCTCATCTAGACATTATACAGAGGCATCCTACCAAATTACAATGAAATTCCTTCATAAATACGACCTGTAGACTGTGCTAATGATTTTCGGGTTTTGGGCTCGGGCAGCCATACCAGTTGACCAATCGCGACCAAAAGGGGACGTTCTCATCCAGACATGACCCAAACCTGCATATAATATGATCTATAGACTATGCTAAAGGTTTTCGGGCAGCCATCATGGCTGAATGATCGCGACCAAAAGGGGACACTCTCATCTAGAAACAAGAGCTCACGTATCGCTGAAGCAATACAATGTCCCCTACCACACTAATGAGCATTAATAACTAGATGTGATCAGCATGAATTCCGTTGAAGCGTTTCCAAAACTGAAAACTGATATTTTGGCGATTTTCCATATTTCCAAGGGCCATAACTCACACAAGAATAATGCAATCTGCATGAAACTCAAACTTGATCTGTAAGTCATCGTTCTATAGTAGGTTACCAAGAATGAAATCATTCGGTTGAAGCATTTCAAAAAAAAAGTCCGGAAAGTTAAAAAATATATATAGTAATTTATATATTTTTTATACTTACCAATGACCCAGACTAAGCTGGTGCTTACTCTAACAAAACCAGGGCCAAACACAAATTTTGCCCCCCAATCCCCAAAATTTGCATCCAAAACAAAAAGAAATCATGTCCTATAGGACCTCCATACTACGCCCCCACTGCGCATGCGCAGTGTCAAGGACGTCCCGAAATTGGCGCCAATTATCATTCTTACTGGCAGTGCCTGGTCAGCGCTATGTACTCAGCGGGGAGGCAAGAGTTCCCAACTCCTGGGAGGGCCATCCCCGTCTGGGTCATTGGTAAGTATAAAAAATATATAAATTACTATAAATTTTTTAACATTTTTATACTGTACCAATGACCCAGACTTAGCTGAATAGTAAACAGGCTGGAGGGCCTAGGACATAGAGGAAAATCCAATAAGCTCAACTATATAATAAAGAGGTAACCCCTTAAGGAGAAAAGGAGTATTAGGCTTTACATGTATCTTTCTTATTTAATATTAAATTAGAAAGATACAATACCCTTAATAATTGAGCACAATAATATTCATGTTCTCTATTAACATCCAGTATAACCCTTATACTAATTATTTTTAAAGTAAGCCAATAAATAAAGTAGTCCAGAGAATTGAGACTCTTTATAGTCATTTAAAAGTGTCCGAGTAATGTATATTAAAGCCCGTTTGACACTTGACATATACAAATGCTTCACACCGAGCTACACTTTAAAAATAAGACATGAATGAATTTTAACATTAATATTACACTTTAAAACCATCCCGGAAGCGACTCAGAAATACTGACTTGGAGGAGGCATTCCCTTGCTTTTCACTATAAAGCAGGTGACCTAAGGGAACACCCCCCCCCCCCCCCCCTTCCCCTTGCCCTGGGTCAAATACCCCAGAGCGAAGAGGGCAGCCGGACGGAGTCACTGCCGGAACAGAAAGCCTGCATAACTATAGTTGCAACTGTTTAGTGGACGACATTCTGAGCAACAGATAACGGACCTAAACAATGCAGGTCTCCAGAAATGGACTCAATATTTCTGAGATAAAAATTTGTGAATGTGGATGGCTGAGACCAATGAGCAGCCTTCATTAAATCTGTAATAGCAACACTATTAGCATAAGCCCAAGAAGTAGCAAGAGCTCTTACTTCATGAGCGGAAATCTTAAGCACAGACTGCTGAGAAGAAGATAAACTCTCATAAGCAGTACGGATAGTTAATTGAATCCATCTAGCAATAGAATGGACCGAAATGTCCCTTCTATTAGGCATCAAAGACAGAAAGAAACATTTCTGTCCCTTTCTGATAAACTGAGATCTCTGTTTATAGATACGTAACGCTCTAACAGGACAGAGTAAAGGCCTACGCCCGTCTGAAGACGGAAGAGCCTTAATAACAATAGGTTCCGGATATTTATTAGGAGCCTGATTCTTAGCTAAAAAACCCACATTAGTAGTGAAGGTGATAGTGTTCCCGACACTACGATAGTGAGAATCATCCACCGACAGTGCATGAAGCTCACTGACTCTTCTAGCAGAAGAGAAAGCTAAGAGAAAAGCTGTCTTATAAGATAAGAATTTGAAATCTACTGTCCCAAGAGGTTCAAATGGCTTTAGTTTGCAATGTCTGGTATAAAGGGATCAAAAATATCTACAGAATGATCCCTACACCAACGACGAAAAACCTTCCACTTAGCCGCATAGTTTAGCGAAGAGGAGGTCCTCCTACAGTTAGAAATCGCGTCCACTGCTCGTCCTGTAAAGTGCTTGCCATGCAAGAAGGACCGCACAACGGAAAAACGTGAAGGTTGAGACCTTGCGGGTTGTGATGGAGTTGGCGCGATTTCCCCTGCGAAAGAAGATCCTCCCGTGGAGGAAGCTTTCGCGGTAGGTCCCACAACAGACACCTGAGTAGATTTATCCACGGTCTCTGTGGCGACAGAGATGCTACCAACAGAATCTTGCATTGAGATTGTTTTATCTTTAGCAATACTTGTTGAATTAACGGCGCTGGAGGATACGCATATCCTATCATTCCGTCCCAAGAAATCGACAGAGCGTCTACTGCAAATGCTCTTGGATCCGGACACGGAGACACATACGTCTGCAACTGATTGTTGAGATGTGTCGCAAATAAGTCTATCATTGGCCGTTCCCATTGGTAGCAAATCTGATTGAATACTTGTTTGTTGAGAGTCCACTCCGACGGCAACAAGCGACCCTTTCGTGAAAGGGAGTCTGCTAGCACATTCAGACGACCCGGTATGTGACAGACCGAAAGAAGAACCTGATGTTCTAGCGCAAACAGAAGGATTCTTTCCGTTAGATTGAACAACGGAACTGAATGAGTGCCTCCCTGATTCCGTATTGTCGGATAGGATTTGGACATGAGCATTGTGAATAATGTCCATCCAATGACGTAACGCAAGCCAAATTGACATCATTTCCTTGATGTTTATGTGCTTGCACAGGAATTGCGGATCCCAAAGACCCTGGCATCTCGAATCTGTTGGGATCAATGATGCACCCCAACCTGTTTGACTGGCATCCGTCATAATGGTAAAACTCGGATCCGGCAACTGCAGCGGAACTCCCTGAGTTAACCACTGAATGTTTGCCCAAGTCTGAATCTCTTGTTTCACTTGATCTGACAAGAGAACGTCTACGTCGAGCGAATGAATTTTCACACTCCAATTCTGAGTCAAGAAAATTTGGAGAGGACGCGTGCGTAACCGCCCCATCGGAATGAGATCCGCAGCGGCTCCGCACAGACCTATCAGTCTCATAAATTCTCTCGCTGTGACTTTGTCTGCGTGCAGACAATAGCGAGCGTAACAACTGACTAATTTCGCTCTGGTTAACGGCAGACGAACGAGATTGTTGTGCGTCTCGAAGCTCATTCCCAGATGAGTGAATGACTTGGATGGCACCAGATCCGACTTCTCCTCGTTTACTATAAAACCGAGACGTCGGAGCAATAGAAGTAGATTCTGAACATCGTTCTGAAGCGTTAACTCGTTGCCGTACCTCTGAAGAATGTCGTCCAGGTAGGCCGACGTTACCGCAGACGAATGAGCTCGGAAATAGATCATTACCGAGTTCATTACCTGAGTGAAAGCCCAGGGTGCTAGATTCAATCCGAAGCACATCGCCCGGAATTGATACACCACTCCTAGGACTGTGAAGCGTAGATACTTTCTGAATGTCGGATGTACCATGACGTGAAAGTACGCATCTTTGAGATCTATGCTTGTTGCATAATCGTTCACCCGAATACTCGCTCTGACCGACCGAGTCGTCTCCATATAAAATTTCGGAGCGACGATCAGCTTGTTTATCCAGCTCAAATCTATGACTGGACGGAACGAGCCGTCTGGTTTCGGAACCAGAAACAGATGGCTGTAGTATCCCGGAGTCTCCTGGTTTTCTACGACCTCTACCGCGTTCTTCATTAAAAGAGACTGCACCTCTGATAACAGAGCGTCTCTTTTCTGCGGATTTGACGGAAGTTGAGTCCACTTTGGACTTCGAGTTAATGGAGGCTTTCGTTTGAAGGATATCTTTAGACCTTCCGAAGTCACTCCTCTCACCCAAGGGTCGTCCGTAATCGACGCCCATTCTTGTGAAAAGCTCGACAACCTTCCGCCAACCGGTACGCGATAGAGGTTTAAGCCATCACCTCCTGGACCTGCGAGGCCTGCGGTAGGAGAAACCACGTCCTCCACGACCCGCACCTCGTCCCGTCGACCGGTTGTCCCGGCCCGAAGGACGTCCCGAACGAGAGTCGCTACCCTGACGATCTCTCGAATAAGACCAAGAGGACGCACCGGAACCTCTATAGGAACCTCTCTTGGGCGCATTAGACCCAGAAGTGCCTGTCTTATTCTTGTCTGCTGTATCCGACTTCTTAGAAGCAGATTTGAACAACAGAGAATCCGAAGCTTTCTTTGTAATTTTATCATAAATAGCAGAAAGCTTGCCGTCTAAGAGAAGTTCTCCGGAGACCGAAGCGACTCTAAGAGAGTTCTTCACCTTAGTATCCACCAGTGTGGATGTAGCTAGGGCTGCGTCACGTCTAACCAACTCCAGGTTTGCCACAGAAAGGGCGGAGTTACACGTGGAATAAGCTACTGCCCTTGAAAGAAGTCTTAAAGAAGATTGTATATCCTGAAACTCTTTCCCTTGAAGGCGCAGTGATAACGCCTTAGTAAGGTGATCTGCGTAAGATAAGGCATCTAAATTGGCTCTGTTAGACGAAATAGCTGTTTCCAACACCGCGGTTGGAATAGAAGCCGACGACGGTAATGATAGCTCTAAGTCTTCCGCCTCGTCGTCCATACGCAGAGGAACTCTCGGGATACCCTGTCCTGCCGTGTCGAATTTATTCCTTGCATTAATGAAAGGCAGGTTGAGAGTATTGGCGGACAAGAAACCTGCTTTCCCCGTCTTGGAAGCAAGTTTAAATATAGCGTCGTTCAATAATTCAAATGTTCTTGCAACATTATTGGACTGCGACGGAAACTCGGGAGCGATGTCCCTGAACCGCTCAAAAAATTCAGAGTCCAATGACGCTATAATCCTCTTGTCCGGAACCGCAGCAGTCTGGCCCGACGGAACAATTTGAGGGAGAAAGTGCCGGATGAAGTCCACGGCAGCTTTATGTTGTTCCGAAAGGGATAGCTCCAAATCATCCGTATCCCTTTCACCATCCGGTCGGACCTCATGATGCTCCCGGTCGTCCGCCCCCCGATGCTTCGGCGGAGCGTACCGACCCAGCGCCGTCGGATAATTCTCGATCCGACACCGTTTCTGTCGGCTGCTGCGATAAGCTGTGCTATCTGCACAAGAATGTCCGGCGTCGAGACCTGCGGAGGCGCAGTCTTTTGCTGCTTCGCCGAGGGCAGCTCCGCATCAGATGGCTCCCGCATACTTTTTCTATGCGAACGTCCGGAATCCATCGGTCTCGAATCCCTGGCTGCCGGATGGTGTGACCTGGTCGCCGAAGAATCCTTGATCGGCGAAGCTGGTAAGATATCGGCGGTCACGCAGCCAAGGTGCGGTCGTGTGCGCTGACGAGAAGAAGAAGCCTTAGCAGTCTCCGCGGACTGCCTATACAACGGAGCGTCCCGAGCGACGGACGTATGCTCCGCTTGCGACACATTTTGTACCACAACATCTGGTCTCAGATGTTGTTGTACGAGAGAGGGGCCTCTCTCGCTCGCGGCCCGGCTGGACCTGGACGAGCTAGGAACTGGACTCAAAGGCTTCCTCCGATCTCGCTTACTATCCGCCGTCACTGGGTGTGCACATTGAATGTTTATAGTGCTCGCATCACCCAACATTTCCTCCTGGACCGCATCGGACGAACCCGGCTGCCGAACCATTCGGTGAATGGACGCTACACCGGGCGAGCTAGCGGACGACATTTGTCTAATCTCCATGAGCACTTTTGCCGCTAGCACTGAATTCATTTGTGACGATGGAAGCGCACTTGCAGAAGATAACATGGAAACATCACCCTGTTCTTGTTCCTCTGAAATAGAAACTGAGAGAGTAGAGTGACCTTGCGGAGAAAGAGCCGGCATAGCCCTTTCTCCAGAAACAACATACCGTGACACACGTTTCCAATGTTTGTCATCCCAATATTGACATATAGAACAGGGATTAGTGCGAGAACACTGACTACAATTAATACAATGATCATGAAAGTCAGAGGAAGATTTCTTCCCATTACAATTTGAACAATATCCTTTCATTGTGAAAAGTCAACAACAAGTCCTAGTTACTCGCACAAACCCCTGACACAAAGATACATAATAACATGATCCATTAATAAATGCAAAAACAATTGCAAATCAAAATAATTTTGAAAAAATATTTTTTCAGCGAAGCCCAAGTTGCTGAAAAGTAACGTTGAGCCCCGATGGATCCGATGGCAAAGTGTGGTCAAAAATTTTAAATTTATATTAAATAATTAATGAGACACTTACGGATAATATAAATGTATCTTATAGTGAGATAAACTACACCAAAGGCAAACAGCCCCCCTCAAAAAAGGCTGTTGCCAATGTAAACAAACAGTGTAAAACACCAGAAAACATGACTCCAGGCACTGAAAAAACTGGCCCGAAATCAGTCATCAAAATTACACTCTATCTGATGCAAGACAGAGACTCCCAGGGGAGAATCTGCAGAACATCAGATGGAAGATGCAGAACACAACGTTTATACACCCATGGGTGAAAACGTAACTATGGGGAAAATAACAGAAAACATTCTGTATCCAAGCAACTCTCCCAGGAAAATTTTAGAAATGAACTTTCTCAAAAATATGCCAAAAGCATGGGAGAATTGCAAGGGGGGACTTTAGAAGGCTAGGGGAGAGGAAACACTGAATAAGCAGTGCAACATTTAGCAAGAATGACAACAAGAGGCCCATGCCTCGAAAATAGGCAACTTAACATAATTTCATCAAAAAATTTTAAGTACAGCCCTGATTATTTTTTGTCACTTCTTTTTCCTCTCCTCCTTCTATATCCTCCTTAGAATCACCATTTCTCCAAAAATTACGTGTCTGGCATCCTTTAAACTGAGATTTACAAGCACAAAGATCAGTGAGATGTTGACTGATGAAGGGCCAAACAGAGAATGATAATTGGCGCCAATTTCGGGACGTCCTTGACACTGCGCATGCGCAGTGGGGGCGTAGTATGGAGGTCCTATAGGACATGATTTCTTTTTGTTTTGGATGCAAATTTTGGGGATTGGGGGGCAAAATTTGTGTTTGGCCCTGGTTTTGTTAGAGTTAGCACCAGCTAAGTCTGGGTCATTGGTACAGTATAAAAATACTAAAGTGTGACCAACAGAATGACTGACAGACTGACGGATAGACAGAGTGCAAATGAAACTTGATCTGTAAGTCATCGTTCTATAGTAGGTTACCAAAAATGAAATCATTCCTTTGAAGCATTTCCAAAAAAAGTATGGAAACCTGATATTTTGGCACTTTTCCATATTTCCAAAGGCCATAACTCACACAAGAATAATGCAATCAGCATGAAACTCAAACTTGATCTGTAAGTCATCGTTCTATAGAAGTTTACCAAAAATGAAATCATTCCGTTGAAGCGTTTCCAAAATGAAAGTGTCAATGACACTGTAGCTTAACTTGTGTGTTGTGTTTGATGAAAAGGATACTGTTCAATGTTTATGAAAGGATTATGAAATAAGACAAGAATTGTGATAATTGGGAATATGTTCATTTCTGTTCCCTGTATGCTATGTTTATGATAAAAATAATATGAGGTGTTCACTGTACTAAAGAGCTGAGGGGTGGGTTAATATGACCTCACAGTTAATGTATGTGGCCCTCACAGTTAACGTATATCAACAAAAGTTACCAAGTTACAGTGAAATTATTCCAAAACGAGTCATCCTATCAAGTTACATTACAATCCCTTCATAAATATGGCCTGTAGACTGTGCTAAAGGTTTTCGGGCTTCAGGCCCCTGTAGCTGTCAGTTTCCCAATTGCGTCCAAAGGGGACGTTCTCATCTAGACATTATATGAAGTCAACCTACCAAGTTACAATGAAATCCCTAAATAAACATGACCTGTAGACTGTGCTAAAGGTTTTCGGGCTTTGGGCTCAGGCTGTCATCATGGTTGAATGATCGCAACCAAAAGGGAACATTCTCATCTGGGCATCATCTGGAGTGATCCTACAAAGTTACAATGAAATCCCTTCATAAATATGACCTGTAGACTGCGCTCAAGGTTTTTGGGCTTCGGGCCCCTGAAGCCATCACAGTTGACCAATCACGACCAAAAGGGGATGTCATCATCTAGGCATTATATGGCGTCAAACTTACGGGTTACAATGAAGTCCTTCCATAAATATGACCAACAGACTATGCTAAAGGTTTTGGGGTTTTGGGTTCGGGCAGCCATCAAGGCTGAATGATTGCGACCAAAAGGGGACGTTCTCATCTAGACATTATCTGGAGTGATCCTATGAAGTTACAATGAAATCCCTTCACAAATATGACCTGTAGACTGTGCTCAAGATTTTCGGGCTTCAGGCACCTGTAGCCATCACATTTGACCAACCACGACCAATGTCATCATCTAGGCATTATATGGGGTCAACCTAACAAGTTATAATGAAATCCTTCCATAAATACGACCTACAGACATGCTAAAGGTTTTGGGGCTCGGGCAGCCATCAAAGCTGAATGATCGTGACCAAAAGGGGACGTTCTCATCTGGACACTATTTGGAGTCATCCTACCAAGCTACAATGAAATCCCTTCATAATTATGACCTGTAGACTGTTCTAAAGGTTTTTGGGCTTTGGGCCCCTGAAGCTGTCACAGTTGCCCAATCGTGTCCAAAAGGGGACGTTCTCATCTAGACATTATATGAAGTCAACCTACCAAGTTACAATGAAATCCCTTCATAAATATCACCTGTAGACTGTGCTAAAGGTTTTCAGGCTTCGGGCTCGGGCAGCCATCATGGCTGAATGATCGCAACCAAAGGGGACAATCTCATCTGGGCATCATCCCGAGAGATCCTAAGAAGTTACAATGAAATCCCTTCATAAATATGACCTGTAGACTGTGCTCAAGGTTTTCGGGCTTCGGGCACCTGTAGCCATCACAGTTGACCAATCACGACCAAAAAGGGGATGTCATCATCTAGGCATTATATGGAGTCAACCTAACAGGTTACAATGAAATCCTTCTATAAATATAACCTTTTGCCTATGCTAAAGGTTTTTGCGCTCGGGCACCTATCAAGGCTGAATGATCACGACCAAGATGGGACATTCTCATCAAGACATTATTTGGAGTCATCCTACCAAGCTACAATGAAATCCCAGCATAATTATGACCAGTAGACTGTTCTAAAGGTCACAGTTGCCCATTCACGTCCAAAAGGGGACCTTCTCATCCAGACAATACATGAAGTCAACCCACCAAGTTGCAATGAAATTCCTCAATAATAAATATGACCTGTAGACTGTGCTAAAGGTTTTTGGGTTTTGGGCTCGGGCAGTCGTCACTTGCGCAAGCGGTCGTGAAAAATAAAACTTTCAGATCCACACTCATCAGATGATTCCTGTTAGGCACTAAAAGGGTGTAGATATCTTCTATTTATTTGTGAACAAAATCTTCCTAAACCAAGGCTATTCTTGCTGGTAGTAAGCGATCTTTGAAAAAAAAATACCCGTTACAAATTACCTTTAAAAAATAATTTAGCACTTGACCAGTTAAACACATACAGTAGAACCTGTCTTGAGAGACCGCCCTTTGGGCCACACAGAAGTGGTCTCTCAAGACAGGTGGTCTCTCATAACAGGTTTCAGGTTTTCTCAAGTCAAATAACCAACCGCAAAATTCAGAAATAGAGAAGAATGGATTTTTGTAATTACTTTGTAGTTGTTCTTTTTTATGAAGTTTTTGTAACAAATTGAAATGGACTGTTATAAAAATTATAATAAAAATAAATTGGTGTTGAAAATCTTCATTGAAGATTTTCAACACTAATTTATTTTTTTAATTTTTATAACAGTCCATTTCAATTTGTTACAAAAAGTTTTTCAACACAAATTTATTTTTATTCCTATCTGTCACATTTCAAGTGAGTATGAAATTGTTTATTCAACAATAATCCTAATCTTTTCACAGGGGTCTTATAAAAGCATCTCAATCTTTAATGAGTAAGTAATTGAAACCCAATTAAGAGCTTTTAATACTTTTAATTATGTTAGTATAACCACAATGGATTTTCCAATTCCAGAAAAGGTAAAAAGTTTTTGTCATGGTTTCAGTCTTCAAAGGGGCGATCTCTCAAGACAGGTCCATTATGGCATAAAAATACAAGTTGGTACCAGGTCACAGTGGTCTCTCAAGACAGGTGGTCTCCCATAGCAGGGCCATTATAGAGTAAAACCAATTGGTGCCTGGTAGATATGGTCTCTCAAGACAGGTGGTCTCTCAAGACTGTGGTCTCTCAAGACAGGTTTTACTGTATAGGCATTTATTCTATTATAACTTGACAGAGCATATCAAGGCACCCTGTCAAACAAGGTAAAATAGAATAAATGTTCAGTTTATCTCATGGAGCTCTGTCAACCAAGATATAATAGAATAAATGCTAACTTTATCTCTAGAATATACGAAAGTGATCCAATCCCTGTTGACTGAACACTCCTTACCGAATAATTTTCACTGATAAAGTGGCTATTCAATTTAATAGATTAACAGAGGTCTACAATACTACAATGATTTAACCCTTTACCCAACGAATCGGCCGCATCCGCCCACGTAATATGCAAATTCAGCAGTTGAAAAAATATTATTTTTCAAAAAAATTTCAACAAAACCATATCATGTGACCCCTCGTTGGAACGAGCTCGTGATATTGTTTTTGTTGAAATTTTTTGAAAAATTTCAAAAAATGATATTTAAAATAATAAATTTTGATATCGTCTGCATTGGGTAAAGGGTTAAAAAGCTAGAAACTATAAGAATACCTAGTCTTATGTTCTTTTAATATATGGTCCATCTTTCTTTTTCTTTCTTCTTCAGATATATTTTGAGTCTGAAAAATATTCAATAAAGCGGTTGAAAAGGACTTTCAATTAATGCAGAACATTAGGGAAAATCACAGTTCTGGGTTTGTACACCTGACTATGGTAAAAATTTCATGACTTTTCAAAAACTTTTCCAAAACCTTTTAAAAAAAATTCCAAGGCTTCGAGGAAAAAATTTCATGACTTTGGATGGAGAAATTTTCTTGTAACTTACATGCACCATACTAAAGCAGAAATTCATGGGAAAATCATAATTATATATGCATAGCATCATTGCAATTTTTTAACAATAGTAATATCACTAAAGTATCTAACTGATGATGCTGGTGTCCTCTTGGTATGAAGTGAATTGACATTTCCTTATTAGTTACACAGTGTACATGTACAGCTGCCTCACCCATATTACTGATATCAAAAGTTCTATCACAAAGTTTACATTTTGCTCTCAGTTTATTATCACATCGTGTCAACCAGTTTTAAATCGAGAATTCATGATTCATTTATCCTTGAAGGAACACCTGCTTGGCATGGCAGAATGAAGTTGGAAACTATAAACAAGAGGCTCCAAGGGACCTTAATCGCTCACCTGACAAAGTGGTTCAAAGAAGTATTTTGAGCCACATTCAGTTAGTCATGGTTCATCAACACTACAGATGAATGAAGGCATGAAATTATTCATAACTCTGGTGTCCATGTCCATGTCAGATGCTTATTATCCAGGACATTTAATTAACCCTAGGCAATATGCATTGCCAAGATATTTGCCAAACTGAACCCCATTTCCGTAGGTAATAAATTTGCCAAGGCATTTTCATGAATGTTGCGATTTTTAAGCACATGTTCAATTTTTTTCCTGCAGGGAACACCAAACTTGAAGGATTATCACATTAAAAATTGGTTTTGAGGTCTATTTTGATGTTTAAATATCCATGTTTATTCTAAACATAATTCACAGTGTCGTTGAGATTTGAGGTAAATCCGCTAAATGTACTGAAAAGCCATCTCATGATCTGTTCAGTTGACAGGCTACTGTGGTGTGCCTTAATTGCTCACCTGACAAGTTGTTCAAAGAAGTATTTTGGATCACATTCAGCTAATCATGGCTCATCAACACTTCAGAGGAATGAAGTCATGAAATTATTATAGTGGCCCTTTTTTTTACATAAATTCACTCTAATTCCTTCAAAACGCATTTTGTAGCAATTTTTTTCCTGCGCTTAATTGATCCCCGGGGTTTGGGAGTGGGGTTGGTGGTCATAGGGGTATTTTTATTTTGCAGTGCATAAAATCACTATAAATCTTTCAAAGTATATTTTGCTGCCAAACTATTTTGTTGCATCTAACTGCCCTCCCCCCTCCCAACAAGGAAGGGAGGGGATGACATAGAGTAAAAACATTTTCGCATAAAACCACTCCAATTCGTCTAGGAACTCGATTTTGAAAAGAATTGAAAATGTTTAGTTCAGAATTTTGGTCCAAAATTTCCAAGTCGGAACTGCACCCAAATTTTTTTTTTATCATCTCAAAATTGAACAAAACGTCCCCCACCCCCCCCCCCCCCCCCCCCAAAAAAAATATTCCAAATTTTCGTACAAAATTTTGGAGTCCAAACCGGACCCAAAATTTTCAGGCTAAATTTTTTTTTTGTCTCAAAATTGAACAAAATACCCCCAAATTTTTTAATTTTTTCTTCGAATTTTGGTCCCAAATTTCTAAGTCAGAACCAGACCCCAAATTTTCAACCCAGAGACCTGATTTGAACAAACTTGAATCTGACAGCCCCTAGAGATGATATATACCAAATGTTAAAAGATTCTGACTGGTGGATCTGAAGAAGAAGATTTTTAAAGAAATTTCCTCATATTGAACTAAGTTAAAACTTGGGCTCCCATAGGGAGCCCAAATATGAACCTAGGAACTCTATTTGAACAAACTTGAACCTGGCCCCCCCAGAGAAGATTTTTGAAGAATATTCCATGTATTGCACAAAGTTGAAATTTGGGCTCCCATAGGGAGACCAAATATTAACCCAGCGAGTTGATTTGAAACAACTTGAATCCTCCCCCGCCCCCTCCCCCCAGATAGATATTTGTATACCAAACATGAAAGGATTCTGACTGGCGGAGAAGAAGAAAATTTTTAAAGAGATTTCCTCAAATTGCACCAAGTTAAACTTTGGGCTCCAACAGAGAGCTCAAATGCTATCTCAGGAACCAGATTTGAACAAACTTGAATCTGAACACCCCCCCCCCCCCCCCACCCCCCGAGATGTTGTATACCTAATATTGTTGTATAACAAATATGATATGACTCTGACTGGTGGATCTGAAGAAGAAGACTTTTTTGAATTTTTGAAAAAGTTTATGGTGGGTGCTATCAGAGTTATGCCCCTTCTGGTGCCCCCTGTGGGTCTAGCAACTTTATTTGAACAAACTATGACGTATGATAAGGAATGTGCACACCAAATTTGTTTCAATTTGGTCCAGTGGTTTGTGAGGAGAAGTCGATAATGTAAAGTTCACGGCGGACGGACGACGACAAGTGATAAGTTAAGCTCCTTTCGGTGAGCTAATAACCACAAAGGGAAGTAACCTGCAGTGAAGATTTGGAGATGGACATGTCCCAAAGGCAAAATCTGAAGAAGTTGGGATTGTTTGCATAATTGTAATTAATTAACAACAATAATTAAAATATTTGGACTTATTTATGTTCACACGATATAGTCATTGGACTCTAGCTCACCAAAAAATAAAATTTCATGACTTTTCCAAGACTTTCGGAAAAAATGTGCTTTTTCCATAACTTTTCCAGGCCTGAAAGTGCTATTATGAAATTTCATGACTTTACCAAGATTCCAGACTTGCGTATGAACCCAGTCACTACCACATGTTCTGATTGCAATTTTAAGAAGTCTGACAAAGTTCCCAGTGGCTTAACCCTCTGCACAATGATTTCAAAATAGAGAAAATTTAAGCAGTACATTACGTGTACAGTCCCTGTGAAAGTTGTCTTCCAAATTACCCCAGTTGTTACATATGATTACATAATGCAGTTACTGTTAATCCGGTTCAATAAAGATCTCTGTGTCTATTTATAGAGGAACTTTTTATGAGTGGGTGGAGCTAATTAATGGGTTTTTTTCAGCACTGGACTGATAAAGCAGAACACTTTTGAGATGTTGTTTATAACCTTTCTGACAACTTTTATTTATCAAATGAAATTTATTCTGTATTTTGTTATAATTGATTGGGAATGCATATATATCAATATATTCAATTAATTAACAAAAACAAAAAATCACATTAAAATAATCTTGGCATATAAAGTTCAAATGGAGAAATATTCAAGTCTAATTACTGTGTAATATTCATTTTTGTATTTAACACTTTACGTGACATAACTGTAAAAATCGGCCAGCGCTATACATGAAATTCGTCATTCCCATTTTTTTTTATGTTTTTATCTTAATTTTTTGCTTCCAAAGCATATCTTATGACTTCTGACTGAAACAAGCGCGTAGCGTCCATTTCAATCAGGGGTCATAAGCTGTGTTTTGGAAGAAAAAATATTTTGACAACTGTTGTCTTCTACTTTAACTAAGGTTAGATAAACGTTTTATCGGTCAACCCTTTACCCAACAGTTCAGCAGTACTGTCCAGATTCTTGCACAAAAACCTACATCTTTGCTTCTGAAAATAGCTAATGCTCCCTCCTTTGCAACTAGTCTGGGGGACTGGGCTAGTTTCAGTTAGCGGTCATAAATTATATTTTGAAACAGAATCATGTAAAAAGTACTGTCCGGATCGACGCTTTTTGGCCGATTTTGCCCACGGTTTAAGTTTTGCGCTTTTCGATCCACGCTTTTCGGCCTCGCCAGATCTGGCACCCTTCGGCCTCAGGATGTTCGGATGGGTTAATGTAATAATATATAAAGAAAATAAATTCATTTTTATGATTTATTTCAAGTTATCGACTAAAACTATTCAACACATATTTACATCATCAACATAAACAAGACTGACAACAAATCGAGATACAATTGATCGCCTTCTATTTCAGTTATGACCGCTTATGATCTGCCCATATTAATACTGTCAAAAATAATTTTAATGATTTTATTTGCAATGTCCAGTTTCCGTTTTTGAATGCACTCAAATTAAATTTCGTTCCAGCAACAACATAATCATGCCGAAAAATAACTTTTAACTTTCTGTGGAATTACAGGTGGTGTCAGCAGGCCTATCTCTGCGATAGGTGACATGTGATCCCCGACATGTGGTGGGGGGGGGGGGGGGGGTACATCTGTTATTTAGGGGGGGGGGGGACTTTAAACTATAAGGGTGTCAAAGCCTGCTCTTACTGGATGTCGACTCGGCACATGTACATACAGCGATCTTAGGTGGAAAAGACAGCTATCCAGTATGAAGAAAACAACACTCAAACACGTTGTCTCTCAGTGTGCTGCAAGACATGGGGCTGTATAAATTGTTTATTTTTTTCTCATTTTTTGCAACTATCTATTCAAAACACTGCTGGATGTTCTCCAATAAATTGTCATGAAAAAAAAAATTCAAGCTTTGTTGTTGTGGTATAAAGTCTACAAAGAGTTAAATTGTTGGAAGTCGCCCCCCAAATGAAGTCGCCCATGGGAAAAGTCGGCCAAAAATGAAGTCAGTAACTGAGGTATGCCCCTAAGTCAGTCCACGGATTAAATCAGCCCAGGGCTTTTTCGTAGTGCTCATATACATGTGCACTGTTAACTTAAGTGACAGGCTGAATGTAAGAAATTGAATTTTTTCTCATTGTGTTGCAACTATTTGTTGGAAAACACCACACGAGTGCCGTCTTTTCCTATAAATGGATTCAAAATAATTTCAGTATTTGTTGTAGTGCTAATAAAATTGCAAGATGGTAGGTCGAATGTTAGAAACAAAATTTTCTTTACAAGTCACAGTGCAAATATAAAAGTATATATATATACATCATTGTAATTCAATTTAACCAGTTTCTGATGTTAGAAATCTCAAAAGAATAAACTTCATAGGAGTAATTTATGCTTTATCAATTGTCACCAGTCAATGTTTTCATTGCGATCAGAGGCTGTTTCAGTAACAATCAGTAGCTATTGTCGGCTCTTGTTTTACATTTTTGGAAGGGTAATTAAAGGATTAGTTCAGATTAGGAAATGTTATTGCTACCAAATTTTATTGCTGCCGCAAGAACTCAATAATTGATCATGTTAAGTGTTGTGTTATATTCAGTTATATTACAACAGCCTGGGTCTACTTTTCTCAGTGGTCCAAAGCAACAAACCTCAAGCTATACACATCGTGTTTTAACGAAATCTAAAATATATGTATATGTTTTTTCTAGTTTTGATGAGTTCAGACGGGAAACTGAAAAATCTCCCAAATTCTGCCAATTTATAATTTTTTGACCGATCTCAGACACATTCAGACACATCGCGTCTGTTAACTCCTGTTAACTGAATAATTTTCACTGGCAAAATGGATTTTCAATTAAGAGGATTCTACTGTAATGCATTCTTTCATTGTGCATGAAGTAATACCCATTCATTGTTCTACTTGTTCTATCATCGCTGAAGTTTATAGAACTAAAGTGTTTAGCTGTGTGTTTCTTTGTTTTATTTTTTATGTTTAACCCTTTACCTAACATGAAAAGCAGACGACACACATGCAAACCAAAATTCTTTAATAGCTAATTTTTTTCATTTTTTGTTTCAAAAACATAGATTATGATACCTCATTGGAACGAGCTTGTTCCAATGAGGGGTCATAACCTATTTTTTTTAGACAAAGCATTGAAAAAATAATGAAAATTAATTGGCGATTTTTGTGAATTGCGCTGGCTGGTTTTGGCCGTTACGTTGGGTAAAGGATTCACGCTTTGTGGGCCTATATAAAAATATTGTATCATCATGGCAATATGGCATATAATTTATTCCACTGAGCTGGTAATTTATCATTTAATTACTGTTACTAAAAACCTCGATATGTATAATAACTGAGGCACCAGTAGAAAATGTTCTTTTTTCTGAATTGAATGATCACACATGCGGTTGCTATCATCAATACAGATTTGTATTTTGTTTAGCCGTTTTAACTTGTGTTGGGAGAGATACGTTCTTGCTAAAAGATAAATAAATTTATTGATTGCTCCTACATTTGTAGTGAATCATTTTCATTTAATCTTGAGTAAAAGTCACTTCTAGGATCGATGGATATCATGATGGTGAAACAAGTATGAAGCGACATTTAGCCTATCATTTATAATTATGCTGCCAATTCAGAGAATGCCTCTCCAGGCATTGGTTGCTAGTTCCAATTATACCAGTAAAGCAGAAATTGTCTACCTCAGTAAACAAGTGTAACTTCACTTCCCAGGATTCCCACAGGGAAGTGAATCAAAGTAAAAAAAATTGCTGTAAACTGTTTAAACATACATACCTCAGGAAGTTGTAAGTTTTCCCAGTTATTTGAAATGAATGGTACAATATCATCGAAAAAGTCATGGTACTTTGTTCCATGTTGGATAGTGAGATTGAATATAACCAGATGAATTAATTCCACCCTAGAAAGAAAAATCATTACAAATTATTTTTATTTTTATTGACAGAAATCAAACTTAGTTCAGTCTCTTTAGTACAGAGGAACCCTGTTAAAATAGTCATTTTGCCAATGAAAATTATTCATTTAACAGGAGTTTTCAATTAACAAGGATTGTGTCACTTTCCTGTATTCTAGAGATAAACTTAGCATTTATTCTGTTATATCTTATTTGACAGAGCTCCAGGAGCTCTGTCAAACAAGATATAATAGATTAAATGCCTGTATTGGATGTACTGAGGCCAATAGGTCTATAAACAAAGAAAAAATGGGGAGAGTCATGGTAATTTCTTGACAGGTTACAAGATTTTTTATTCAATTAACAGGAATTTACTCTATAATCTATATTCAATTAACAGGTCAAATTAGTACTATAGGTATGGTAAATGATTTTGTGTTGCGAAATTATACTGAAATAAACAGGGTTATTCAGTTAAGAGATAATGCAATTAAGGTTTCCACTGTACTTTTCATCTTAAACAGCATTAACTCTTTACCTGATGAATTGGTTCCATCCACCCATGTAATTTACAAATTGTAGAGTAGGAAACAATATTTTAAAAAAAAATTCAACAAAATCATATCCAGTGAACCCTCTTAGGAACGATTGTATCAAGCTCATTCCAAAGAGGTGTAACATGATATGGGCCTGTTGAAAAATTTGCATAAAAATCCTTAAAATAACAACTTTTGATATTGCGTGTGTTTAGTAAAGGGTTGAAGCAGGGGTCAGCCTGGCAGCTGATTTTAGGGAGAAGTGACTTCTCCCTTCAGAGACTTTAGGGAGAAGTCAGGACCCAGGAGGGAGAAGTCAGTGGACATGAAGGAGAAATCAGAAAAAAACAACATAAAACGTATATGACATCGTGACAAAATAAATGAACATAGAGGACACAATTGTGGAGAAAAAAATAAATAAAAGTTTATACAAACACCCTCAAAACTAAGTCAAGATGGTTACATAACAGAATGTAGGTTAAAATCCCCCACCCCACCCTACAAAAAACTGTGTCGTTCATGGTTTCTGAATACCCCCTAACTCTTTGCCTAACAGTGATGACTAAGGTTACCGTGCAGTTGATTTTGTATTTGCCTCAACGATGTGTATTTGAAATTTAGTATGACCCATGGTGAGAGTGTTCTTCTCTGTAACAGAAGGTATATTCTTTTTAAAAAAATATTTAAAGTGTTTAAAATAAATTTCAAGTTCATATAAGAAGCTGGGTCATTCATGGTTTCTGAATACCCTAACTGAGTTGAAAAGCGTAGTTAAAAAAGTTTTCGATATCCTTCGTAAATTAAGCGTTATTAACAATTTGAGTTAATTAATTTCTTTGGTAAATGACAAAACATTTCAGTTGTCTCCCTTCCCGGCTGCGCTGGGTAAACTAATAATACACTGTTCAGAAAACTGACAATTTCTGCCAACCATCTTTCACTGACACGTGCGATTGGTGCTTTGAAGGTCTGCCATTCTTATCCATCCAAATACCTGTGATTTCTATTGTAGCCTTATTACATTTAACCCCCTTCCAACAAACTTCACAAGTTTTCAAAGAAAAACATTCAATGCAAATTGCAGGGCGAATTTCAATGCAGCCAATTTTTCAGTGGAACAGAGCGTAACCGCAAGCAATTTCGATATGGACGAACTGTCTCCAATACATTTTTTTTGTTTTGAAACGATGGTTAACTTTAATAAATTCTAATTAACTCGATGCGTGTCTTGTGTGATTCGTTGTTGTCTGGTACTTTGTTTTTAAATAGCCATTTTGAGGAATGACAAGGCGACTTCTTCGCCCAAGTCGCCCACTCGGCTGACCCCTGGGTTGAAGAAAAGTCCCCATTACTTCAGTTTGACAGTGCTTTAACTCTTAACCAAATACGCATCGGCCATATCTGCCCACGTAATATGCAAATTCAGCAGCTGACAAAAATATTATTTTTCAAAAAATTTCACAAAAACCATATCATGTGACCCCCTCATTGGAACGAGCTCGTTGAGCTCGTTCCAATGAGGGGTCACGTGATATGGTTTTGTTGAAATTGTTTGAAAAATTTAAAATAATAAATTTTGATATTGTCTGCATTGGGTATTTTCTACAGCATCAAAGCAGCCAGGACAAGATTTGTTGAATTCATGAAAACTGTATTCCAAAACTCACTATTTGAAAAGTTAACACAATTTAGAGAAGAAAATTTGGTCATGGCCAAAAAAAGTTAAAAATCTGTTTCCCAGGCCCTCCTGCATGGTCCTTTTGGCAACCACATGCTCTCTTTTTATAAACAAAGCAGACTTTAGAAAAATAATGAAAGTGTTAATGACACTGTAGCTTAACTTGTCTGTGTTATGTTTGATGAAAAGGATAATGTTCAATGTTTATGAAAGGATTATGAACTAAGACAAGAATTGTGATAATTGAGAATATGTTAATTTCTGTTCCCTGTATGCTATGTTTTCAATAACAATAATTTGAGTGTAGACTGTACTAAAGAATTGAGGGGAGGGTTAATGTGGTTATGGGAAGACGGACCAGATTGCAGTGAATCTTGGAACTCCTTCCCAAAAGAATGAAGGACATTGACAGAGTGAAATCTGACTTCTTTCGTTTACAAAGAAACCTAGACGTCGGAGTAGAAGCAGACTCTGCACACCGTTCTAAAGCATACTTTCGTCACTGTATCTAGAAGAATATCGTCCAGATAAGGTGACGTTATCACTGCCGAATGAGATCGGAAATAAGACATGACCAAGTTTATTATCGGAGTGAATGCTTAAGGGTCCATATTCAGACTGAAATACATCACTCTGGACTGGTAAACCTCCCCTGAGGCTCGCTCTTACCGATCGGATAGTTTCATATAAAACTTTGAAGCTATAATCAATTTGATTATGTAGCTCAAGTCTATAACTGATCAAAACGCGCTGTCTGGCTTCGGCACAAGAACAATGACTGTTGAATCCCGTAGAAATGGGATTCTCTACAACTTCTATTGCCTCCTTTTCTAAGAGATAGAACTTCTAAAAGAAGAGACTCTTTCTTGAAAAAAGTCCTGAAGATTTGTCCAACACAGACTTCTAGTAATGGGAGGCTTAGATCGGAATAACAGCCGAAGAACTCGTTCAACTGTATTCCTATCCACTGATCTTCCGTTATCTCTAGCCAGTTGGAAGCAAAAATCGTTTAAACTTCTGCGAACTGGAGAGCAACAGAGGGCAAGAATTTCACAAATAGGACTTCCGAGGCTTACAGGAAGAGAAACTACGTCTTCCCAGAGAACCTCCTGAGCCATCAGCTTAGAGAAGTTGGACTTATAGTACTTACCGAACTTATGCCCCTACCAGAGTTGATAGATTGACGGTTTCCCAAAATGATGTACAAGGGTTCTAGAACCACCCGAGGAACCCCTCTTCAACAACTGAGAAAAGGAGTCTCCTCGCCTACCATGTTAAGCAGACGACTGCTGCTGTGAAACCGACCTTAACAACAAGGTGTTAATTGTCTTATGGTAGTTCCTTGTACGCAAGGATAATTAGCCACAGAACAAGAATTACCAGAAACTGGTGTGACTCTGAGAGAGCTTAACCTGACCGTCCATCAATTGAGATGATGCTAATGCTCTGTCACATCTAATCAACTCCAAATTAGCCACTGAAGGGTGGAGTGATACATTGCAAACAGGATTGCTGTGGAAAGGACTCCGAGCAGCAAAAATGTTGACAAAATCCTTTCTGCTAAGACGCTGAGCCAAAGCCCTAATGATATAGCCTGTGTACAACATTGCATCCAGAACCACACGACTGGAATCAATAGAAGATTCCAGAATGTTGGAATGGACATATAATAAAGCAGGAAATGAAATATGTAATTCCGACGTCCGCTCATGCAACGCAGATGAGCTCTCTGAACGTCTTCTACCATTTTCATACCGTGATCCAGAAAACGGCAAATGAAGAGAAGCATATGAAAAGAAACTGCCTTTCTTATACGATTTGCTAGGCCAAAGGTGGCGTTGTCAAGCAGACCGAAGGTCTCCGACACCAGAGCAGATTGATCCGGGAAGGAAAGAACCTCCTCTTTCCTGCACATGGTACCCTTATCTGGGGACGAAAGCTGCTTTTCACCTAGCAAATGCAGACTGTGTTCAGATGGAACAAAATCTGGAAGAACTGATGAATAAAATTCATAGTCTCCATGTGCTGTTTCACGAGGGATGGAGAATCGTAGTCCTCCTCTCACCATCTGAGAATCATGTTCAACACCATCCGAATGAACAGATGACTGGACCGACCCGACAGCTCACTACTGGAGACCGTTCGACTGAACCTGAGACTACTGGGATGCTGCGATAAGCTGCGACAGCAGGCCCATGACCGAGACTTGCGGAGCAGCAGTCTTCTGTTCTTGAACCAGTAGCTGCAGGTTAATCCGACTTCAGTGGTGATGACTGGGAGCGACTCCGTGGAACAGCTTGAACATCCGAAGTCTGACAGCTAGTCTGCAGTCTAATGTGCTTTGCCGATGAAGCAGAGGAAGAAGCCATAACTGCAACCGGCTCCAGCTGCAGTGTGGAAGGAGCGTCCCGGACCACAAGCGTGAACGGATGCCCCAACTCACTAAAGTTTCTCGAAGTGGAAAGTCGACCCTGACTGCTGATGGAACAGAGAGGGTTCTCCAACTCGCAATCTGACCCCATATCTTGTAGAGCGTTCCGCCGCTGAGAAACTTGTAGGCTTCTACCCCTTACAGCAGCTGACCCCGGCTGAAGTGTGGAAGGAGCATTCAGAATCACAAGTGTAGATGAACGCCCATACGCACTAAGTTTCTCGAGACAGAAACAGTCGACCCCAACTGCTGATGGCCGGAGAGGGCTCTCCAACTCGTGATCTAACCCCAGATCTCACCAAGTTTCCCATTGAGAAACTTGAAGGCTATTTCCCCTTTTGCTTGCTCTTCCATGTAAGAAGAGGAAGCCATAACAGCAGCCAACCCTGGCTGCAGTGTGCAAGGAGCATCTAGAATCACAAGCATAGATGAATGCCCCTTTCTCAAGACAGAAACAGTCGGCCCCGACTGCCAAGGGTTCTCCAACTTGCGATCTGATCCCAGATCTCGCCGAGCATCCCGTAGAGAAACTTTCAGGCTTCTTCCCCTTTGCCATCGTCGCTGGGTGAGTTGTTGTTTTTGAGGTGCTCGCTCTACCCTTGTCTCGACCACAATGGACCTACCTGGCGTCCCGGTTCCCTCAAGTTGGGGAACCACTTCACCAGTCGAGCTAGCTGCATGCAGAGGATTAAGAGCACTAACTAGAGGCCTGCTTAATAATCATGAGCACCATGGCAGCTACCTCTGTTTGCTCATCAGTGAGTGACGATGGCAGCACATAACAGACAGGTCTTGAAGTACCATTACCATGTTCTTGTTCCTCTGAAAAAGAGACAGAAAGACTAGAATTCGCCTGCAATGAAGTTTCCGGCATCGGAACTTCACCCCCCCACCACACAGGTTGACACTTGCTTCCAACGTTTCACATCCCAGTAGTACAAGTATTTAAAGGAGTACAGCGACTACAGTCAAGACAAGAATGTAAATCCGAGACAGACTTCCTAGACTTAGGCTAGGTACAAAATTATTCATACTGGATACAATAATTATGAAGCCAATATCATAAGTCCACTACACTCCCTAATAATAATACAGAAACAAGAGGCCCCAAGGGGCCTGAGAGTGCTCACCTGACACTGACAACTATCAACCGAAGGGCCTGACTTGAACAACCTTGCATCTGCCCCATTAAGATAACCGTATACCAAATATCAAAACATTCTGACAGGTGGATCTGAAAATTGAATTAAAAAAAAAAAATTCCTCATATTGAACTAAATTATAATTTCAGGCTCCCATAGGGAGCTAAAATAAGAACCCAGGGACTTGGCTTGGAACAAACTTGAATCACACCTCCCTAAGGATGCTGTATACCAAATATCAAAACATTCCGATTGCTGGATCTGAACAAGGAGATTTTTATAAAGAAAATTCCTCATATTGAACTAAGTTATAACTTGGGCTCCCACAGGGAGCACAAATATGAACCCAGAGACTTGGCTTGAACAAATGTGAATCTCACCTCCCTAAGGATGCTGCATACCAAATATCAAAAGATTTTTACAGGTGGATGTGAAGAAGAAGATTTTTAAAGAATGTTCCTCATATTGAACTAAGTTACAATTCGGTCTCCCAAAGGGAGCCCAAATATGAACCCAGAGACTTGGCTTGAACAAACATGAATCTCACCCCCCTAAAGATGATGCATACCAAATATCAAAAGATTCTAACTGGTGGATGTGAAGCAGAAGATTTTTAAAGAATGTTCCTCAAACTCAGAGACTTGGCTTGAACAAACTTGAATCACACCTTCCTAAGGATGCTGTATACCAAATATCAAAACATTCCCACTGCTGGATCTGAACAAGAAGATTTTTAAAGAAAATTCCTCATATTGAACTAAGTTATAATTCAGGCTCCCACAGGGAGCCCAAATATGAACCCAGAGACTTGGCTTGAACAAACATGAATCTCACCCCCCTAAAGATGATGCATACCAAATATCAAAAGATTCTAACTGGTGGATGTGAAGCAGAAGATTTTTAAAGAATGTTCCTCAAATTGAACTAAGTTACAATTCGGTCTCCCACAGGGAGCCCAAATATGGACTCAGAGACTTGGCTTGAACAAACTTGAATCACACCTCCCTGAGGATGCTGTAAACCAAACATCAAAACATTCTGAATGCTGGATCTGATCAAGAAGATTTTTAAAGAAAATTCCTCATATTGAACTAAGTTATAATAGGGGCTCCGACAGGAAGCCAAAATATGAACCCAGAGACTTGTCTTGAACAAACGTGAACCTCACCCCCCGAAGGATGCTGCATACCAAATATCAAAAGATTCTGATTGGTGGATCTGAAGAAGAAGATTTTTAAAGAATATTCCTCATACTGCACTAATTTAAACATTTGGGCTCCCATAGAGAGCCCAAATATGGACCAAGGGATTTGATTTCAATACACATGTGAAACAATCTTCCAAAGATGTTATATGTGAAATATTAAAGCTTTTGGAGCAGTGGTTTGGGAGAAGAAGATTCTTTAATATTTTCCCCATTACCCACAGTGTTAAAAAATGCTGACTCAGCATTTATTCAAAGTTCCGAAAAAGTACCCTATGATAAAACCGATAGCAATTTTTTTTGATCATTCCATTCTGTTGGTCCTAAGGAAGCTTCACACCAAATAAGAATTCTCAGAGCCATGTAGTTTTGGAAATATGGGTATTTGAAGTTTTTTCTATTTTTAGCTCCTGTGGTTACCATGGGGCATTTTGAAAAACACCACCCAAAACACCCACCACCTTCACAACGGACAACGGGACGACAGACAAAAAGTGATCAGAATAGCTCACCATGACTTTCAGTCAGGTGAGCTAAAAACATAGCAAGGATACATAACATAGACAATCACAAAAATTTTAGAAAAGAAATAAATTTTTTCGAAAATTTTTAAATGAAGCCTAAGTACCCAAGGGAACATCATGAGCCCAAAGGCATACCAATAGAGCTTAAGTGTGGACAAGCATTACATAATTGAAACTAAACTACTGGAATAAGGAATAATATGTATCCTATAGAAATACAATAACTGTCCTATACTAAATACTGAATTAATACGTATCCAAAACGTTGAACAGAAAACAACGTCAAGAAAAAAACTGGAAACTAACAAACAGGCACAAAAAGGCCCGTAGTCAGTAACTGATCAACAACCACCTGATGCAAAGCTAGATATTCATAGGAAGAAAAAACAATGCATCTGGTAGAAGATGCAAGAATACAAAACGTCCTGAAAACCAAATGAACAGGACGTAAACATGGGGGATAAACGGAATACCCATTCCGTAAAAAATGTTAAACTCCCAAGAATTTTGATAAAAAATTCTCAATAAAAAAAGCCGAAACAGCTTGGGAATCTAACAGGAGGGTTCAGGAGAGAAAAGGGAAGTAACATGAACAAAACAACAGTGGAGTCATAGTAAAATTGACGACATTCAGGTGCATATCCCGAAAATGGGAAACATGAATAATTTTTTATAAAATTTTTTAGTTACAGCCCTGAACATCCAAAACCACCGTTGTTCACTTCCAACATCCTGCTATACTGTTGAAGCCATGAAAACCATCATTGATTTGTGTCTGGTATCTTAAAAAAATGATAAAATTTATAGTAATTTATATATTTTTTATACTTACCAATGACCCAGACTTAGCTGGTGCTAACTCTAAAATATTCAGGGCACAAATTTTGCCCCCCCCCCTCCCCAATTACCAAAATTTGCATCAAAATCAAAAAATCTAATGTCCTATATGGTCCTCCATACTTTTACCTACTGCCCATGCGCAGTGGCAAGGAAGTACCGAAATTGGTGCCAAAGCCTCATTCTTACAACCAATGCCTGCTAAATGTTATATAATCAGCGGCGAGGTATGAGTTCCCAACTCATGGGAGGGCCATCCCAGTCTGGGTCATTGGTAAGTATAAAATATATAAAAATTACAATAAATTTTTTCATATTTTTATACTGTACCAATGACCCAGACTTAGCTGAATAGAAAAAAGGCTGGAGGGCCTAGGACATAAAGGAAAATCCAATCGGCTCAATTACATATAAAGAATTATCCCCTCAAGGAGAAAAAGAGAAACAGGATTTACATATATCTTTCTTGTTTATAAAAAATAGGCCGATGAAATCGTCAGATGTGTACCCATACGCGCAACTAGTAGAAACCTGTATGACGGAGGGCCACCCTGGATGCCGACATTATGTACACCATACATGGTATGGGTACATATCGAAATGGATTGGAAGAGTTCCTAATTTGATGGATAAAGGGTTAATACTTCCAGATCAAATTATTAGATTTACATAAAAAACTATACAGCACAGCATATCAGTAACCTGAATACATATATAAAGTAACCTGATAATCGGATTAATATTTATTGAGTTATTGCATGCCAAAGATCGGTTCATAAATATGGCCTATAGCCCAAGCCGTATTGAACAGTTGACGGACAGACAGACGACCAGACAGGCAATGACATAATCTCAAATTTGACTATGTCAAAGTTGAGCTAAAAATAAAAACTAAATGGTTTATGTCCGATATTTTACCCAACTTAATAAAATTGATAAATTTGTCCCTTGAGTGAAACAAGGCTTTGCAATGCTTTAGCATTGTGAAGCCTTCTTGCACTCAAGGGACGAAATACACCACCACCCACTCTATAAGCCTTTTTTGAAACTGCCATCTTGGACTTGCATCTATGCAAGGTCACAGGTCACGGGGTGTAAACAAAGCGATTTCTATGTTCATTGCGTTGAGTTCTGTGTCAGCAAAATCAACTAGTTTTGTGAAATATCAAGTTTAAATTCGTAAAACCGGTGTCGTCATTCGAATTAACTGAGGTAGTAGAAGCGCCGGCAGGAGAATCAGCCCTTGGCTTTCAAAGAGGAAGCAGAAGGGCGCTTGTTAGGCTTTGGATGGCCCCTGCCTCCCACAGAAGGCTGATCAAGCCAACGAAGCAGCAGCTGATCTTTGGAATGACATAGGACGTCATCCCAGACCATCGCCACGGAACCATGGGATAGTTGCGAACCCGCCAAAGAAGCAGATCGAAGGGCAGTACGCTGTCCCTCAGGAAGGGAATGGCTGGTGTCCAACACAGCGTCCCTGCAAACTAATTCCAAGTTAGCCATGTTACAGGCATGCATGTGAGTAAGATGCATGAGCACCTTGGAAAGCACATGCAAAGGAGCCTGTATGTTGTCAAACCCAGCATCTCTCTCGATAAGCCCAACAGGGACTCCAGAGTTGCCATAGGAATAACAACCGACTTGGGCTTGGAAAGCCCAAGGGAGGTGGAGTCCTGACCCAAGACCGTCAAAGTAGGAACGATAACGCACTGGAGGCAAAAAGGTGTCAGCCCTGGTGAAGAACGATGTCTTCATAGCCTTGGGACTCAGCTTAGAGTCCAAAGCTGTAAACGCATCAACCACTTGTACCGACTGGCACGGTCGAAGGAGCCCGGAAGCGGGTTGCTCCACAGGCCGGAGGTGGGCGACCGATTATCGTGGCCTGGCTGACACCGCCTGCTGGTTTGACGGTTTGAGATCCGGAAGGAACCCAAACACAAAGTCAAGAGCTGCCCCCAAGTCAGAAGACTGTTGGCTCTTGACGTCAGGTGTGTCTGACTCATCCTGTGAGTCGGAGGACACATAGCCCATCATGGGCAAACCAGCCGATGCCTCCCATGGCGTAGGAACACCTGAGGGATCAGAAAGCAGCCTACTTCCAATCCCGAAAGGCGGCGCAGCAGGGGGCACCTGGAAACCACTAGTAGCCTCGCTGGAAGCAACGAGAAGCTCATGGAAAGAACCTGAGTGAGGAAGGAGAGGGCCTCCCTAAGCTCCCTACCCGTGTCAGCCGGTTCGACGTGGGAACGAACTGGCTAAGTGGCTTCACTCCTGACCTTTTTACCCAGCGAAGGGTCATGATCCTCAAGTACACCTGATGCGGGGCGACGGGTGGCAGCCCAACGCTTCTGAAGGCAGATGCGTATAGGTGTACGACATATCCCGAGGATCTACAGAGCGGGAACTCAGGAGAGTCGGCACGGACCTCTGAGGGACAGAAGGTCCAGGCTGCACAAAAGGCACTGGTCCCGCAAAACTGGCCATGGGACCAGAGTGCATGGACGGAAATACAACAGAGCTCATGGTGGCGCCACCATGAACATCCGAATCCAATGAGAAAACTGCTGTGCTCGACGGTTCGGTCAGCAGCCCCAACCGACTTCGCAGAGTTGAAGACAGGGAAGGCTGAGGCCAATACCCCACGTCCACACTACCAGAGATGCATCTATGTTGAAACTGGTGGAAAAGTGGAGAGAGCAACTGAGCTTGGCTCCAAAAGAGGAGTCACAACCCTAGTGACAGCCTCTGATGTCGACTGGAGAGGGACCACAGCCCCAGAACCAGGCATCTCTTCACAGACAACTCAACAGCTCCTGCAGTATCTATCACAGAAAAAGACTGCACATCCCCCATGGGAGGCCCCGAATGACAGTGCAACCCCCCCCCCCCCCCCCCCCCCTGTGGGTGTGGGAGGAACGGTCACGAGAACGCACCACATGCTTGGGCAAAAGGCATTGCCCTCAAGGAACTGTCCTGGGCATAACAGAGGTGAGAGCAGTGGAAGAAAAAGGTAAACTCAACAGATGTAGAAAGTAGAAGAACTCCCCCAACTACGAGAGAAAGGTGGCAGAAAATAAAGTGCTGGAGGGAACACAACTGAACCCAGACGGCCGACAGGGACCCAAAAAACAGAAATTCTGCCCTCAACAGACAGGAGAAATCTGTCCATACAGCCCCCATTGACACATAACTCCAATAATAATAATAATATCCAAAAGGATAACAAATTTATCAACCAAAAAATTTTATGTCCTAACCGCATGGTATACGATAGTCGTGCGCGAACACGGAGAATATATAAAAGACAATGAAAATGTGGTTGAAAATAATAACGAGAATATATAAAACACAGTCCTGTTATTATACGACCCTTAGACCCATAATTCCAGTCACAGGTAACCATTACCGAGTAGAATTATAACTGTTTCTGAATGCAAATGGACGTCACACCATGCAGGCGGACGAAAAAAGAATGATTCATTAGTTACTGCCTGCACACTGGATACCGGAAGCCGTGTATCTGTACTTGGAGAAGAGCGTCCTCTACTGGGTGTGTGCCGGTGGCACTCGACCCAGTTTGAGCTTATTTTTTCTTGGTGCTTTTGCACCACCGTTCTTTCCCAAATCCCTTGGGAAAGATCAAAATAGAGAGTATATTTTCCGAGTTAGGGTCTTCCAGTATAGTGCAAGCCTGTAGTAAACAATTGTAAGGTAGGTTGATAAGAAATTAAGTCATGGTGTTGTGTTTACTTATGATCACTTCAGGCAACCTTGTTTATATCTTGTAAGGTAGGTTGATAAGAAATTAAGTCATGGTGTTGTGTTTACTTATGATCACTTCAGGCAACCTTGTTTATATCTTCGTATTGTCGTGTCAACTGAAAATTCATCTACATTGAATTTTTTTAATTACAGATATAAGTAATTCTGCCTTGCACCTGATGTCTTACACTTTGCATGAAGTTTGTTTTTTTTTGCATGCGCTTTCACATATAAGCAAAATTTGAGAGTCAGTATTTTTCAGCTTATTGGCCCTTTAATGGTACATCATTCAACTGTTTTGCAACCCTTGTGTATCGTAGAAAGTATGAAATGGTCACAATTCCTGTCCTCCTCCTCCTACCCCTCCCCCCCCCCTAATATTATTTGCATGTTTGAGGGGCAGTAAATTGTCAGAATACTTACCATTTCATTTCTAATCTTTTAATGTATTCTGGTCCACAATTACAATGGGAACATACAAACAAGTAAAACCTATCACCGTATAACAAAGGTTTTTCTAAACACTGAATGCATGCTAAAAATAAAGGGAAAAAATGTGTAGCATTTTGAAAACAGAAAAAATAAGCAAGTAATATTATGTTAGAATAAATGTCCTGCGAAGCTTCAAAATTCAATTCAATTTGAAATTGTCCCAGTGATTCAATTTGAAATTGTCCCAATGATTCAATTTGAAATTGTCCCAGTGTTCAATTTGAAATTGTCCCAGTGATTCAATTCGATTCTAGGCATACTGGATCTGAAATGCTCGAAACGTCGAAATGTTTCCTTCCAAGTGTCTCCTCCTGAACTCTTCTTCTGCCATCAGGAGACCTGATGACAGAAGAAGAATTCAAGGACGTTCCACTTCTGAAACTTGTTTCTGTTTCTGGAATATTCTGCCGCTTCCATTGACTTTCAAACAGACGTGCTACCACAGAATATGTTCCGAGAGAACATGAAGAAGGACTGTATTTGCTAAATATTCCATGGCTGTAAATAAAAGGCAACATCTACCAACTTGAAAAACGGTGACATTTGATTCCAGATTTGATTCAAAATCCTCTGTTTGGTTCGACTCGACCTAAAATTTGAAATTCGCAGGCTCTAATTAGGTTTTGAGAGTTGTTTATAGTGAGGTATAAAACAAATAAGTACAAAAATACACTGACTTCAAATAAATGATAAGCAAATGAAAACATTAAAACATCCATGCAATAAAAAAAAAGGAGAACAAGGGGATCAAGTTGAGCCTAATGCATGGACATAAAGTAGCCAAAACAAAACTAGCTCAAGTGTTCTAATATCAGTAATGCACATAACTGTTAATCGAGCTGTAATGCAGTGGAGCCCACTTAATTGGATATCTCTTAATTGTATATCCCTGTTAACTGAATATAATTTCCAAACACAAAACCGTTTACCATACCTCAAGTACACATTTGACCTGTTAATTGAATATAGGTTATAGAGTAAACTCCTGTTGATTGAATAAAAAATCTTGTAATTTGTCAAAAAATTGCATTGATTCTCCCCAGTTTTCCTTTATTTGTCCTCTATACATCCAATACAGGGATTTAATCTATTATATCTTGTTTGACAGAGCTCATGGAGCTCTGTCAAACAAGACATAATAGAATACATACTAAGTTTATCTCTAGAATACAGGAAAGTGACACAATCCCTGTTAATCGAATCCTCCTGTTAAATGAATAATTTTCATTGGCAAAGTGGTTATTCAATTAACAGGGTTCCATTGTAATAATGTATCTCGAAGTGCTCAACACTGGTGCCTGGATGATATCGTCTCATACAATGCTGTTCATGAAAATAATTCAATCCTACAGCTTTGCAGAGCGGTATTTATTTTATTGGGGTTTAACAACACTTTCAAGAGCCAGGGTCACCTCACGTCAGACAGTTTTAACGGTAGAAGAAACTCGAGTACCCAGAGAGACCCACCGAACAATGGCGAGCAACTGTCAGACTCCCCAATGTACCAAATCCACAGAAGCAGGATTAGCATTGGTTGAAAACAAGTCCACAATCGATGTGTAGTAAGCACAAAGTGCCAAGGTTCCCTTACATGGGCAATCAGGATTAAGAGCCTTGCCAAAGGATTATGCCGGAAAATAAGCAGTCTGACATTTGCAAAATGAGGTCTCCAGAGGGTGAATTTGATTATGCTATCCCATTCAGTAGGCCAATTTATCCTCTGGGTACCTTTTTCTGTTTAGTTTTGAGATCCTGATTCAGAATGAGGTTCACAGAGGGTAAATTTAGTGATGCTACCCTGCCGGACTAGGCCGGAAAATAAGCAGTCTGACATTTGCAAAATGAGGTCCCCAGAGGGTGAATTTGATGATGCTATCCCATACAGTAGGCCAATTTATCCTCTGGGTACCTTTTCTGTTTAGTTTTGAGATCCTGATTCAGAATGAGGTTCACAGAGGGTAAATTTAGTGATGCTACCCTGCTATGCAGGGTAGCATCACTAAATTCACCCTCTGGGGACCTCATTTTGCAGATGACAGTCTGCTTTTTTTCTGGCTTGCCAAGGATACAACCTGGTTTCCCCTGGCAGGGATCAAATTGTGAACTTTTTGGTTTGAAGTCCAATACAGTAAACATTGAGCTACCACAAAGCCTTTGCAGAGCTGAAGGGTTTAATTATTGCTGACCTTCACAACCAGTTTATTGTTCAATGAGTCGTCTGCATATTTACTGACAAATTATTCTTCACACAAAAATGTATGCATACCATGTTGAAAGGGTTAACCATTTTTCGAACAATATGTCCATAGTCACCAAGAGCAAATAACAAAAACTGGAGGATGGCCACCAAAGGGTGGCTGATTCCCCTGAAAAAAGCCTTGATAGCCATTCCAACCTTATTCGCAACACACCCTCTGGTTGTGGGCAATAATAATACCAAGTATCATTAATATCCTTGAAGGCTGTAAGAAGTTATGAAGCGGACACGAATTCCGTCTATTTTTTTTTTCGGGGGAATAATTACAACTCAAATTAAGAAGGGTTTTGTTCCGCATTTTGAATCCAAAACATAGGTTATAATGCTTCACTGGAGCTCGGTTGTCAACATGTTTCAATAAGGGTGGTATATGCTATAATTACAGCCATGCGAAGCTTCAAGATTCGATTCGATTCGATTTTGAATCTTAAGATGCTATTCGGTTGGATTCAACTTGGCTGCACGATTCGTTTCTATTCAAATCTTTTCAATGGAATATAACTTGGTGTCAGGTCAACTTCATTGTCTCACAATACGTATAATTCTGGTGGAAATTGAACATAAATAATATTGAAAATAAAAACTGAGTGTAGTTTCTGCTTTCTAAAAAGAAACAACATCTGTACCAATGCATCCAGCCAGGCTAATTCCAGTCTCACCACAAAGACATGCGTTGGTGATGTAGCTGGAATATTTTATCAGACAGGACTTGTGCCATCACTGTCGGAAACAAATCACGTTTACACCCCCCCCCCCCCCCCCCAGTCAGCCATCTTCAAGAAGCTCCTGATTCGATTCAAGATTCAATATGAATTTGAATAGCAGACCCAATTCGATTCAAGAATTGATTCGAAGCAAAAATGGGCAATTCACAGGGCCCCAGCTATAATTTTGAAGCTAAAAATGAAGCTTTATTTATTTATTGGGATTTAACAACACTTTCAACAACCAGGGTCATGCAACGTCGCATAGTTTTATAGAATAGTACTTGATTCACCAACTCTCCAAGATATGTCTAATTCTGTTCGGAATGTAATGTTGTTATGGGCTGTTTGTTTACCCACTTTTGTGGAAATTTACACAGGCAACCATTGATATAATGTGAGGTGTCTTTACTTATATTTTCAGGTATTCTTTCCTGTCCCAGTTATAGATATTCCAATCAATTAGTATTTAATTCTCCTTGAAAACATCCAAATATTAGCATAATTTGTGGAAGTATGTGGTATTATCAAGAACAGGGTTCCATACACAATTTTAGTAACAAAATTCCATGGCATTTCCATGACCTGGTATCAAATTTCCATGACCTGGAAACAGGCACAAAGCCAAGATTCTATAGTAGGGGTGCCTAGTCAGTCTGGGAGGGAGGGAGGGGGGAAATGCATGATAAAGGCGGCCACCACTGAGAAAAGTTTTGCAAAATTCAGACAGACCTGGCATTCTTAAAAATGCTGGAGGGCTAAAAAATCACTCTCCTCACATGGCCTAGGGGAGTGATTAGCTCTCCTCAAGCTTACAAAAGCTAAAAGTGGCAAAATGAAGTTTTACTGTTGATAAATTCTGCCTTGTGGGCTTTGTACATTTTATTTGGTGCTGCTAACAAGGTAGTCTCTGTGAGATGGCTACACTGCCCCTCCCCCACCTCCTGGCTTAGGTGTGGGAGGGGCAGTGTAGCCGTCTTATGGAGACCACTAACATAGCAGAGATCTTAAAAGATGTGTTTTAGGAATAGGCTGTTATTAGCTCACCTGACTGAAAGTCAGTGTGAGCTTTTGCCATCATTTGGCATCCGTCGTGTTAACTTTTGCGACTCGGTCTTCTCCTTTAAAACCACTAGCCCAAACCCAAACAAATTTGACATAAGTATTTTGGGGGCATCCTCTTTCCAGTTTGTTACAATGAACTCGGTGCACCCACTGCAGTGGGGATGATGCCCCAAAAGCATCAATTTCTCCTGAAATCTTCTTCTTATCAACCACCAGTCAGAATGCTGTGATATTTGGTATGTAAGCTCCTTTGGTACTCAAGATTCAAGTTTGTTCAAAGAAATTTTCTCGGTCAATATTTGGGCTCGCCCAAAATTTCCATTTTCCGAATCTAGAGGCCGATTTGAACCAAATTTGCTATGAGGTATTATTGGGTCCTAAGTACTTGATTCATGAAAAAAAAATTTCCCGCTGCCCTGTGGGAACCTCAGGAGCTAAAAATAGAAAAAAATTCAAAAGCTCATATCTCCAAAACTGCACGGCACTGAAACTTTTTATTTGATGTGAAGCTTCCTTAGGACCCAATCGCTATCGGTTTTGTCCTAAGGTACAGTTTCGGAACTTTGAAAAAATGCTGAGTCAGCATTATTTAACACTAAGGTAATGGGAAAAATATAAAATAATCTTTTTCTCCCCAACCACTGCTCCAAAAGCTTTCATACTTCACATATAACATCTATGGAAGATTGATTCACATGGTTGTTGAAATTTAACCCCTGGGTCCATATTTGGGCACTCTACAGGAGCCCAAATGTTTAAATTAGTGCAGTATGAGGAATATTCTTTAAAAATCTTTTTCTTCAGATCTACCAATAAGAAAGAATCTTTTGATATTTGGTATGCAGCATCCTTAGGGGGGTGAGATTCAAGTTTGTTCAAGCCAAGTCGTTGGGTTCATATTTGGGCTCCCTATGGGAGCCCAAATTGTAACTTTGTTCAATATGAGGAATATTCTTTAAAAATCTCTTTCTTCAGATCCAGCAGTCAGAATCTTTTGATATTTGGTGTATATCATCCTTAGGGAGGTGTGATTCAAGTTTGTTCAGGGGGTATTTTTTTGTGCCCAATCCAGGAGCAAAAAATAGAAACAAATTCAAATACCCATAGCCTTCCCATTCCCCATTTATTCTCAAATCACAGAACACTAAACAATGATATTTTGTATCCAAAATTATTAGGGTTAACACATTGTAACTTTGTTCAATATGAGGAATATTCTTTAAAAATCTCTTTGTTCAGATTCAGCAGACAGAATCTTTTGATATTTGGTGTATATCATTCTTAGGGAGGTGTGATTCAAGTTTGTTCAGGGGCATTTTTTGTGCTCAATGGGAACCCCAAGAGTAAAAAATAGAAACAAATTCAATACCCATAGCTTTCCCATTCCCCATTTATTCTCAAATCACAGAACACTAAACAATTATATTTAGTTTCCAAAATTATTAGGGTTAACATACACTTTTACTCCCCCGTGGGAAGTCCGGGAAGTGCAGCAGTGCTTGTTTACTGTAGTAAACAAGTTCCGTTACACTGGTAAAATAGGTCCCAGTCACTAATGCTTGGGGTGGAAGTTCTCTAAAATGGGCAACATGGGTATAAACGATTTACAAAACTTGACTTAATCTCCGTGTTGTGGTCACGATTAGCGATTGTGCATAAATATGCGACCTTAAACACCAATAAGTAAGTACACTAAAATTTTTTTGTCTCTGTGGTTCTGATCCCTGATGCCTAAATACCTGCATTCCTTTTGTACAACTTGTTTTCCTTAACTATAGATCAGAGTGCTTTGATATTTGATATGTAACCTCTTTTGGTACCCAAAATTCCAATTTGTCCAACGAAAGTTTCTAGTTCAATATTTGAACTCACTACGGGAAGATCCAAATTTTGTGTCCCACACAAAATTTTTATTTCCCGAACTGAGAGGCCAATGTGAAAAACAATCTTATCCTCACAAACCAATGGCCCAAATTGAAACATATATGGGCCACATCACCTTGGCGTATTAGTTTTGTTCAAATGGGGTCTCCGCCCTTTTTTGGTGTGGTCTTATGCCCCAAAATGATGAAATTCTTTAAAAATCTTCTTCTTCTCATGAACCACAAGTGGGAATGCTTTGATATTTGGTATGAAACTTCCTCTGGTGCTCAAAATTAAAAGTTGTTCAAAGAAAGTTGATAGGTCCATATTTGGGCTCTCCAGGGGATGGGCTCACTTTTGAGCTCCCCTGAAAATTTCTATTTCAAGAACGTGGAGCGATTTGAATCAAATTTTATATGTGGCATTAGTTGACCCTAAGTACTTCATTCATGCCCCTAAAATTTTTCGCGTGGGAACATCTGGCGCTAATAATAGAAAAAAAATGAAATGTCCAATATTTCCCAAACTCCACGGACGAGAGATTATGTATTTGGTATGAAGCTTTCTTCTGAGCAGTTGAAACAATTGGACAAAAAAATTGCTGGCGAATCTGTCATATGGTTCATTCAGATTACACTTTCTCCATACCCATAACCCTTACAGTTTAGGACAACTTGGTCCAGGTGAGCGTTCTCAGGCTCTCTTGAGCCTCTAGTGATAATCAATATTTTCTAAGGCCAGGAGGGCTAATTTTTGCCCTCCTTAATTTTTTAAGATGAGGTGTAGGCAAGCAAATAAATTGCTCTACTGAAAATGCCAGGCCTGTACGGTACTCTAAGAGCAAATGTGAGGCCATTTTAGCATTTATAGGCCTATATTCGAGACCATTTTGGACATTATGTTATGTGAAACTTGAACTGGCCTAATGTTTTGGGGCGTAGATGGAGGGTGGGGAAGCAAAACTTTGGAAGGAAGCACTGCACCCCTGCTATAACAATGCTTGGAAGCCTCTTACACAACTTATTAATAACATAATTTCAAGGTGAAGGATTACCAAATTCTAGAAATGGATTGCTGATAAAGTCGTCTGACAGACTAGCCTGCAACCTGTATGTGGTATATATACAGAACCACACGTATGTTTGGATGGGTTAAGAATCATAGCACAAGATTACTTTGGCCTAGGATATTACGAGAGCCGAAGGCTCGAATGATATCCTGGGCCAATAATTCTTAACCCATTCAAACGTATGTGTGGTTCTGTATTTGTTACACAGGATGTGCCAAATGTAAATATTGAAGTCTGACTAAACTAAGTTCAAAGATCGTTGCCAGTTGCAATATCTTTTGACGGAAATGGAAGAAAATCGATAGCTCCCATCTAGAGGCCATCCCAAACAAGCATACCAAGTTCCAAATTGATTCGATTATAAATGTGCCCTGCAGGGTGTGCCAAAGGAAAATATTGATGCATAAGTGTAATAAGTTCATCAAAGATCAGTGCCAGCGGCAACATTTTTTGATGGAAATGGAAGATAATCGACAGCTACCAACTAAAGGTCATCCTAAACAAGCATACCAAGTTTCAAATTGATTCGATTATAAATGTGCCCTGCAGGGTGTGCCAAAAGGAAATATTGATGCATAAGTGCACTAAGTTCATCAAAGATCATTGCCAGCGGCAACATTTTTTGACGGAAATGGAAGATAATGATAGCTACCAACTAGAGGTCACCCCAAACAAGCACACCAAGTTTCAAACCCATCTGATCATAAATGTGTCCTGCAGGGTGTGCCAATTGAATATACTGATGCCTGACTAAACTAAGTTCAAAGACCGTTGCCAGCGGCAACATTTTTTGCCGTAAATGAAAAAAAATCGATAGCTCCTATCTAGAGGTCACCCCAAATAAGCATACCAGGCTTCAAAGAAATGCAATTATAAATGTGACCTGCAGAATGTGCCAAAGGGAAATATTGAGGTCTGACTAAACTAAGTTCAAAGGCCGCTGCCAGCGGCAATATTTTTTGACAGAAATGGAAGAAAATCGATAGCTCCCATCTAGAGGTCACCCCAAACAAGCATAGTTTCAAAGTGATCTGATCATAAATGTGACCTGTGCAGTGTGCCAAAGGAAATTGTGGACGTTCGTGCGTGATACTTACACCGACGGATGAGAAGCGACGGCAATAGCTCAGTTTGACTTTATCAAGTTGAGCAAAAAATCTTGTAACCTATCGAGAAATTTACCCTAACTCTCCCCAGTTTTTCTTTGTTTACAGATCTATTTGGCCTCAGTACATCCAATACAGGCATTTAATCTATTACATCTTGTTTAACAGAGCTCATGCCAGGGTCAAACAAGATAAAATAGAATAAATGCTAAGTTTATCTCTAGAGTACAGGTGACATAATCCCTATTAATTGAATGCTCCTGTTAATTGAATAATTTTCATTGGCAAAGTGGCTACTCAATTAAGAGGGTTCAACTGTACTGGCACTTAAGAATAAAACCCAAATATAGGCCTATAGCACTATACCAGTTAATGTATGTACTCCTTTATTTATTAAAAAATAAAATGCCTTGTACAACAACATGGCCTTATTTTCGATCATGTGCAATATTATTTTTTTGGATATCTTTTTCTGGTACCATACCAGTTAAAGCATAAGTAACACCCCCACATTTTCAGAAAAATTGCCACCTTTTATGAGTAACCAGGGGTGCAGGAATTCAAATTTAGCATAACCTGAAAACCGGTTATGCAAATTCTTTTTTGCATAACCCAATTTTTTTTGCATAACCCATTGTAGATGCCGAAGGCATCTACAGCAAGTGCTGAAGGCATGAGCAGATTAGGGGGGTCAGAAAAATTTGAAATGTACTATCAAATGAAGCCTTCTGGTGGCTTTGGGGCTGAAAATTCACTTTATTTTTGGGTCACCAAAATCACTTTTTTTAAACAGCATGTTTCAAATTTTCATGATTGTTACATGTACTAACTGCACTTGCCTTTCAACCCTCTTAATTTCACTTCCTTCTGTATATAATGATAATCCCACATTTCGCTGCATATTGTACAACGTAAGTTTTCAATTTTCCCGTTCTCATTGAGATCATATAAAAATAGTTCGGAACTTGACCACTTTTAAATTTAAAAGTATTTTCGTTCACGGACTCTTGCTTATTTGCCATTTTGAAAATTCGCGGTACACATGTTTTTTATTTACTATAAAAGCCGTTCTGTTTATACAATCATGTTTTTACTGATAACCACTTTTATGTGGATCGCAAAAAACGATTGTAGAAATAGTCTATACCTATTGACCAATCGGCGATGCGTATTGCGTGAAATTACATCACTTGTTTATTTGTCATGACAACCCAGCCACTTCAAAAAACAATGAAACCCAGTCTCAGCTTGTCGACTCAATCCGACTGTGGTCGATGCACATTGCTTTTAACTGATAAATAATAACGAAACACCCGAACTTGGAGAATTTTTATTTCATTAAAAACATGTAAATGCAGACACTTTTTATTGAATGCAAATAACAACATGCACGATTTATTTCCGGGCACATCAAAGTGGGTAGGCCAAATTTGAAGAAGAACGGAAACACGGTTTTGCCAATTGCAGTTTGCACGAACGATGCACGAACGAAACGGTCGTTCGTGCAATTTCTGCACCCCTGAGTAACTATTGTATAAGTCGCAGTGACATTCAACCAGCGATCACTTCAAGAACTCTTCAGTTGTGTAAGATACAAATAAATATACCTATACCAGCAATTTGAAACCCAAAGTTGAACTTGAAAATTTTGGGAGCAAGTTGAATTCAAGGAATGAATACTTTTGACACATTTGTGTATGTAATCTCCCATTTTCCAGTGTGGATAATAAAATTACTCACAGAATCATTATAGGGAGTGTTTGTTTTATTTATTCTTTTCCTCTCAGAAACGGATAAAACCTGAAGCCAAGTTTATCAACATTTCCACCAACTCTGTCATTGTGAACTTTCAACTCCGGCATATTTATAAGCTGTTGAAACCTTTACCCAAAGTAACGGCCAAAACCGGCCAGCGCTATTCACAAAAATCGTTAGTTAATTTTCATTATTTTTTAAAATTTTTTGTCTCAAAAACATAGGTTATAACCCCTCTTTGGAACGAGCTCATCGAGCTCGTTCCAATGAGGGGTCATAACCTATGTTTTTGAGACAAAAAATGAAAAAAATTAGTTATTCAAGAATTTTGTTTGCATGTGTCGTCTGCTTTTCGTGTTAGGTAAAGGGTTAAAATCAATGCAGATACAAAGGGAAAGGGAAGCCTGCACAATAATAATCCATTTAGACAAATGGCCGCTTACATGAACATTAATTACTAACACAAACATATGCGGATTCACATCAAAATTTTGCCCCTGATCAGTGTTCCATTTATCAATGAATGTTAAAAAAATTTATAGTAATTTATATATTTTTTATACTTACCAATGACCCAGACATAGCTGGTGCTAACTCTTAAAAATATAGGGCCAAACACAAATTTTGCCCCCCAATCCCCAAAATTTGCATCCAAAACCAAAGAAAACATGTCCTGAATGGCCCTCCATACTTCACCTCTACTGCGCATGCGCAGTGTCAAGGACGTCCCGAAATTGGCGCCATTAATCATTCTTATAACCAGTGCCTGGTAAGCGCTATGTACTCAGCGGGGAGGTATGAGTTCCCAACTCCTGGGAGGACCATCCCCGTCTGGGTCATTGGTAAGTATAAAAAATATATAAATTACTATAAATTTTTTAACATTTTTATACTGTACCAATGACCCAGAAATAGCTGAATAGTAAAAAGGCTGGAGGGCCTAGGACATAGAGGAAAATCCAGTAAGCTCAATTATATAAAACAGAGTCATCCCCTCGAGGGGAAAAGGCGTATTAGGCCTTACATGTACCTTTCTTATTTATGATAAATTAGAAAGACACAACACCTTCCATAATTGAGCATCATAACATCCATGTACTCTATTAATATCCAGTATAATCCTTATACTAATAATTTTTAAAGTAAGCCAATAAATAAAGTTAGTCAAGAGAATAGAGACTCTTTATACTCCTTAAAAGTGTCTGAGGATAGTATAATAACGCCCGTTTGACACATGATATATTCAAAAGCTATACTTTAAAAACTATGACCTGAATGAATTTTTAAAACATAAACTTATCATTAAAAAACCATCCCAGTAACAGCTCAGAATTACTAACTCCAGAGGAGGTATCCCCTTGTTTTCATAATAAAACAGGTGACCCAAGGGAACACCCTCCCCCCCCCACCCCTTCTCCTTGCCCTGGGTCAAATAGCCAAGAGCGAAGAGGGCAGCAGGACGGAGTCACTGCCGGAACAGAAAGCCTACCTAGCTATAGTAGCAACTGTTAAGTGAATGACATTCTCAGCAGTAGATAATAGACCTAACAATGGAGGCCTCCAGAAATAAACTCAATATTTCTGAGATAAAAATTCATGAATGTGGATGGCTGAGCCCAATGTGCAGTCTTCATAAAATCTATAATAGCGACACTATTAATGTAAGCCCAAGATGTAGAAAGAGCTCTTACTTCATGAGCCGAAATCTCAAGCACAAACTGCTGAGTTAATGATATACCATAAGCAGTACCGATAGTTAATTGAATCCATGAGCAATAGAATGGAGCGTAATGTCCTTCTATTAGGCATCAAAGACAGAAGAAGCTTACGTCCTTACTAATGAACTGATATCTGTTTATAAATACGTAAACTCTAACCGGACAGAGTAAAGGCCTATGCCTGTACAAAGACGGAAGGACCTTAATAACAATAGGTTCCGGATATTTATTAGGAGCCTGATTCTTAACCAAAAATCCAACATTAGTGGTAAAGGAAATAGTGTTTCCTATACTACGAAAGTGAGAATCGTCCACCGATAGTGCATGAAGCTCACTGACTCTTCAGTAGAAGAGAAGACTAAGAGAATTACTGTCTTAAAAGGTCAGAATTTGAAAACTACTGTTTCCAAAGGCTCAAATGATTTCTTAGCTAAATAAGAACCGAAGCTAAATTTCGTATAGGAATTTATTCTAAGGATTCTAGGTCTATTTATCGAAAAGTTTCTAACTGACTTAGATAAAGAGACATAAGACTCAATTGTAAACTATCATAGAGTGCATAGGTATGAGATAACATAGACCTATAACCTTAATAGTAACAGGCTACAGTTGATCTTGTCAAACAAGTATACTAGAAAGTTGCAATGTCTAGTATGGAGGGATCAAAAATATCAACATAATGATCCCTACACCAACGACGGAAGAGCCTCCACTTTAGTCGCATAGTATAGCGAAGAAGAGGTTCTCCTACAGTAAGAAATCGCGTCCATAGCTCGTCCTGTACAATGCTTGCCATGCAAGAAGGACCACACAACGGAATACGTGAAGGTTGAGACCTTGCGGGTTGTGATGAAGTTGACACGATTTCCCCAGCGAAAGAAGATCCTCTCATGGAGGAAGTTTTCGCGGTAAGTCCCACAGTAGACACCTGAGTAAATTTACCCACGGTCTCTGTGAAGACAGAGATGCTATCAACAGAATTGTATTGTGGATGTTTATCTTAGCAATACTTGCTGAATCAACAGCGCTGGAGGATACGCGTATCCTATCATTCCATCCTATTAGATCAATAGAGCGTTAACAACATAAGCTCAGGGATCCGGACATGGAAACACATACGTCTGCAATTGAATAGTGAGTTGTGTCGCAAATAAATTATCATTGGGCGCTCCCATTGATAGCAAATCTGATTGAATACTTGTTTGTTGAGAGTCCATTCTGACGGCAACAAGCGACCCTTACGTGAAAGGGAGTCTGCTAATACAATCAGACGACCCGGAATATGACGGACCGAAGCAGAACTTGGTGTACTATAACAAACAGAAGAATTCTTTCCGTTAAATTGAATAACGGAATCGAATGAGTGCCTCCCTGGTTCCGGAGATACGCAACTACTGTCGTATTAACGGACAGGATTTGGACATGCGTTTCTGAATAATGTTCATCCAATGACATAGTGCAAGCCTAAATAACATCATTTCCTGGAAGTTAAGTGCTTGCCTAGAAACTGCGGAACGCAAAGACCCTGGCACTTCGAATCCGTTGGGATCAATATTGTACCCCAATCATAGAACTCGGATCCGGCAACTGCAGTGGCACTCTCTGAGTCACCCACCGAATGTTTGCCCCAGTCTGAATCTCTTGCTACACTTGATAGACAAGAGAACGTGTATATCGAGCAATTCATAGATTGCTGAAAAGTTGCCATCAAAGAGAAGCTTCTCCGAGACCGAAGCGACTCTGAGTGAGTTCTTCACCTTACTATCCACGCGCGTGGATGTAGCCAGGGTTGCGTCACGTCTAACCAACTCCAGGTTGCCACTGAAGGGCGGAGTTATACGTGGAAAAACTACTGCCCTTGAAAGAAATCACATTGAGGATCATATCCTGGAATTCTTTCTCTTGAAGACGTAATGATAACGCCTCAGTAAGGTGGTCTACGTATGATAAAGCATCTAAGTTAAGTCTATTAGACATCATTGTTGTTTCCAACATCGTGGTTGGAATTGACATAGACGGCAAAAAAGATAATTCCCAGTCTTCAGAACCGCCGTCTAGACGCATATGAACTCTCGGTATGCCCTGTTCTGCCAATATAAATTATTTCCTAGAATTGAAAAAAGGCAGAATAGAGCATTGCGGACAAGAAACTAGACTATCATGCTTGGTAGCAAGCTTATATATAGCGTCGTTAAATAATTCGAATGTTCTAAAGACATTATTGGACTGTGTCGGTAAGTCAGAGACAATGTCCCTGAACCGATCCAAAACTCCGTGTCCAATGATGCTATTAGTCTCTTATCCAGCATCGCAGCAATGTAGTCCGACGGAACAACCTCTGGAAGATAATGCCGAAGAAATGTATGGCAGCTTCTGTTGTTCCGAAAGGGAAAGCTCGAAATCGTCCGAATCCCTTTCGCCATCCTGTCGGACCCTATAAAGTGTTCGGTCGGCCGAACCTGATGCAACAGCGGAGCGCACCGACCCAGCACCGTCGGATTATTCCTGATCCGACCGAGAATTTGTCGTTTGCTGGGATGCTGCGATAAACTGTGCTATTTTGGATAGCAAGTCTGTCACTGAGGCCTGTGGAGAAGCGGTCTTACGATGCATTGCCGCTGGAAGCTCCGTGTTCGTTACCCCGTGCATACTTCTATTATGCGAGCGAAAGGAGTGGATAGGCCTCGTGTCCCTTGGCTACCGGATGGCGTGACCTGTTCGCCGTGGAATCACTGAATGACAAAGCTGGCCGGATACTCGAGGTCACGTAGCCAATGTGCGGTCATGTGCGCTGCTGTGAGGATGAGGAAGCATTATCGACGGTCTCTCGGACTGTCAATATAACGGAGCGTCCCAAGCGACGGACATATGCTCCGAATGCGAAATATCTGTACCACAACATCCGGTCCCATATGTTGTTGTACGAGAGAGGGACCTCTCTCGCTCGCAGCCCGGACGGACCTGTACGAGCTAGGAACCGGACTAACAGGCTTCCTCCGATCTGTCCTCTAATCCGTCGTCACTGGGTGTGTAATAAAGTCTATTATAGTGCTCGCATCACCCAAATCTCCTTCCTAGACCGCAACGGACGAACCTGACTGCCGAACCATTCGATGAATGGACGCTACACCGGGTGAGCTAGCGAATGTCAACTCTGTCGATCCTACTAGTGACCTCTTAGGCGATTGACATATTCCATGAGCACTTATTGCCGCTAGCTCTTCATTAACTATGATGACAGAGGCACACTTTTGAAAGACATCTCAGTAACTTTGCGAACAAGAAACCAGACATGCTTGTTAATAGCAAGCATATAATAATATATAAAGCGTCGTTCAATAATTCGAAAGTTCGTGTGACATTATTGGACTGTGTCAGAACTGAGGGACGATGTCCCTGAACCGAACCAAAAATTTCTGTGTCCACCGACGCTATCAGTTTCTTATCCGGCATCACAGCATTCTGGTCCGACGAAAGAACCTCTAGAAGATAAAGTCAGATGACATAGACAGCGGCTCATGTTGTTCCGAAAGGGAAAGCTCGAAATCCTCCGAATCCCTTTCGGCATCCCGTCGGACCGGATGAAATTTTCGGACGTCCGTACCTGCTTCCGCGGAGCGTCCCGACCCAGCGTCGTCGGATAATACATAATGCGACAGAGATTCTGTCGTTACTGGGATGCTGCGATAAGCTGTGCTATTTGGGATAGCACGTCCGTCACCGAGGCCTGTGCAGTAGCGGTCTTACGATGCTTTGCCGCTGGAAGCTCCGTGTACGTTGACTCCCGCACACTTCTTATGCGAACGTCCAGAGTCTGCAGGCCTCGTGTCCCTGGCTACCAGATGGTGTGACCTGGTCGCCGATGATTCTCTGATTGGCGAAGCTGACTGGATATCCGAGGTCACGTAGCCAAGAGCGGTCGTGTGCGCTACCATGAGGATGAGGAAGCCTTATTGACAGTCTCTCCGAACTGACTATATATCGGAGCGTCCCGAGCAGCGGACGTATGCTCCGAATGCGAAACACTTTTTACCACAACATCTGGGGCCAGATGTTGTTGTACGAGAGAGGGGCCTCTCTCGCTCGCAGTCCGGATGGACCTGGACGAGCTTGGAACCGGACTAAAAGGCTTCCTCCGTTCTCTCCTCTAATCCGCTGTCACTGGGTGTGCATTTGGTTGATTTATAGTGCTCGCATCACCCAAAACTCCTTCTAGACCGCAACGGACGAACCCGGCTGCCGAACCATTCGATGAATGGACGCTACACCGGGCGAGCTAGCGGACGTCAAAGGCCATCGAACCTACTAGGGTCCTCTTAGACAATTGACGTATTTACATGAGCACTTTTCCGCTAGCTCTTCATTAATTGTGATGACGGAGGCACACTTTTGGAAGACATCACGGATACATCACCCTGTTCTTGATCGTCTGAAATGGAGATTGATAAAGTAGAGTGACCCTGCGGGGAAAGGACCGGAATGGCCAATTCCCCACTAACATACCGTGACACACGCTTCCCATGTTGTCATCGAAATTAACACATACAGAACAGGAGTTAGTGCGAGTACACTGACTACATATACAATGATTATGAAAGTCAGAGGAAGATTTCCTCTTATTACAATTGAACAATATCCTTTCATAGTGAAAAGAAAACAAAGTCCTAGTACTCGCACCAACCCCTGACAATCAAAATATATAATAACATGATCCATTAACATAGAAAAAATAATTGAAATCAAAAAATTTTGAAAAAATATTTTTTCAGAACAGCCCAAGTTTCTGAAAAGTAATGTTGAGCCCCAATGGATCCCGAGCCTAAGTGTGGACAAAAATTCTAAAAATATTTTAAACAATTTATGCAACACTTACAAACAATAATAATGTATCTAGTTATGATTAAATGAACATCAAGATATTATTATCAAGAAATCCCCCCTCACACAGAGGGCTGTTGTTAATGTAAACAATAAGTGTAAAAACACCAGATCAAGACTCCAGGCACCCTGGCCCGAAATCTGTTACCAATAATACACTATCTGATGCAAAACAGGGACTTCCAGGGAAGAAACTGCAGAACATCAAATGGTAGATGCAGAACACTACGCCTAACCACCCATAGGTGAAGACGTAAACATGGGGAAAAGAACAGAATTCATTCTGTTATCTAGCTAAAACTCCCAAGAAATTTTAGTAATAATATTACAGAAAATATGCCAAAAGCATAGGAGAATAGCAAGAGGGGACTTAAAGGAAAGGGAGAGAGGAAAACACTGAACAAGCAGTGTAACTTGATAACAAGAATGACCACAACAGGCTGTTGCCTCGAAAATAGGTAACTTAACATAATTTCATTAAAAAATTTTAAGTTACAGCCCTGATAATTTTCTGTCACTCATTTTTCCTCTCCTCCTTCTATATCCTCCTTAGAATCACCATTTCTCTAATATTTATGTGTCTGGCATCATTTAAACTGAGATTTACAAGCACAAAGATCAGTCAGATGTTAACTGATGAAGGGCCAAACAAAGAATGATTAATGGCGCCAATTTTGGGACGGCCTTGACACTGCGCATGCGCAGTAGAGGTGAAGTATGGAGGGCCATTCAGAACATGTTTTCTTTGGTTTTAGATGCAAATTTTGGGGATTGGGGGGCAAAATTTGTGTTTGGCCCTATATTTTTAAGAGTTAGCACCAGCTTTGTCTGGGTCATTGGTACAGTATAAAAATATGCACATCCCTGGTATTGTTAAAAGAATTGCCTTTGTTCATTGAAGAAAGAACCAATCATCTGTGCCTTTATCAACATAACAGCAAGGAATACATGATGATGTAAACAATAAGTGGTTTTATACACAAGTCAGCGTAGCAATTTATTTATTTATTCATTGGTGTTTTGCACAATGGCTAAGCATGACAACAACATGAGTATCAACTCAAGACCAGGAGTGAGCGTTAATAAGCCATGTTGCCCATTTTAGAGAGGGTTTGCACCTCCCAAGCACTGGTGACTGGGTCCTTTTTTACCAGTAAAACAGAGCCTGTTTTCCGCAGTGAACAGGCACTGCTTCACTTCCCAGGGTTCCTGCGGGAAAGTGTAGCAATTTACGTTTCCGATTCGAAATGATAAATTTGAAGTATATTGTATATCTTTTATAGTTACCAATGGCCCAGACTAGCTGATGCAAACTCGAAATTATCAAGGGCCAAACACAAATTTTGAACCCCCAATCCCCAAAATTATAAGTCCTACCTGGCCCTCCATATTTTTAATCTCTGTGCATGCGCAGTGGTCAGGAAGAGACCGGAATTGGCGCCAACATCATTCTTTGTAGATGAGCATACTAATGATAACTCAGCGGGGAGGTATGAGTGCCCACTCATGGGAGGGCCATCCCTATCTGGGCAATTGGTAAGTATAAAAAATATACAAATTACTTAAAACTTATATTTTTATACGACAACCAATGGCCCTGACCAGCTGAATCATACAAAGGCGAAGGGCCTAGGACTTGAGAATTAGCAGACCAATATAGCTCCTAAGCCTGCATTCCAAGGTGAAAGGAAAATACATTTAAAAGGAATTACATGTCTCTCTATACAATAATAGAGAAGACATATCATAAATAAGGAGCCATATCCAAGTAATTCCATATTCTTAGCATGAATGATTATGTTAAATGGGTGTAATGAGCCCCCAATTTTAAGACTAGTCCGGACTAAGCACCCATAAATTAGGATGGCATATTGAGGGTGAGAGAATAACACCCACAACCATACGCCATATACAATATAATAAACAAGCTGTATCTTGGGTCGGATATAATCTACAGACAAAAACAGCTTCACTCATAGTAGCACACTTATCAAGCCGGAGGAGATTTTACAAGAAAAATCAGCCTCCACACCCCCCCCCCCCCCCCCTCCTTTTTTTGAAGGAATATTCTTCAAAACAAAGAGGGGAGAGCTCTGGAATCAGTGCAAAGGGATACTAAATAATCCAAATATATTCTCACAATAAGCACCCTGTTATTAATTATTGGTGCTTAACAACCAATGAGTGTTCAGAGAAAAATATATTACTTCGAATAATGATCCCCAAAAAATGAGAACATAAAAAACACTACAAACTTTATGGATGTTGCCCATCATCATTGTATGTATAACCATATTCTAAACTTTAAAATCTCTACATTACAAACTGTGGAAGGAGATGATTACACCATGACGGTACCCTCAATTAAAAAACACTGGGAATTTTCTAAGTTGATATAGGGCAATAATTTTGTTAAAATATATTTTTTCTGCAAACTTTATAACTGCTGCTGCATATCTTCCAAGACATATGTAACCATATCCTAAAGTTTTAACCCTCTACATTAGAAACTGAGGGAGAAGTTGCTTAAAACCATGAAGGTACCCTCAATTAAAAAACACTGGAAATTTTCAATGTCGATAAAGGATAATTTTACTATTATTTATTTATTGGCGTTTAATGCCACATATTTCTGCATAATGGCAAATCATGTCCACAACATGGATATAAAGTAGACATGGGCGGTTTTCAAATTTCATTTCGGTTCCAGTTTCGGTTTCATTCAAAGAGTCAGGTTTTCGGTTTTCATTGTACAAACATAATACATTGCAACATGTATCATCGTCTCAACTCTATTGCCAAGCTTTCGATCCGAAAGCAGGAAGCTCGAATTAGGAAGAACTACATGTCATCAGTATGAAAAACAATTGCAAAATGAAAAGCGAATTATTTAAAGTATTCATATCAACCATTGTCCTCCTGGAGGACAATGGTTGATATGAATATAATACATTGCATTTGTATATAAGATGTATTTGGCACCTGTCAGGGTCACAGGGACTCCCTTTCCAGAGCAATGCACCTGTGTAATAGCCTATACCAGTCCTCTGATTTCATGAGCACAATGTATTTGCATAAATTATCTCAAGAGTTTCAAGTTTGAGAAAAATGCCTTGTTTTATGTTCACTACAGCCGACAGCCTGACCCTGGTACGGTAGGCACTATGTCCATTTTGCGGGTCTCCAGAAGAATTCTACTCACAACTTGACATATTATTGGATAAATGCATATGTACATGTATCGCTACAGTGCAGAATGCAAAGTGCCTTTAACAATTGGAGCCCTAAGGCACTGGTAACAAGGCCCCTAGGCTTCAGCCTAGTCAGCCTTGTGAATAATACGGCCCTGATGCCGACCATAAAAACTTTATCGAGTAAAAGTCACTCATCTAGGTCATTGTAACCCTAAATTTCCATCCAACTTCAACTGTGATTTTGACACTGGCTTTGGAGTTCAAGCTTTCAAAATTAAGTGTAGAAATAAATATATTTGTCATGATAAATGTGGAACAAGTGATAAGTTCCAGTTCTGCAAAGGAAATCGCATTTGATAACCAGATGAACGTTTAAACCACGATGCGCAACAAGTTAATTTTGTCACCTATTTTCGTGGTAAATGCCACGCTCGAATGCAATGCCAACAAGGGCAACGCCCCCGGTCCCCCGACCAAGATGGCAAATTCAAGGGAGCTGTTAGGATGCAATTTGTTCGCAGAGCATGACCATTTTTTAACTTGACCTGTATTTCCAACCAATTAAACCACATACTTAGTTTCGTTTCAATCAAATGATCCAAAGTAAAGTTATCCGGACAACACAAAAACCGTATTTTCTAAGTCGAAAAAGGGGAATAAATCCAGTAAAAATCAGTGGAGCGTGCCCATTTTCGAACTTGACCTGCATTTCCACCCAAATAAGCGGCATACTAAATTTCGTTTCAATCAAATGATCCTAACTAAAGTTATCATCCGGACAACACAAAAACTGTATTTTTTAAGTCGAAAAAGGGGAATAAATCCAGTAGAAATCAGTGGAGCGTGCCCATTTTCGAACTTGACCTGCATTTCCACCCAAGTAAGACACATACCAAATTTAGTTTCAGTAAAATCATCCAAACTAAAGTTATCATCCGGACAAGGGTGTGATGGACGGACGGATGGACGCATGCACGCACATACGGACAGACGGATGGACACTGCTGATTACAATAGTCCTCCGAAGGGTCGGGGGACAATTAGGGCAGCTGTTCTGAAAAAGGGGTGTCGTGACTCTGAAGTTTAAAAACAATGCTAACTTTAGGTTGTTTCTCTCTTTGTTCTGAGAAGCGAAGACCTGATTATAGTTTTTCAACACCGAAGTTGAAAACCGCGACGACAGATTTTCTGTAATTGTTTCAGTTTCAGCATTCATAACAAAAACTGAAACCGAACCAAATTTTCAGTTAACCACCCATCTCTAAGTAATATAAAGTAAAGTCCAATCGTTCATACCCATGCTGCCCATTTTAGAGGACTTTCACCCCAGGTATTGGTGACTGAGTCCAATTTTATCAGTAAAACAGCTTGTTTACCAAAATAAACAAGCACTGCTTCACTTCCATGCTTTCCCATGGTGAAATTAAGGGCAATAACTAAGACAAAAACATACAGTCGACTGACCATCTCACATGGAAATGTGCTGAATGTAGTTTTGCATTGTACAAAATTTAAGATTGCTGTCTTTAAAGCTGTGAGTGTAGTGTATGATACAACTTCTGGGTGGACTGACTGACAGACTGAGGAACTGACTGACCTGACGGACACGAGGAATATTATATACCCCAGCATTGGTATAAAAAGCATAATTTAAGCAACAAAAATAACATATTTCATAAGAACTCATTTTGAACAAAACACATCAAGCAGTTTACAAAGTATATTCTCCAATGACTTCCCATGAATTTTTTCACGTCACATTTTCAAGCACATTCAAGGGCCTGGAAATTTCGGTTTCAAAATTGTTGAACTTTCAAGGACCTGTACAAACTGTGGTGTCATTGTCACAGTAAAACACAGCTAAAAACAAAATTAAGTCAAAGTCACAATCAAGATACACATGTTGGCGTTCGCATATATTATAATACAGTGGAACCCTGTTAATTGAATAGCCACTTTACCAATGAAAATTATTCAATTAATAGAAGTATTCAATTAATGGGGATTGTGTCACTTTCCTGTATTCTTAGAGATAAACTTAGCATTTATTCTATTATATTTTGTTTGACAGATTTCCATGTGCTCTGTCGAAAAAGATATAATAGATTAAATGCCTGTAATGGATGTACTGAGGCCAAATAGGTCTATAAACAAAGAAAAACTGGGGAGAATCAGGGTAATTTCTCGACAGGTAAAAGATTTTTTATTCAATTAACAGAAGTTTACTCTATAACCTATATTCAATTAACATGACAAATTTGTACCAGAGGTATAGTAAATGGTTTTGTGTTAGGAAATTGTATTCAATTAACAGGGTTATTCAGCTAAGAGTTATCCAATTAAGTGGGCTCCACTGTATTAGTAAAAATAATTCAACTCAACAAAAGTAAAAGCGCACTGGTCAGCTATTGATTTGTTGTAGTTCCAAGAGGTTTTTATTACCCTCGCACTCAACAAGCTGCTGCTTCCTCCCATCCCATCTCCTCTTCTCATCATTCAAGAGCAAACTGTTAAACTAGAACAATCACCATTTGGGAGGTTAATCCCCCCCCCCCCCCCCCATATTCAAATCACCAGGAGTGTGGGTGGGGGTTCTATACAAGAATTTGTCCATTTCATACGAAATCAAGAATAAATCGAAGATCACATGGATATAATTCAGTTGTCTACTTGCTGTTGATCATGAAGCTGTTTCAGCCAAATTGGCTTATAATGCTCGAAGTGCATACAAGAATTTCACAGAGAAATCAATAAGGAGATAATTCACTTAAAAAATAGTAATAAGTTGAAAATGTGGGAGTATTATAAGTTATCTATGCCAACATGTATGGTAAATAGAGATTTAATACCTGGACGTTGGTTTTTAATCCTTTACCCAATGCAGACGATATCAAAATTTATTATTTTAAATATCATTTTTTTAAATTTTTCAAAAAATTTTCACAAAACCATATCATATGCCCCCTCATTGGAATGAGCTCGACGAGCTTGTTCCAATGAGGGGTCACATGAACTGGTTTTGTGGAAATTTTTTGAAAAATAATATTTTTTCAAATGCTGAATTTGCATATTACGCGGGCGGATGTGGGCGATTCGTTGGGTAAAGGGTTAAACACCGAGTTGCAGGCTATTTTGTTTAAATGAGACAGCCAGGTATTAAATCTCCATATACTATACATGTTGGCGGAGATGTTTTTTGTCCCATTTGAAACACAGTACAAATATAGTGGACGTTTCTAATGCTCCACAATCAGTTGGACCAAACTTGTGAATACTTGAGCAATTATACTTTTAATCTAAAAATAACTGTTGAAAAAATTGATAATGCAGATCGGGCTATTTTGTTGGCAGATTTGCTCTTATTTCATTTTTCTCAAGTTGTTTAATTATTCAATAATTTAGAACAGCAAAATATGATCGAATTGTCAACCATCTGATGATATTTGTGGTTATTTTCAGGTTTTTTGGTTTGATTTTTATATCGAGGCAAGTGAAAACAAGAAGCTTTCATTTAAACCACACATCCCCAAAGTTTTGAGTGCCCTTTTCCCCTGGATGGTGCACGCTCTCATGTACCTTGGATGTTGGGTGCACCCTTTGACACGGTTATTTGTCCTAGGCATTCTGACAAATTAGAAGACAGAATTTATCGGGATATAGGGACAAGCGCATTTATGCTTACCAATGATCATGTATGGGAGGTTTCATCCAAATCGCATCATAAACCAAGGAGCAATGCTTATAAGAAGACCAACAGGATGGGCAGGACAGACAAACAAGCGATTCCTTTAAAAGTTTCCACTTTTAAATGAAATGTTGAGGATGGGATGGGTAGGATATTTTTCACAGTATTCCTCTCAATTTCCCAAGCAAGGATACAGACCAACTCCATAGGAGTCCACACTTCTCTATCTGCTCTTCATCTTCAAATCACATTCCTTCATTATACTGCAATTAAATCAACCCTTTTGGACAAATATTTTGAACATTCTAAGAGAACATATTTTAGGGTTATGATTAGAATATCAAGTATTTGGAAAATATTTTATCAGGTTCCGACAAGATTTCTTAAAGTTAAAAAATCTAAGGTCACCAGTTCAAAATGCAGTTACCAGGGAGTTGGAATTCTCCAAGTGGGAAGTCCAAATTTAAAAACCCTTGAGCCACGTTCCTGATTTAGAGGTATGTAAGAAACAAATCTCCTCACCTTCATGAAACCACTGCCTACACCTGCAGCACTGCAACATTTCCATGAACCAACTGAAAAAGAAACGTTTATTGGTGAGAGTTATTTGCACTTGGAAACATCAACCCACTACTCACTTAAAATAAATCAAGAACAACTGAAATCAACCTGTTTATATCAAATGGAAGCACAGGTTTGACCATGATGATCTGATACTGTTCTTCCTTGAGTAAAATATGTTTTTTTCCTTTCAAGAATCAGGCTGCTGTTTGAGAACTTCCATGACGCAAAAGTCTACTTGATCAACTGAATGGTCAGAATGATAAACAATAGGCCCCAGGGGGCCTGAGGGCGCTCACCTGACATGGTAGCCTAAATATCAACCCAGAGAATTGATTTCCACAAGTTGCATCTGCTCCTCCTAAGAAAAGCTGAAACCAAATATCCAAATATTCTGACCAGTGGATCTAAAAAAAGATTTTTAAAGAATATTCCTCATACTGAACTAAGTCATAATTCGGGCTCCCACAGGGAGCCCATATATGAACCCAGGGACTTGGCTTTAACAAACCTGAATCTCACACCCCTAAGGATTCTGCACACCAAATATCAAAACATTCCGACTGCTGGATCTGAGGAAGAAGATTTTTAAAGAAAATTCCTCATTTTGAACCAAGTTACAATTCGAGCTCCCACAATCAGCCCAAATATGGACCTAGGGACATGGCTTGAACAAACTTGAATCTTACCCCCCTAAGGATGCTGCATAAAAAATATCAAAAGCATTCATCTGCTGGATCTGAAGATTTTTAAAGAAAATTCCTCATTTTGAACTAAGTTGTCATTCAGGCTCCCATAGTGAGCCCAAATATGAACCAAGGGACTTGGCTTGAACAAACTTGAATCTCAGCCCCCAAGGTTGCTCCATGCCAAATATCAAAACATTCCAACTGCTGAATCTGAAGAAGATTTTTAAAGAAAAATTCCTCATACTGACTAAGTTATAATTTGGGCTCCCACAGGGAGCCCACATATGGACCCACGGACTTGGCTTTAACACACTTGAATCCCTCCCAAGGATGCTACTCACCACATATCAAACCATTCGGACTGCTGGATTTGAAGAAGAAGATTTTTTAAGAAAATTCCTCATTTCGAACAAAGTTACAATTCAAGCTCCCACAGTGAGCCCAAATATGGACCTAGGGACATGGCTTGAACAAACTTGAATCTCACCCCCCTAAGGATGCTGCATACCAAATATCACAAGATTCTGCCTGCTGGATCTTGAGAAGAAGATTTTCAAAGAAATGTGCCTGAAATGCACTAAGTTCGAATTTGGGCTTCTATCGTGAGCCCAAATATGAATCCAGGTGGCCGATTTGAACAAACTGGAATCAGATCCACCCCACAATGTTGCATACCAAATATCAAAAGATTCTGCCTGCAGGATCTGGAGAAGAAGATTTTTGAAGAAATTTGCCTGAAATGCACTAAGTTCAAATTCGAGCTTCTATAGTGAGCCCAAATATGAATCTAGGGAGCCGATTTGAACAAAATAGAATCAGATCCACCCCACAATGTTGCATACCAAATATCAAAAGATTCTGCCTGCTGGATCTGGAGAAGAAGATTTTTTAAGAAATTTGCCTGAAAAGCACTAAGTTCAAATTTGGGCTCCTATACTGAGCCCAAATATAAACCCAGGGAGCCGATTTGAACAAACTTGAATCAGATCCACCCCACAATGTTGCATACCCAATATCAAAAGATTCTGCCTGCTGGATCTTGAGAAGAAGATTTTCAAAGAAATTTGCCTGAAATGCACTAAGTTCGAATTTGGGCTCCTATACTGAGCCCAAATATAAACCCAGGGGGCCGATTTGAACAAACTTGAATCAGATCCACCCTACAATGTTGCATACCAAATATCAAAAGATTCTGCCTGCTGGATCTGGAGAAGAAGATTTTTTAAGAAATTTGCCTGAAATGCACTAAGTTCGAAATCGGGCTCCTATACTGAGCCCAAATATGAACCCAGGGGGCCGATTTGAACAAACTTGAATCAGATCCACCCTCCAATGTTGCATACCAAATATCAAAAGATTCTGCCTGCTGGATCTGGAGAAGAAGATTTTTTAATGTTTTTCCTATTGCCTACAGTGTTAAAAAGTGCTGACTCAGCACTTTTTCAAAGTCCCGAAACTGTACCCTATGATAAAACCGATGGCAATTTTTTTTTACCAATTCTTTCTGTTGGTCCTAAGGAAGCTTCACACCAAATAAAAATTCTCGGTGCCGTGCAGTTTTGGAGATATGGGCATTTTAATTTTTTTCTATTTTTAGCTCCTGCGGTTCCCATGGGGCTACGGGAAAAAAAAATCAGCATAAATTAGGTACTTATGACCCAATAAGCCCTCACAAAAAATTTGGTTCAAATCAGCCTCTCGGTTTGGAAAATAGAAATTTCGGGCGGGACCAAAAATTTTGCCCCTCCCATAACGACGCCAAGTATAGCCCCACAAACTTCTCTTGAACAAATCTGAGTCTACACCTCAAAAGGAAGCTGCACACCAAATATCAAGTCTCTGCTACTGCTGGTTCATGAGAAGAAGATTTTTTAAGATTTCAGCTCACTTTTTGGGTGTGGCTCTACCCACTGGCGGGGCAACTTGATTTGAACAAAATCAAATTGCGATGTCATAACAAACTATTATCTCAAATATCACTTAAATTGGTTCAGCGGTTTGGGAGGAGAAGACGCAAACACCATGTTCACGGACGACGGACGACGGACGGTGAGTGATCACTATAGCTCTCCTGACTGAAAGTCAGGTGAGCTAAAAAAACAAGAGCTGGACTTTCGTCTGGTGCATGCCCCCACATGGTGTACCGCCTAGTGTGGGCACACCTGTGCCCAACAAATATTATTTATGAATATTCTCGTACGGACTGACGACGAATGCACAGATGGATGGATGCAATCCAGTATACACCCCCTCCCCCCCATTTTCTGCGAAAATTTTCAACAATTTCTAAGTCAAAAGGTATGGTAAATTGTTTGGTGTTTGGAAGTTTTATGCAATGAGGCAGAAGCCTTTGTCATAGGCAAACTGCATGCCATATTTCACTGAAATCTGATAACCACAACCCAGTACACGCCCCCATTTTCTTCGAAAGTTTTCAACAATTACCAATAATTTCTAAGTTAAAAGGTATGGTAAATTGGTTGGTGTTTGGAAGTTTTATGCAATGAGGCAGAAGCCTTTGTCATAGACAAACTGCAGGCCATATTTCACTGAAATCCGATATCCCATACCTGAGATACAGGCTGAACAGACAAATAATAATGTCTATTTCCTACAATTTCTAAGTCAAAAAAGGGGGATAACTCTAAAAAGGAGAGTGTGAGAAATATCGTTGAATCCTTTTTTTAAAGCCTATACCATAAGCAGTGTTCATGGCAAATTTCACTGCAATAGGACATTCGATACCCGAGATAAGTTATGAATATTCTCGGACGGACTCACACACGGACGGACGCACGGACACATGTAATCCAGTATACCCCCATTTTCTTCGAAAGTGGGGGGTATAATAACACAGAGGGGTTTTCAATTTTTGTTTCTGATGTCAAAGTTGAGTTCCATGATTCTGATCCAAGCTTGATCCAAGCTCTTCTTTCGGCTTTGCCTTCATGTGGTAGGCTTTATCTTACACATATTAGTGGGTACCGGACATTTTGTTCCTTGAAAGCATAAAGGAAGGTTCATACAGATCTGGTTGTATATTCTTCTATAATTTTTCCATAGCCTGCACTACAAATTTCCATAGCCCTATACCCATTAACCCTTTACCCAACTTAATGGCTAAAACCAGCCAGCGCAATTCACAAGAATCACCTTTTCATTTTCATTATTTCTTGTCTCAAAAACATAGGTTATGTCCCCTCACTCGAACCAACTCATTGAGCTTGTTCCAAATATAGAACCTTAGTGAGCACGCTCACATACCCCACGCGCCCCGATATTTCAAGCTCTAATCATTTTTTAAAAATAAACATAGATTTTAGGAATACTGCAGAAAACAGTGTTCTGTAGTTTCAACGGTATTGAAAGAATTCAAGCAGAGAAAAAGCCCAGAAAACTGTAATTTTGATGAACTTTTCAAAGTCTATGGGGGCCGTAATTTAGGTAAAAATCAGTGGAGCGGAACAAAACCCAAACTTGTTCTGTAGGCCACCATGTTAGACTAACAGACCAAAAATCAGCTCAATATCTGGAAGTGTGTAGGAAAAAAGTCTGCAAAACTGTAATTTTGATGAACTTTTCAATTTCAAGGGCCGTAATTTTGGTAAAAATCAGTGGAGCGGAACAAAATGCAAACTTGATCTGTAGGCCACCATGTCAGACTAACATACCAAAAATCAGCTCAATACTGGAAGCGTGTAGAAAAAAAGTCCGGAAAGTTAAAAAATTTATAGTAATTTATATATTTTTTATACTTACCAATGACCCAGACTTAGCTGGTGCTAACTCTAACAAAACCAGGGCCAAACACAAATTTTGCCCCCCAATCCCCAAAATTTGCATCCAAAACAAAAAGAAATCATGTCCTAAAGGACCTCCATACTACGCCTCTACTGCGCATGCGCAGTGACGCAGACGTCCCGAAATTGGCGCCAATTATCATTCTTACTGGCAGTGCCTGGTCAGCGCTATGTACTCAGCGGGGAGGCAAGAGTTCCCAACTCCAGGGAGGGCCATCCCCGTCTGGGTCATTGGTAAGTATAAAAAATATATAAATTACTATAAATTTTTTAACATTTTTATACTGTACCAATGACCCAGACTTAGCTGAATAGTAAACAGGCTGGAGGGCCTAGGACATAGAGGAAAATCCAATAAGCTCAACTATATAGTAAAGAGGTAACCCCTTAAGGAGAAAAGGAGTATTAGGCTTTACATGTATCTTTCTTATTTAATATTAAATTAGAAAGATACACTACCCTTAATAATTGAGCACAATAACATTCATGTTCTCTATTAACATCCAGTATATCCCTTATACTAATTATTTTTAAAGTAAGCCAATAAATAAAGTAGTCCAGAGAATTGAGACTCTTTATAGTCATTTAAAAGTGTCCGAGTATTGTATATTAAAGCCCGTTTGACACTTGACATATACAAATGCTTCACACCGAGCTACACTTTAAAAATAAGACATGAATGAATTTTAACATTAATATTACACTTTAAAACCATCCCGGAAGTGACTCAGAAATACTGACTTGGAGGAGGCATTCCCTTGCTTTTCACTATAAAGCAGGTGACCTAAGGGAACACCCGCCCCCCCCCCCCCCTTCCCCTTGCCCTGGGTCAAATAGCCCAGAGCGAAGAGGGCAGTCGGATGGAGTCACTGCCGGAACAGAAAGCCTGCATAACTATAGTTGCAACTGTTTAGTGGACGACATTCTGAGCAACAGATAACGGACCTAAACAATGCAGGTCTCCAGAAATGGACTCAATATTTCTGAGATAAAAATTCGTAAATGTGGATGGCTGAGACCAATAAGCAGCCTTCATTAAATCTGTAATAGCAACACTATTAGCATAAGCCCAGGAAGTAGAAAGAGCTCTTACTTCATGAGCGGAAATCTTAAGCACAGACTGCTGAGAAGAAGATAAACTCTCATAAGCAGTAAGGATAGCTAATTGAATCCATCTAGCAATAGAATGGACCGAAATGTCCCATCTATTAGGCATCAAAGACAGAAAGAAACGTTTCCGTTCCTTTCTGATAAACTGAGATCTCTGTTTATAGATACGTAACGCTCTAACAGGACAGAGTAAAGGCCTACGCCCGTCTGAAGACGGAAGAGCCTTAATAACAATAGGTTCCGGATATTTATTAGGAGCCTGATTCTTAGCTAAAAAATCCACATTAGTAGTGAAGGTGATAGTGTTCCCGACACTACGATAATGAGAATCATCCACCGACAGTGCATGAAGCTCACTGACTCTTCTAGCAGAAGAGAAAGCTAAGAGAAAAGCTGTCTTATAAGATAAGAATTTGAAATCTACTGTCCCAAGAGGTTCAAATGGCTTTTCCTTCAATTTAAGAAGAACCCAAGCTAAATTCCACTTAGGAATTAATCTAAGAGTTCTGGGTCTATTTATCGAAAAGTTTCTAACCAACTTCGATAAAGAGACATTAGATCCAATTTGTAAACTATCATGATGTGCATAGGTATCAGATAACATAGACCTATAACCCTTTATAGTAACAGGTTGCAGTTTGATTTCGTCAAACAAGTATACTAGAAAGTTTGCAATGTCTGGTATAGAGGGATCGAATATATCTACAGAATGATCCCTACACCAACGACGAAAAACCTTCCACTTAGCCGCATAGTTTAGCGAAGAGGAGGTCCTCCTACAGTTAGAAATCGCGTCCACTGCTCGTCCTGTAAAGTGTTTGCCATGCAAGAAGGACCGCACAACGGAAAAACGTGAAGGTTGAGACCTTGCGGGTTGTGATGGAGTTGGCGCGATTTCCCCTGCGAAAGAAGATCCTCCCGTGGAGGAAGCTTTCGCGGTAGGTCCCACAACAGACACCTGAGTAGATTTATCCACGGTCTCTGTGGCGACAGAGATGCTACCAACAGAATCTTGCATTGAGATTGTTTTATCTTTAGCAATACTTGTTGAATTAACGGCGCTGGAGGATACGCATATCCTATCATTCCGTCCCAAGGGATCGACAGAGCGTCTACTGCAAATGCTCTTGGATCCGGACACGGAGACACATACGTCTGCAACTGATTGTTGAGATGTGTCGCAAATAAGTCTATCATTGGCCGTTCCCATTGGTAGCAAATCTGATTGAATACTTGTTTGTTGAGAGTCCATTCCGACGGCAACAAGCGACCCTTTCATGAAAGGGAGTCTGCTAGCACATTCAGACGACCCGGATTGTGAAGGACCGAAAGAAGAACGTGATGTTCTAGCGCAACAGAAGGATTCTTTCCGTTAGATTGAACAACGCAACTGAATGAGTGCCTCCCTGATTCCGTATATACGCCACTACTGTCGTATTGTCGGATAGGATTTGGACATGAGCATCGTGAATAATGTCCATCCAGTGACGTAACGCAAGCCAAATTGACATCATTTCTTTGATGTTTATGTGCTTGCACAGGAATTGCGGATCCCAAAGACCCTGGCATCTCGAATCCGTTGGGATTAATGATGCACCCCAACCTGTTTGACTGGCATCCGTCATAATGGTAAAACTCGAATCCGGCAACTGCAGCGGAACTCCCTGAGTTAACCACTGAATGTTTGCCCAAGTCTGAATCTCTTGTTTCACTTGATCTGACAAGAGAACGTCTACGTCGAGCGAATAAATTTTCACACTCCAATTCTGAGTCAAGAAAATTTGAAGAGGACGTGTGCGTAACCGCCCCATCGGAATGAGATCCGCAGCGGCTCCGCACAGACCTATCAGTCTCATAAATTCTCTTGCTGTGACTTTGTCTGCGTGCAGACAATAGCAAGCGTAACAACTGACTAATTTCGCTCTGGTTAACGGCAGACGAACGAGATTGTTGTGCGTCTCGAAGCTCATTCCCAGATGAGTGAATGACTTGGACGGCACCAGATCCGACTTCTCCTCGTTTACTATAAAACCGAGACGTCGGAGCAAAAGAAGAAGATTCTGAACATCGTTCTGAAGCGTTAACTCGTTGCAGTACCTCTGAAGAATGTCGTCCAAGTAGGCTGACGTTACCGCAGACGAATGAGCTCGGAAATAGATCATTACCGAGTTCATTACCCGAGTGAAAGCCCAGGGTGCTAGATTCAATCCGAAGCACATCGCCCGGAAATGATACACCACTCCTAGGACTGCGAAGCATAGGTACTTCCGGAATGTCGGATGTACCATGACGTGAAAGTACGCATCTTTGAGATCTATGCTTGATGCATAATCGTTCACCCGAATACTCGCTCTGACCGACCGAATCGTCTCCATATAAAACTTCGGAGCGACAATCAGCTTGTTTATCCAGCTCAAATCTATGACTGGACGGAACGAGCCATCTGGTTTCGGAACCAGAAACAGATGGCTGTAGAATCCCGGAGATTCCTGGTTTTCTACGACCTCTACCGCGTTCTTCATTAAAAGAGACTGCACCTCTGATAGCAGAGCATCTCTTTTCTGCGGATTTGACGGAAGACGAGTCCACTTTGGACTTCGAGTTAATGGAGGCTTTCGTCTGAAGGATATCTTTAGACCTTCCGAAGTCACTCCTCTCACCCAAGGGTCGTCCGTAATCGACGCCCATTCTTGTGAAAAGCTCGACAACCTTCCGCCAACCGGTACGCGATAGAGGTTTAAGCCATCACCTCCTGGACCTGCGAGGCCTGCAGTAGGAGAAACCACGTCCTCCACGACCCGCACCTCGCCCCGTCGACCTCGGGGCGTCCGACCGATTGTCCCGGCCCGAAGGACGTCCCGAACGAGAGTCGCTACCCTGACGGTCTCTCGAATAAGACCAAGAGGACGCACCGGAACCTCTATAGGAACCTCTCTTGGGCGCATTAGACCCAGAAGTGCCTGTCTTATTCTTGTCTGCTGTATCCGACTTCTTAGAAGCAGATTTGAACAACAGAGAATCCGAAGCTTTCTTTGTAATTTTATCATAAATAGCAGAAAGCTTGCCGTCAAAGAGAAGTTCTCCGGAGACCGAAGTGACTCTAAGAGAGTTCTTCACCTTAGTATCCACTAGTGTGGATGTAGCTAGGGCTGCGTCACGTCTAACCAACTCCAGATTTGCCACTGAAAGGGCGGAGTTACACGTGGAATAAGCTACTGCCCTTGAAAGAAGTCTTAAAGAGGATTGTATATCCTGAAACTCTTTCCCTTGAAGGTGCAGTGATAACGCCTTAGTAAGGTGATCTGCGTAAGATAAGGCATCTAAATTGGCTCTGTTAGACGCAATAGCTGTTTCCAACACCACGGTTGGAATAGAAGCCGACGACGGTAATGATAGCTCTAAGTCTTCCGCCTCGTCGTCCATACGCAGAGGAACTCTCGGGATACCCTGTCCTGCCGTATCGAATTTATTCCTTGCATTAATGAAAGGCAGGTTGAGAGTATTAGCGGACAAGAAACCTGCTTTCCCCGTCTTGGAAGCAAGTTTGAAAATAGCGTCGTTCAATAATTCAAATGTTCTTGCAACATTATTGGACTGCGACGGAAACTCGGGAGCGATGTCCCTGAACCGCTCAAAAAATTCAGAGTCCAATGACGCTATGATCCTCTTGTCCGGAACCGCAGCAGTCTGGCCCGACGGAACAACTTGAGGGAGAAAGTGCCGGATGAAGTCCACGGCAGCTTTATGTTGTTCCGAAAGGGATAGCTCCAAATCATCTGTATCCCTTTCACCATCCGGTCGGACCTCATGATGTTCCCGGTCGTCCGCCCCCGATGCTTCGGCGGAGCGTACCGACCCAGTGCCGTCGGATAATTCTCGATCCGACACCGTTTCTGTCGGCTGCTGCGATAAGCTGTGCTATCTGCACAAGAACGTCCGGCGTCGAGACCTGCGGAGGCGCAGTCTTTCGCTGCTTCGCCGAGGGCAGCTCCGCTTCAGATGGCTCCCGCATACTTTTCCTATGCGAACGTCCGGAGTCCATCGGTCTCGAATCCCTGGCAGCCGGATGGTGTGACCTGGTCGCCGAAGAATCCTTGATCGGCGAAGCTGGTAATATATCGGCGGTCACGCAGCCAAGGTGCGGTCGTGTGCGCTTACGAGAAGAGGAAGCCTTAGCAGTCTCTGCGGACTGCCTATACAACGGAGCGTCCCGAGCGACAGACTATGCTCCGCTAACGACACATTTTGTACCATAACATCTGGTCCCAGATGTTGTTGTACGAGAGAGGGGCCTCTCTCGCTCGCGGCCTGGCTGGACCTGGACGAGCTAGGAACCGGACTCAAAGGCTTCCCCCGTTCTCGCTTACTATCCGCCGTCACTGGGTGTGCATCTATTATGTTTATAGTGCTCGCATCACCCAAAATTTCCTCCTGGACCGCATCGGACGAACCCGGCTGCCGAACCATTCGGTGAATGGACGCTACACCGGGCGAGCTAGCGGACGACATTTGTCTAATCTCCATGAGCACTTTTGCCGCTAGCTCTGAATTCATTTGTGACGACGGACGCACACTTGTAGAAGATAACATGGAAACATCACCCTGTTCTTGTTCCTCTGAAATAGAAACTGAGAGAGTAGAGTGACCTTGCGGAGAAAGAGCCGGCATAGCCCTTTCTCCAGAAACAACATATCGTGACACACGTTTCCAATGTTTCTCATCCCAATATTCACATATAGGACAGGGATTAATGCGAGAACACTGACTATAATTTATACAATGATCATGAAAGTCAGAGGAAGATTTCTTCCTATTACAATTTGAACAATGTCCCTTCATTGTGAAAGAACAACAAGTCCTAGTTACTCGCAAAAACCCCTGACACAAAGATACATAATAACATGATCCATTAATAAATGAAAAAACAATTACATATCAAAATAATTTTGAGAAAATATTTTTTCAGCGAAGCCCAAGTTGCTGAAAAGTAACGTTGAGCCCCGATGGATCCGATGGCAAAGTGTGGTCAAAAATTTTAAATTTATATAAAATAATTAATGAGACACTTACGGATAATATAAATGTATCTTATAGTGAGATAAACTACAGCAAAGGCAAACAGCCCCCCTCAAAAAAGGCTGTTGCCAATGAAAACAAACAGTGTAAAACACCAGAAAACATGACTCCAGGCACTGAAAAAACTTGCCCGGAATCAGTCATCAAAATTACACTCTATCTGATGCAAAACAGAGACTCCCAGGGGAGAATCTGCAGAACATCAGATGGAAGATGCAGAACACAAACGTTATACACCCATGGGTGAAAACGTAACTATGGGGAAAATAACAGAAAACATTCTGTAACCAAGCAACTCTCCCAGGAAGTTTTAGAAATGAAGTTTCTCAAAAATATGCCAAAAGCATGAGAGAATTGCAAGAGGGGACTTTAGAAGGCTAGGGGAGAGGAAACACTGAATAAGCAGTGCAACATTTAGCAAGAATGACAACAAGAGGCCCATGCCTCGAAAGTTAAAAAATTTATAGTAATTTATATATTTTTTATACTTACCAATGACCCAGACATAGCTGGTGCTAACTCTTAAAATATAGGGCCAAACACAAATTTTGCCCCCCAATCCCCAAAATTTGCATCTAAAACTAAAGAAAACATGTCCTGAAAGGCCCTCCACACCTCGCCCCCACTGCGCATGCGCAGTGTCAAGGACGTTCCGAAATTGGCGCCATTAATCATTCTAATAACCAGTGCCTGGTAAGCGCTATGTACTCAGCGGGGAGGCAAGAGTTCCCAACTCCTGGGAGGGCCATCCCCGTCTGGGTCATTGGTAAGTATAAAAAATATATAAATTACTATAAATTTTTTAACATTTTTATACTGTACCAATGACCCAGACATAGCTGAATAGTAAAAAGGCTGGAGGGCCAAGGACATAGAGCAAAATGGAATACGCTCAATAAAATAAAATAGAGTCATCCCCTGTAGGGAAAAGAAGTAATAGGCCTTACATGTATCTTTCTTATTTATGATAAATTAGAAAGATACAACACCTTCCAAAAATTGAGCTTCAAACATCCATGTACTTTATTAATATCCAATAATCCTTATACTAATAATTTTTAAAGTAAGCCAATAATAAAGTAAGTCTAGAGAATAGAGACTCTTATACTCCTAAAAGTGTGTGAGAATTGCATAATCATGTCCGTTGACATATGCAATATTCAAAAGCTATACTTTAAAAACTAAGACTTGAATGAATTTTATAAACTTAAACTTCTCACTAAACAACCATCCCAATAACTGCTCAGAATTACTAACTCCAGAGGAGGTATCCCCTTGTTTTCATAGTAAAAACAGGTGACCCAAGGGAACACCCTCCCCCCCCCCCCCCTTTTTCTTGCCCTGGGTCAAATAGCCCAGAGCGAAGAGGGCAGCCGAACGGAGACACTGCCGAAACAGACAGCCTACCTAGCTATAGTAGCAACTGTTAAGTGAATGACATTCTGAGCAGTAGATAATAGACCTAACAATAGAGGCCTCCAGAAATGGACTCGATATTTCTGAGATAAAATTCATGAATGGATGGCTGAGCGCAATGAGCAGCCTTCAAAAATCTATAATAGCAACACTATTAATGTAAGCCCAAGAAGAGGAAGAACTCTTACTTCATGAGCCGAAATCTTAAGCACAACTGCTAAGCCAATGATATACCATAAGCAGTACGCTAGTTAATAGAATCCATTAACAATAAAATGGAGCGTAACGTCCTTCTACTAGACATCAAAGACAGAAGAAGCTTACGCCCTTGTAATAAACAGATATCTGTTTATAAAAACATAAACTGTACCCGGAAAGAGTAAAGGCCTATGCCCATACGAAGACGGAAGGACCTTAAAATAATAGGTTCCGGATAATAGGAGCCTAACTCTTATGCAACAATCGAACCTAAATAGTAACGGAAGTATTGATTCCGAAACTATGAAAGTGAAAATCATCCATCGATAGTGCATGAAACTCACTGACTCTACAGTAAAAGAGAAACCAACAGAATTACTGTCTAAAAGGTCAGAATTTGAAAACTACTGTTTCCAGAGGCTCAAATGATTACTTAGCTAAATAAGAACCGAAGTTAAAATCCATATAGGAATTTAATCTAAGGATTCTAAGTCTATTTATCAAAAAGTTACTAACTGACTTAGATAAAGAGACAAAAGACTCAATTGTAAACTAACGTAGAGTGCATAGGTATGAGGTAACATAAACCTATAACCTAAATAACAACAGGCTGCAGTAGATCTTGTGAAACAAGTATACTAAAAACTAGCAATGCGTAGTATGGAGGGATCAACCATATGAACATAATGATCCCTACACCACGACGGAAGAGCCTCCACTTTAGTCGCATAGAATAGCGAAGAAGAGGATCTCCTATAGTAAGAAATCGCGTCCAAAGCTCGTCCAGTACAGTGCTTACAATGCAATACGGACCACACAACGGAATACATGAAGGTTGCGACCTTGCTGGTTGTGATAAAGATGACACGATTTACCCAGTGAAAAAAGATCCTCACATAGAGGAAGATTTCACGTTAAGATCCACAGTAGACAAGAGAGTAAATTACTCATGATCTCTGTGAAGATAGAGATGCTATCAACAGAAATGTATTGTGGTTGTTTATCTTAGCAATAACTGCTAAAACAACAGCGCCGGAGGATACGCGTATCCTATCATACCGTCCTATAGATCAATAGAGCGTTAACAGTATTAGCTCAGAGATCTGGACAAGCCAACACATACGTCTGCAATTGATTAGCAAGCTGTGTCATAAATAAAACATCATTGGGCGCTCCCATAGATAGCAAATCTGATTAAATACTTGTTTGTTGAGAGTCCATTCTGACAGCAACAAGCGACCCGTAAGAGAACGGGAGTGCGATAAAACAATCAGACGACCCAGAATATGACGGACCAAAACTGAACTTGGTGTACTATAACCAACAGACGGATTCTTTCCATTAAATTGAATAACGGAAACGAAAGAGTGCCTCCCTGGTTCCGGAGATACGCCACTACTGTCGAATTAAAGGACAGGAATTTGGGCATGCGTTTCTGAATAATGTTCATGCAATGACATAAAGCAAGCCTAAAAAACATTATTCCGCGGAAGTTAAACTGATAGCTAAAAGACTGCGGAACCCAAAGACCCTGGCACTTCGAATCCGTAGGGATCAGTATATATCCCAATCTGTTTGACTGGCAACCGTCATAACAGCCACACTAGGGTCCGGCAACTGCGGCGGCACTCTCTGAGTCAACCACCGAATGTTTGCCCCAGTCTGAATCTCTTGTAACACTAGATAGACAAGAGAATGTATAAATCAAGCAATTCATGGATTGCCGGAAAGTTGCCGTCGAAGAGAAGCTCCTCCGAGAACGAAGCGACTCTGAGAGAGTTCTTAACCTACTATCCACGCGTGGATGTAGCTAGGGCTGCATCACGTCTAACCAACTCCAATCACCCACTGAAGGGCGGAGTTATACGTGAACAAACTACTGCCCTCAAAAGAAATTACATTGAGAATAATATCCCGTAAATCTTTTCTTGAAGACGTAATGATAACGCCTCAGTAAGGCGGATTACGTATAATAAAGCGTCTAAGTTAAGTCTACTATACATAATGTCGTTCCCAACATTGAAATTGGAAAAGACATAAACGGCGAAAAAGAATATATGCAGTCTTTAATCACACCGTCTAGACGCATATGAACTCTCGGTATGCCCTGCTCTGCCAAAATAAACTATATGTAAAAAAGATAAAATGGCAGAAATGAGCCACGCGGACAAGAAACTAAACTATCATGCTTAGTAGCAGGCTTGTATATATATATATAATATATAGCGTCGAAAAATAAAACACATGTTGTAATGACAATATTGGACTGCGTCGGTAAGTCAGGGACAAAGTCCCTGTACCGATCGAAAAATCCGAGTCCAATGACGCTATAAGTCTCTTATCCAAGATCGCAGTAATGAAGTCCGAAAAATAATCACTGGAAGAAATGCCAGAAGATATGAAAGGCATCTTCCGATACTACTAAAGGGAAAACTCGAAATCTTTCGAATCCCTTTCGCCATCCTGTCGGACCCTATAAAGCGTTCGGTCGTCCGTAGCTTGATGCAACCGCGGACCGCACCGACCCAGCGCCGTCGGATAATTCCTGATTCGACCGAGAAACCGTCAATTGCTGGGATGCTGCGAAACAACTGTGCTAACTCGGATAGCACGTCCGTCACTGAGGCCTGAGGAGCTGCGGTCTTACGATGCATTGCCGCAGGAAGCTCCGAGATCGTTACCCCCGTGCATACTTCCAATATGCGAGCGAACGGAGTGTATAGGCCTCGTGTCCCTTGGCTACCGGATGGCGCGACCTATTCGCTGTGGAATCACTGAATGCCGAAACTGATCGGATACTCGAGGTCACGTAGCCAATGTGCGGTCGTGTGCCCTGCTGTGAGGATGAGGAAGCATTAAAGACAGTCTCTCGGACTGTCAATATAACGGAGCGTCCCGAGCAACGGACATATGCTCCGAATGTAAAATATCTGAACCACAACATGAGGTCCCCTATGTTGTTGGCTTCCTCCGATCTGTCCTCAATCTGCCGTCACTGGGTGAGTACTAAAGTAATTAAAGTGCTCGCATCACCCAAATCTCCTTCCTAGACCGCAACGGACGAACCCGGCAGCCGAACCATTCGATGAATGTACGCTACACCGGGTGAGCTAGCGAATGTCACTCTGTAAGCGATAGACATATACCATGAGCACTTATTGCCGCTAACTCTTCATTAACTATGACGACAGAGGCACACTTTTGAAAGACATCTCCATAACTCTTCGAACAAGAAACCAGAAATGCTTGGATAGCAAGCATAAAATAATAATATATATAGCGTCGTTCAATAATTCGAAAGTTTGTGTGACATTATTGGACTATGTCGGAACTGAGGGACGATGTCCCTGAACCGAACCAAAAATTTCTAAGTCCACCGACGCTATCAGTTTCTTATCCGGCATCGCAGCATATGTTGTTCCGAAAGGGAAAGCTTGAAATCCACCGAATCCCTTTCGGTATCCCGTCGGACCGGATGAAACTTTCGGACGTCCGTACCCGCTTCCGCGGAGCGTCCCGACCCAGCATCGTCGGATAAAATATATGCGACAGATTCAGTTGATGCTGGGATGCTGCGATAAACTGTGCTATTAAGGAAAGCACATCCGTTCCCGAGGCCTGTGCAGTAGCGGACTTACGATGCATTGCCGCTGGAAGCTCCGTGTACGTTGACTCCCGCACACTTCCTATGCGAACGTCCGGAGTCTGCAGGCCTCGAGTCCCCGGCTACCGACCCAGCGCTGTCGGATAATTCTCGATCCAACACCGTTTCTGTCGGCTGCTGGGATGCTGCGATAAGCTGTGCTATGTGCACAAGAATGTCCGGCGTCGAGACCTGCGGAGGCGCAGTCTATCGGTGCTTCGCCGAGGGCAGCTCCGCATCAGATGGCTCCCGCAAACTTCCTATGCGAACGTCCGGAGTCCATCGGTCTCGAATCCCTGGCTGCCGGATGGTGTGACCTGGTCGCCGAAGAATCCTTGATCGGCGAAGCTGGTAATATATCGGCGGTCACGCAGCCAAGGTGCGGTCGTGTGCGCTGACGAGAAGAGGAAGCCTTAGCAGTCTCAGCGGACTGCCTATACAACGGAGCGTCCCGAGCGACGGACGTATGCTCCGCTAACAACACATTTGTACCACAACATCTGGGGCCAGATGTTGTTGAACGAGAGAGGGGCCTCTCTCGCTTGCCGTCCGGATGGACCGGAACGAGCTATGAACCGGACTAAAAGGCTTCCTCCGTTCTCCCTCCGATCCGCCGTCACTGGGTGTGCATTAAGTTAATTTTATAGTGCTCGCATCACCCCAAAATTCCTTCTAGACCGCAACGGACGAACCCGGCTGCCGAACCATTCGGTGAATGGACGCTACACCGGGCGAGCTAGCGGACGTCAAAGGCCGTCGAACCTACCAGGGTCCTCTTAGGCAATTGGCGTATTACATGAGCACTTTTCCGCTAGCCCTTCATTAATTGTGACGACGGAGGCACACTGTTGGAAGACATCACAGATACATCACCCTAATCTTGATCGTCTGAAATAGAAATTGATAAAGTAGAGTGACCCTGCGGGGAAAGGACCGGAGTGTCCAAATCCCCAACAACATACCGTGACATACGCTTCCCATATTGTCATCGAAATCATACGATACAGAACAGGAGTTAATGCGAGTACACTGACCACATATAGAATGATAATAAGGTCAGAGGAAGACTTCCTCTTAAAACAATTGATCAATATCCTTTCAATGTGAAAAGAAAACAAGTCCTGATACTCGCACTAACCCCTGGCAATCAAATACATAATAATAATATGATCCATTAATATAGAAAAAATAATTGAAATCAAAATATTTTGAAAAAATATTTTTTCAGAACAGCCCAAGTTTCTGAAAAATAACGTTGAGCCCCAATGGATCCCAAGCCTAAGTGTGGACAAAAATTTTAAAAATATTTTAAACAATTTATTCAACACTTACGAACAATAATAATGTATCTAGTTATGATTAAAATAACATAAAGATATTATTATTTAGAAATCCCCCCCTCACACAGAGGGCTGTTGTAAATGTAAACAATGAGTGTAAAAACACTAAAATAAGACTCCAGGCACCCAGGCCCGAAATCAGTTACCAAAAATACACCATCTGATGCAAAACAGAGACTTCCAGGGAAGAAACTGCAGAACATCAGATGGTAGATGCAGAACACAACGCCTAACCACCCGTAGGTGAAGACGTAAACATGGGGAAAGAACAGAATTCATTCTGTTATTAAGCTAAAACTCCCAAGAAATTTTAGTAATAATAATTACAGAAATTATGCCAAAAGCATGGGAGAATAGCTAGGGGGAACTTAAAGGACAGGGAGAGAGGAAAAACACTTGAAAAAACAGTGTAACTAAATAATCAGAATGACAACAAAATGGCTGCTGCCTTGAAAATAGGTAACTTAACATAATTTCATTAAAAAATTTTAAGTTACAGCCCTGATAATATTCTGTCACACATTCTTTTCCTCTCCTCCTTTTCTATCCTCCTTAGAATCACCATTTCACTAATATTTATGTGTCTGGCATCATTTAAACTGAGATTTAAAAGCACAAAGATCAGTCAGATGTTAACTGATGAAGGGCCAAACTTAGAATGATTAATGGCGCCAATTTCGGAACGTCCTTGACACTGCGCATGCGCAGTGGGGGCGAGGTGTGGAGGGCCTTTCAGGACATGTTTTCTTTAGTTTTAGATGCAAATTTTGGGGATTGCGGGGCAAAATTTGTGTTTGGCCCTATATTTTAAGAGTTAGCACCAGCTATGTCTGGGTCATTGGTACAGTATAAAAATATAGGCAACTTAACATAATTTCATCAAAAAATTTTAAGTACAGCCCTGATTATTTTTTGTCACTTCTTTTTCCTCTCCTCCTTCTATCCTCCTTAGAATCACATTTTCTCCAAAAATTACGTGTCTGGCATCCTTTAAACTGAGATTTACAAGCACAAAGATCAGTGAGATGTTGACTGATGAAGGGCCAAACAGAGAATGATAATTGGTGCCAATTTCGGGACGTCTGCGTCACTGCGCATGCGCAGTAGAGGCGTAGTATGGAGGTCCTTTAGGACATGATTTCTTTTTGTTTTGGATGCAAATTTTGGGGATTGGGGGGCAAAATTTGTGTTTGGCCCTGGTTTTGTTAGAGTTAGCACCAGCTAAGTCTGGGTCATTGGTACAGTATAAAAATATTGTAATTTTGATGCATTTTTCAGAGTCCAAGGGCCGTAATTTCAGTAAAAATCAGTGGAGCGGAACAAAATGCAAACTTGTTCTGTAGGCAACCATGTTAGACTAACATACCAAAAATCAGCTCAATATCTGGAAGCGTGTAGGAAAAAAGTCCGCAAAACTGTAATTTTGATGAACTTTTCAAAGTTCAAGGGCTGTAATTTCGGTAAAAATCAGTGGAGCAGAACAAAATGCAAACTTGATCTGTAGGCCACCATGTCAGACTAACATACCAAAAATCAGCTCAATATCTGGAAGCGTGTAGAAAAAAAGTCTGGAAGACTGCAATTTTGATGAATTTTTCAGAAGCCAAGGGCCGTAATTTTGGTAAAAATCAGTGGAGCGGAACAAAATGCAAACTTGATCTGTAGGCCACCATGTTAGACTCACATACCAAAAGTCAGCTCAATATCTGGAAGCGTATAGAAGAAAAGTCCGGAAAACAAGTGGGATTGTCTGACGGACGGACCAGTCAAAAACATTACACCCCTGCAACTTCGTTGCGTGGGGTATAAGGGGTCATAAGCTATGTTTCTGATGAAATGAAAGTGTCAATGATACTGTATTTTAACTTGAATGTGACAAGAATATGTTAATTTCTGTTCCCTGTATGCTATGTTTTCAATAAAAATAATTTGAGGTGTAGACTGTACTAAAGACTTGTGGGGTGGGTTAATGTGGCCTTCACAGTTAATGTATGTCAACAAAAGTTATGGAATTACAGAGACATTATTCCAAAATGAGTCATCCTATCAAGTTACAATGAAATCCCTTCATAAATACAGCCTGTAGACTGCGCTAAAGATTTTGGGCCTGTGCTACACTGAGTCATCCTACCAAGTTACAATGAAATCCCTTCATAAATACGACCTGTAGACTGTGCTAAAGGTTTTCCGGATTCGGGCTCCTGTAGCCATCACAGTTGACCAATCGCGACCAAAAGGAGACAAAAGAAGACATTCTCATCTAGACATTATATGGAGTCATCCTACCAATTTACAATGAAATCCCTCCATAAATACGACCTGTGGACTGTGATAAAGGTTTTCGGGTTTTGGGCTCGGACAGGTGTCACGGCTGACACATTGCGACCAAATGGGGAAGATCTCATCTAGACACCATACGGAGTCATCCTACCAATTTACAATGAAATCCCTCCATATTAAATACGACCTGTAGACAGTGCTGAACATTTTGGGGTTTCGGGCTTGAGCAGCCATCACAGTTGACAGAGCATGACCAAAAAGGGACGTTCTCATCTAGACATTATACAGAGTCTTCATCCTACCAAATTACAATGAAATCCCTTCATCACTATGACCTGTAGACTGTACTAAAGTTTTCGGGTTTTGGGCTCGGGCAGCAATCACGGTTGACTGATCGCGACCAAAAGAAGACGTTCTCATCTAGACATGACCTCAAACCTGCAAATGAAATTTTGTGACGATCGGACAAGAACTACAGGGTGTAGCCTGTGCTAAAGGAAAATGTTCACAGACTTCTGCACCCTGATGGCAATAGCTTATCTTGACTTTGTCAAGTTAAGCTAGAAATGAAAAAAATGAGTTATTCAAGAATTTTGTTTGCAGATGTCGTCTGCCTTTCGTGTTAGTTTAAGGGTTCAACAACAGTATGCACAGAGAGGAGACCTACTTGTACCATTAGTTTTATAACCAATATGGATCAGAATCCAACAATCAAATCTGCTATTCATGAAACACCGAGTGTTCTACCCAGTATTCCATGAATAGCAGATTAGTTTGTTGAGTGATCAACCTTTCTACAGTTGTAGCAGTTAATACAGGTACAGTGGAGCCCACTTAATTGGATATCTCTTAATTGTATATCCTTGTTAATTGAATACAATTTCCCAACACAAAACCATTTACCATACCTCCAGTACAAATTTGACATCTTAATTGAATATAGGTTATAGAGTAAACTCCTGGTAATTGAATAAAAAATCTTGTAACCTGTCGAGAAGTTACCCTGACTCTCCCCAGTTTTCCTTTGTTTATAGACCTATTTGGCCTCAGTACATTCAATACAGGCATTTAATCTATTATATCTTGTTTGACAGAGCTCATAGAGCTCTGTCAAACAAGATATAATGGAATAAATGCTAAGTTTATCTCTAGAATATAGGAAAGTGACACAATCCCTGTTAATTGAATACTCTTGTTAATTTAATAATTTTCATTGGCAAAGTGGTTATTCAATTAACAGAATTCCACTGTATTGACTTTGATACTAGCTAGGGTCTACATACTATAAAACCAACAGTATTATTCCTTTAAAACAGGGTTATTAACTAGAGGTACTGTGAGCAAGCTCACAAAGTGATACCCCCCGTGCCTGAAATATATAAGTTAGATTATCTCTCCTTGGAAATGTCAGAACGGAATTATATTGCTTCATGCACATCTGCATATGGAGTTCTTCCATTGTGTAAAGTTTCATGAACATTCTTCAAACGGTTTAGGAGGAGTGGCTCTTACAAGGGTGGACAGATGGACGGACAGTAGGACGGACAGGGTGATACCTATATTATACCCCCCAAACTTTGTTTGCGGGTGGTATAAAAAACAGTGTTTCTCAAGCACCTGCTTCATAATTAAAATTCTGCATTTCTTTTTTCATATTTTAACTGGTTTTATTTTTAACCAATCAAAATCCACAATGACTATAAAGCCTATTCTTTTTAAATTTGGAAGTCTAATAATGAAGGTGTCAATGACACTGCAGCTCAACTTCACCAAGAAGAGTCTGAACTGTTGAACATGTTGCATGTGTCTTCAACCAATGCTAACCCTGCTTGTGTGGAGTTGGTATGTTGGGGAGCTGACAGTTGCTCGGTGGTTCTCTCCGGGTACTCTGGCTTCCTCCACCTGTAAAACTGTCAGTCATGGTTAGCCATTGTGCAGAAATATGTGACCTTAAACACCAATAAATAAATAAATAAATAGTCTGAACTAAATAATTGTTGGAAGTGCTATATGAATTGTAGACTAGAGCAAAATCTGCGAATCAGACGGCCATGTTTTTTAACTGGTTAAGTGCTAGAAGCCACTATCATGGCTCTACTGAAAAGTGCTAGAAGCCACTTTAGTGGCTTTATATTCTATGCATTAGCTTGATGTTTCTTCAGCAGTAGAAGAAAACTTTTGTACTGTACCGACCCGTCAGTAAGCCCACTCTCATGGATAAGCCCACCCCCAACTTTTTAGAAAACTTATTTTTGGGGGTATCACCCCAAAATAAACCCACCCCATATTTCTCTGGATTAAAGTTTTGACTACCTGTACCAGTGAAGCATTCTTCAACACAGGTCATCATGAAAATGTGCACAAAAATTTCACTTGTACAATCAAATTACAATTAAGTGAAAGTGTTTTGGAGTTGTTGTTGTTGTTTTTTTTTAAAATTTAATCTTTTCACATTGTCAGCTAAAAAAATAAAATTCCCAAGCTACATGCTTTTCTATAATTTATTATTGTCAGTCCTCATGTTTATCAACTTTATGTTGAAAACGAATGGGAAATTCCCAGTTCATAAATTATTAATGAGTGTGTTCAGTGACCCATATTGTTCATTTTTATTACTTTAGAAAATGAGTTGAGAAATTACATGATGTGACCCCTGCAAAAATCGCTGCTCAAAATTAAATATGAATTAATACCCCATGTTGTAATATCCAGTTTGATCCATGCTACATGAAAGGCTGTTTTGAAAACAAAACAAGGGAAAGCCACATTGTTTACAACAATGGGAACACATTATGTACACCAGGGCGGTCAGTTTAAATATAGTTTGTTTATTTATGAAACATGCCCACGTGTTTTTATCATTGCATCATATGCCAAATATATTCTCATACTGCCGCGGTTATATAAAATCAAACTTATATAAACTTGAAATATAAATTAAACAAGAGCAATGCTAACGTGCGTGCTGATGCCCCCGAAGGTAGCAAAGTCGGACTTGCAGGTAAATAAATAACTTCTGAATGTTTGAAGAGAATTGGTTCATCCAAACAACTTTCAATGAACGGAATTAGAAAACACTATGATTCTTGTGACATCCATATTTATATGAATATATCGATATGAAATAGGTTAAAATGACATGCAAATCTGCCCGGCAAACACTGGGTAGTACAGAAATAGTGGACTAGAAACAAGGGGCCTGAGGGCGTTCACCTGACATTGGTAGCCTAAATATCAACCTAGAGAATTGATTTCAACAAGTTGCACCTGCTCCTCCTAAGAAAAGCTTATACCAAATATCCAAAGATTCTGACCAGTGGATCTAAAAAAAAAGGATTTTTAAAGAATATTCCTCAAATTGAACTAAGTTATAATTCAGGCTCCCACAGGGAGCCCATATATCAACTCAGAGACTTGGCTTTAACAAACTTGAATCTCACCCCCCTAAGGAAGCTGCACACCAAATATCAAAACATTCCGACTGCTGGATCTGAAGAAGATTTTTAAAGAAAATTCCTCATTTTGAACTAAGTTACAATTCAAGCTCCCACAGCAGACATATTAACCTCCAGAATAATTTTTCAGGGAACCTGAGGGTGATTTTCAGGGAAATGGGATAGATTTCAGGGAAAAGTTCGCACGGGGACAAAATAAAAGAAAACATATGAATTTTCTGCTCATGGACCACTATTAACACCAGGTTATATCCAGAACTAGTTGTCAACTATGCTGATGCATTTATGCTGTGTTAAAAAATCATAAAATAACTGTTGATTTGACCCCCCCCCCCCAGGATCCTCTTCTTCATGAGCCCCCCCCCCCCCTCCACCACCACCCACCCACACTGTCCCACAGAGCACCTCCACCTGTGGTTTGCTCTTATCAAAGTCTACTTGGCTAATAATTTCCCAAGTCTGGAAATGTTAACAGGAAAAGATGTCCTGTTCAGTAACTTCAAGAACATTAATACTAAGAAAGCATCTTTATCAAACTTCATGCATGTGGGACGTTTGTGCCCTTCACAAAACTTTTCTTTTCATCAGTGAAGCATTTTTTTTTAATTCCATTCGAAATTTTCTGGGTACAGATGGCCAACAGTTAACAGTTCTGTAGTCAGCACAACAGAATAAATGTAGTGTTAGAAAATAAGTCCGTTGTGTTTAAATATGCAGTCATAATTTTTCGGCATCCTAAGCGACTTTAACCTACTTTTAACCTGTGCTAAACAGTTGTTGTTTACGTTTTGATTTTGGAAAAAGGATGAGAATTGAAGCTATTCTATGAAGGAATAAATAAATATATATTATTTAATTCCTTTTCATATATTTTAATTTCCAAAAACTGCATTTAAGTGAAGGTGGAGTTTTCAATTTTTTGAAAGTAAGTCACCTATTTTCACTTCGACACTCGCACATTGATCATGAATCTCCGAAGAAAAAACCCAGAAATAAACATGAACACAGTTGAAATATATATCATAAAACCTTTTCTTGAATAAACTTAACTTAAATCCATATTTTCCAGCTTTGTGAGTTTTTACCTGAGTTTGAAATGCATGTGATTTCACTCCGAATGTTTTTCAAAAGTTACAACGGAAATGAAATATTTGACTGTTGTTTTCCGGGATTTTTGGTCCAAAACTGATTCCCGTCCGGGAGGCCAGGAACTACACTGAAATTCCGGGATTTTCCCGGGCATTCCAGGAGAGTTAACATGTCTGTCCCACAGTGAGTCCAAATATGGACCTAGGGACATGGCTTAAACAAACTTGAATCTCATCCCCTAAGCATGCTGCATACCAAATATCAAAACATTCCGACTGCTGGATCTGAAGAAGATTTTTAAAGAAAATTCCTCATTTTGAACTGAGTTATAATTCGGGCTACCACAGTGAGCCCAAATATGAACTCAGGAACTTGGCTTGAACAAACTTGAATCTCACCTCCCTAAGCATGGTGCATACCCAATATCAAAAGATTCTGTCTGGTGGATCTGGAGAAGAAGATTTTTAAAAAATTTGCCTGAAATGCATTAAGTTCGAATTCGGACTTCTATACTGAGCCCAAATATGAATCCAGGGGGCCGATTTGAACAAACTTGAATCAGATCCACCGCACAATGTTGCATACCAAATATCAAAAGATTCTGCCTGCTGGATCTGGAGAAGAATATTTTTTAAGAAATTTGCCTGAAATGCACTAAGTTCAAATTTGGGCTCCTATACTGAGCCCAAATATAAACCCGAGGGGGGGGGGAGGGGGTTGATTTGAACAAACTTGAATCAGATCCACCCCACAATGTTGCTTACCAATATGAAAAGATTCTGCCACCTGGATCTGGAGAAGAAGATTTTTTAAGAAATTTGCCTGAAATGCACAAAGTTCAAATTTGGGTTCCTATAATGAGCCCAAATATACACCCAGGGGGCCGATTTGAACAAACCTGAATCAGATCCACCCCACAATGTTGCATACCAAATATCAAGAGATTCTGCCTGCTGGATCTGGAGAAGATTTTTTAAGAAATTTGCCTGAAATGCACTAAGTTCGAAATCGAGCTTCTATAGTGAGCCCAAATATGAATCTAAGGAGCCGATTTGAATAAACTTGAATCAGATCCACCCCACAATGTTGCATACCAAATATCAAAAGATTCTGCCTGCTGGATCTGGAGAAGAAGATTTTTTGAAGAAATTTGCCTGAAATGCACTAAGTTCGAATTCGAGTTTCTATAGTGAGCCCAAATATGAATCTAGGGAGCCAATTTGAACAAATTTGCATCAGATCCACCCAAAATGTTGCATACCAAATATCAAAAGATTCTGCCTGCTGGATCTGGATAAGAAGATTTTTTAAGAAATTTGCCTGAAGTGCACTAAGTTCGAAATCAGGCTCCTATACTGAGCCCAAATATGAACCCAGGGGGCCGATTTGAACAAACTTGAATCAGATCCACCCTACAATGTTGCATACCAAATATCAAAAGATTCTGCCTGCTGGATCTGGAGAAGTTTTTTTAATGTTTTTCCTATTGCCAACAGTGTTAAAAAGTGCTGACTCGGCACTTTTTCAAAGCCCTGAAAAAAGTACCTTGTGATCAAACCGATAGGGATTTTTTTTAACCATTCTATTCTACTGGATAAAAGTAAGCTTTATACAAAATAAGAATTCTCTGTGCCATGTAGTTTTGGAGATATGGCAGTTTTAAGGTTTTCCCTATTTTTAGCTCCCGAGGTTCCCACGGGGCAATGAGAAAAATTTTTTTGCATCAATCAACTACTTATGGCCCATTATCATCTCATATCAAATTTGGTTCAAATCGACCTCACGGTTCAGAAAGTTAAAAAATTTATAGTAATTTATATATTTTTTATACTTACCAATGACCCAGACTTAGCTGGTGCTAACTCTAACAAAACCAGGGCCAAACACAAATTTTGCCCCCCAATCCCCAAAATTTGCATCCAAAACCAAAAGAAATCATGTCCTATAGGACCTCCATACTTCGCCCCTACTGCGCATGCGCAGTGTCAAGGACGTTCCGAAATTGGCGCCAATTATCATTCTTACTGGCAGTGCCTGGTCAGCGCTATGTACTCAGTGGGGAGGCAAGAGTTCCCAACTCCTGGGAGGGCCATCCCCGTCTGGGTCATTGGTAAGTATACAAAAAATATAAATTACTATAAATTTTTTAACATTTTTATACTGTACCAATGACTCAGACTTAGCTGAATAGTAAAAAGGCTGGAGGGCCTAGGACATAGAGGAAAATCCAATAAGCTCAACTATACAATATAGAGGCAACCCCTTAAGGAGAAAAGGAGTATTAGGCTTTACATGTATCTTTCTTATTTAATGTTAAATTAGAAAGATACAATACCCTTCATAATTGAGCACAATAACATTCATGTTCTCTATTAACATCCAGTATAACCCTTTATACTAATTATTTTTAAAGTAAGCCAATAAATAAAGTTAGTCCAGAGAATTGAGACTCTTTATAATCTTTTAAAAGTGTCCGAGGATTGTATATTAATGCCCGTTTGACACTTGACATATACAAATGCTTCACACCGAGCTACACTTTAAAAATATGACATGAATGAATTTAACATTAATATTACACTTTAAAACCATCCCGGAAGCGACTCAGAAATACTGACTTTGGAGGAGGCATTCCCTTGCTTTTCACTATAAAGTAGGTGACCTAAGGGAACACCCTCCCCCCCCCTCCTTCCCCTTGCCCTGGGTCAAATAGCCCAGAGCGAAGAGGGCAGCCGGACGGAGTCACTGCCGGAACAGAAAGCCTGCATAACTATAGTTGCAACTGTTTAGTGGACGACATTCTGAGCAACAGATAACGGACCTAAACAATGCAGGTCTCCAGAAATGGACTCAATATTTCTAAGATAAAAATTCGTGAATGTGGATGGCTGAGACCAATAAGCAGCCTTCATTAAATCTGTAATAGCAATACTATTAGCGTAAGCCCAAGAAGTAGCAAGAGCTCTTACTTCATGAGCGGAAATCTTAAGCACAGACTGCTGAGAAGAAGATAAACTCTCATAAGCAGTACGGATAGTTAATTGAATCCATCTAGCAATAGAATGGACCGAAATGTCCCTTCTATTAGGCATCAAAGACAGAAAGAAACGTTTTCGTCCCTTTCTGATAAACTGAGATCTCTGTTTATAGATACGTAATGCTCTGACTAACAGGACAGAGTAAAGGCCTACGCCCGTCTGAAGACGGAAGAGCCTTAATGACAATAGGTTCCGGATATTTATTAGGAGCCTGATTCTTAGCTAAAAAACCCACATTAGTAGTGAAGGTGATAGTGTTCCCGACACTACGATAGTGAGAATCATCCACCGACAGTGCATGAAGCTCACTGACTCTTCTAGCAGAAGAGAAAGCTAAGAGAAAAGCTGTCTTATAAGATAAGAATTTGAAATCTACTGTCCCAAGAGGTTCAAATGGCTTTTCCTTCAATTTAAGAAGAACCCAAGCTAAATTCCATTTAGGAATTAACCTAAGAGTTCTGGGTCTATTTATCGAGAAGTTTCTAACCAACTTAGATAAAGAGACATTAGATCCAATTTGTAAACTATCATGATGCGCATAGGTATCAGATAACATAGACCTATAACCCTTAATAGTAACAGGCTGCAGTTTGATTTCGTCAAACAAGTATACTAGAAAGTTTGCAATGTCTGGTATAGAGGGATCGAAAATATCTACAGAATGATCCCTACACCAACGACGAAAAACCTTCCACTTAGCCGCATAGTTTAGCGAAGAGGAGGTCCTCCTACAGTTAGAAATCGCGTCCACTGCTCGTCCTGTAAAGTGCTTGCCATGCAAGAAGGACCGCACAACGGAAAAATGTGAAGGTTGAGACCTTGCGGGTTGTGATGGAGTTGGCGCGATTTCCCCTGCGAAAGAAGATCCTCCCGTTGAGGAAGCTTTCGCGGTAGGTCCCACAACAGACACCTGAGTAAATTTATCCACGGTCTCTGTGGAGACAGAGATGCTACCAACAGAATCTTGCATTGAGATTGTTTTATCTTTAGCAATACTTGCTGAATTAACGGCGCTGGAGGATACGCATATCCTATCATTCCGTCCCAAGAGATCGACGGAGCGTCTACTGCAAATGCTCTTGGATCCGGACACGGAGACACATACATCTGCAACTGATTGTTGAGATATGTCGCAAATAAATCTATCATTGGCCGTTCCCATTGGTAGCAAATCTGATTGAATACTTGTTTGTTGAGAGTCCACTCCGACGGCAACAAGCGACCCTTTCGTGAAAGGGAGTCTGCTAGCACATTCAGACGACCCGGTATGTGACGGACCGAAAGAAGAACCTGATGTTCTAGCGCAAACAGAAGGATTCTTTCCGTTAGATTGAACAACGGAACTGAATGAGTGCCTCCCTGATTCCGTATATACGCCACTACTGTCATATTGTCGGATAGGATTTGGACATGAGCATTGTGAATAATGTCCATCCAATGACGTAACGCAAGCCAAATTGACATCATTTCCTTGATGTTTATGTGCTTGCCCAGGAATTGCGGATCCCAAAGACCCTGGCATCTCGAATCCGTTGGGATCAATGATGCACCCCAACCTGTTTGACTGGCATCCGTCATAATGGTAAAACTCGGATCCGGCAACTGCAGCGGAACTCCCTGAGTTAACCACTGAATGTTTGCCCAAGTCTGAATCTCTTGTTTCACTTGATCTGACAAGAGAACGTCTATGTCGAGCGAATGAATTTTCACACTCCAATTCTGAGTCAAGAAAATTTGGAGAGGACGCGTGCGTAACCGCCCCATTGGAATGAGATCCGCAGCGGCTCCGCACAGACCTATCAGTCTCATAAATTCTCTCGCTGTGACTTTGTCTGTGTGCAGACAATAACGAGCGTAACAACTGACTAATTTCGCTCTGGTTAACGGCAGACGAACGAGATTGTTGTGCATCTCGAAGCTCATTCCCAGATGTGTGAATGACTTGGACGGCACCAGATCCGACTTCTCCTCGTTTACTATAAAACCGAGACGTCGGAGCAATAGAAGTAGATTCTGAACATCGTTCTGAAGCGTTAACTCGTTGCCGTACCTCTGAAGAATGTCGTCCAGGTAGGCCGACGTTACCGCAGACGAATGAGCTCGGAAATAGATCATTACCGAGTTCATTACCCGAGTGAAAGCCCAGGGTGCTAGATTCAATCCGAAGCACATCGCCCGGAATTGATACACCACTCCTAGGACTGCGAAGCGTAGATACTTTCTGAATGTCGGATGTACGCATCTTTGAGATCTATGCTTGTTGCATAATCGTTCACCCGAATACTCGCTCTGACCGATCGAATCGTCTCCATATAAAACTTCGGAGCGACGATCAGCTTGTTTATCCAGCTCAAATCTATGACTGGACGGAACGAGCCGTCTGGTTTCGGAACCAGAAACAGATGGCTGTAGAATCCCGGAGTCTCCTGGTTTTCTACGACCTCTACCGCGTTCTTCATTAAAAGAGACTGCACCTCTGAAAATAGAGCGTCTCTTTTCTGCGGATTTGACGGAAGTTGAGTCCGTTTTGGACTTCGAGTTAATGGAGGCTTTCGTTTGAAGGATATCTTTAGACCTTCCGAAGTCACTCCTCTCACCCAAGGGTCGTCCGTAATCGACGCCCATTCTTGTGAAAAGCTCAACCTTCCGCCAACCGGAACGCGATAGAGGTTTAAGCCATCAACTCCTGGACCTGCGAGGCCTGCGGTAGGAGAAACCACGTCTTCCACGACCCGCACCTCGCCCCGTCGACCTCGGGGCGTCCGACCGATTGTCCCGAAGGACGTCCCGAACGAGAGTCGCTATCCTGACGGTCTCTCGAATAAGACCAAGAGGACGCACCGGAACCTCTATAGGAACCTCTTGGGCGCATTAGACACAGAAGTGCCTGTCTTATTCGTGTCTGCTGTATCCGACTTCTTAGGAGCAGATTTGAACAACAGAGAATCCTTAGCTTTCTTTGTAATTTTATCATAAATAGCGGAAAGCTTGCCGTCAAAGAAGTTCTCCTGAGACCGAAGCGACTCTAAGAGAGTTCTTCACCTTAGAATCCACAAGTGTGGATGTAGCTAGGGCTGCGTCACGTCTAACCAACTCCAGATTTGCCACTGAAAGGGCGGAGTTACACGTGGAATAAGCTACTGCCCTTGAAAGAAGTCTTAAAGAGGATTGTATATCCTGAAACTCTTTCCCCTGAAGGCGCAGTGATAACGCCTTAGTAAGGTGATCTGCGTAAGATAAGGCATCTAAATTGGCTCTGTTAGACGCAATAGCTGTTTCCAACACCGCGGTTGGAATAGAAGCCGATGACGGTAATGATAGCTCTAAGTCTTCCGCCTCTCCGGAGTCTCCTGGTTTTCTACGACCTCTACCGCGTTCTTCATTAAAAGAGACTGCACCTCTGAAAATAGAGCGTCTCTTTTCTGCGGATTTGACGGAAGTTGAGTCCGTTTTGGACTTCGAGTTAATGGAGGCTTTCGTTTGAAGGATATCTTTAGACCTTCCTAAGTCACTCCTCTCACCCAAGGGTCATCCGTAATCGACGCCTATTCTTGTGAAAAGCTCGACAACCTTCCGCCAACCGGTACACGATAGAGGTTTAAGCCATCACCTCCTGGACCTGCGAGGCCTGCGGTAGGAGAAACCACGTCCTCCATGACCCGCACCTCGTCCCGTCGACCTCGGGGCGTCCGACCGGTTGTCCCGGCCTGAAGGACGTCCCGAACGTGAGTCGCTACCTTGACGGTCTCTCGAATAAGACCAAGAGGACGCACCGGAACCTCTATAGGAACCTCTCTTGGGCGCATTAGACCCAGAAGTGCCTGTCTTATTCTTGTCTGCCGTATCCGACTTCTTAGAAGCAGTTTTCAACAACAGAGAATCCGAAGCTTTCTTTGTAATTTTATCATAAATAGCAGAAAGCTTGCCGTCAAAGAGAAGTTCTCCGGAGACCGAAGCGACTCTGAGAGAGTTCTTCACCTTAGTATCCACGAGTGTGGATGTAGCTAGGGCTGCGTCACGTCTAACCAACTCCAGATTTGCCACTGAAAGGGCGGAGTTACACATGGAATAAGCTACTGCCCTTGAAAGAAGTCTTAAAGAGGATTGTATATCCTGAAATTCTTTCCCTTGAAGGCGCAGTGATAACGCCTTAGTAAGGTGATCTGCGTAAGATAAGGCATCTAAACTGGCTCTGTTAGACGAAATAGCTGTTTCCAACACCGCGGTTGGAATAGAAGCCGACGACGGTAATGATAGCTCTAAGTCTTCCGCCTCGTTGTCCATACGCAGAGGAACTCTCGGAATACCATGTCCTGCCATGTCGAATTTATTCCTTGCATTAATGAAAGGCAGGTTGAGAGTATTGGCGGACAAGAAACCTGCTTTCCCCGTTTTGGAAGCAAGTTTAAATATAGCGTCGTTCAACAATTCAAATGTTCTTGCAACATTATTGGACTGAGACGGAAACTCGGGAGCGATGTCCCTGAACCGCTCAAAAAATTCAGAGTCCAATGACGCTATAATCCTCTTGTCCGGAACCGCAGCAGTCTGGCCCGACGGAACAACTTGAGGGAGAAAGTGCCGGATGAAGTCCACGGCAGCTTTATGTTGTTCCGAAAGGGATAGCTCCAAGTCATCCGTATCCCTTTCACCATCTGGTCGGACCTCATGATGCTCCCGGTCGTCCGCCCCCGATGCTTCGGCGGAGCGTACCGACCTAGCGCCGTCGGATAATTCCCGATCCGACACCGTTTCTGTCGGCTGCTGGGATGCTGCGATAAGTTGTGCTATCTGCACAAGTACGTCCGGCATCGAGGCCTGCGGAGACGCAGTTTTTCGCTGCTTCGCCGAGGGCAGCTCCGCATCTGATGGCTCCCGCATACTTTTTCTATGCGAACTCCAGAGTCCATCGGCCTCGTGTCCCTGGCTGCCGGATGGTGTGACCTGGTCGCCGAAGAATCCCTGATCGGCGAAGCTGGTAAAATATCGGCGGTCACGCAGCCAAGGTGCGGTCGTGTGCGCTGACGAGAGGAAGAAGCCTGAGCAGTCTCCGCGGACTGCCTATACAACGGAGCGTCCCGAGCAACGGACGTATGCTCCGCTTGCGACACATTTTGTACCACAACATCTGGTCCCAGATGTTGTTGTACGAGAGAGGGGCCTCTCTCGCTCGCAGCCCGGCTGGACCTGGACGAGCTAGGAACCGAACTCAAAGGCTTCCTCCGATCTCGCCTACTATCCGCCGTCACTGGGTGTGCACGTTGAATGTTTATAGTGCTCGCATCACCCAACATTTCCTCCTGGACCGCATCGGACGAACCCGGCTGCCGAACCATTCGGTGAATGGACGCTACACCGGGCGAGCTAGCGGACAACATTTGTTTAATCTCCATGAGCACTTTTGCCGCTAGCTCTGTATTCATTTGTGACGACGGAAGCGCACTTGCGGAAGATAACATGGAAACATCACCCTGTTCTTGTTCCTCTGAAATAGAAACTGAGAGAGTAGAGTGACCTTGCGGAGAAAGAGCCGGCATAGCCCTTTCTCCAGTAACAACATACCGTGACACACGTTTCCAATGTTTGTCATCCCAATATTGACATGTAGAACAGGGATTAGTGCGAGAACACTGACTACAATTAATACAATGATCATGAAAGTCAGAGGAAGATTTCTTCCTATTACAATTTGAACAATATCCTTTCATTGTGAAAAGTCAACAACAAGTCATAGTTACTCGCACAAACCCCTGACACAAAGATACATAATAACATGATCCATTAATAATGAATAAACAATTGCAAATCAAAATAATTTTTGAAAAATATTTTTTCAGCGAAGCCCAAGTTTCTGAAAAGTAACGTTGAGCCCCGATGGATCCGATGGCTAAGTGTGGTCAAAAATTTTAAATTTATATTAAATAATTAATGCAACACTTACGGATAATAAAAATGTATCTTATAGTGAGATAAACTACACCAAAGGCAAACAGCCCCCCTCAAAAGAGACTGTTGCCAATGTAAACAAACAGTGTAAAACACCAGAAAACATGACTCTAGGCACTGAAAAAACTGGCCCGAAATCAGTCATCAAAATTACACTCTATCTGATGCAAGACAGAGACTCCCAGGGGAGAATCTGTAGAACATCAGATGGTAGATGCAGAACACAACGTTTATACACCCATGGGTGAAAACGTAACTATGGGGAAAATAACAGAAAACATTCTGTAACCAAGCAACTCTCCCAAGAGAATTTTAGAAATGAACTTTCTCAAAAATATGCCAAAAGCATGGGAGAATTGCAAGGGGGGACTTAGAAGACCAGGGGAGAGGAAACACTGAATAAGCAGTGCAACTTTTTAGCAAGAATGACAACAAGAGGCCCATGCCTCGAAAATAGGCAACTTAACATAATTTCATAAAAAATTTTAAGTACAGCCCTGATTATTTTTTGTCACTCCTTTTTCCTCTCCTCCTTCTATATCCTCCTTAGAATCACATTTCTCCAAAAATTACGTGTCTGGCATCCTTTAAACTGAGATTTACAAGCACAAAGATCAGTGAGATGTTGACTGATGAAGGGCCAAACAGAGAATGATAATTGGCGCCAATTTCGGAACGTCCTTGACACTGCGCATGCGCAGTAGGGGCGAAGTATGGAGGTCCTATAAGACATGATTTCTTTTGGTTTTTGATGCAAATTTTGGGGATTGGGGGGCAAAATTTGTGTTTGGCCCTGGTTTTGTTAGAGTTAGCACCAGCTAAGTCTGGGTCATTGGTACAGTATAAAAATATAGAAATTTTAGGCGTGGCCAAAATTTTGCCCCTCCCATAACGAAGGCAAATAATGCCCGACAAACTTCTCTTGAACAAACTTGATTCTAAACCTCAAAAGGACTCTGTATACCACATATCAAGTCTCTGCTACTGGTGGTTCATTAGAAGAAGATTTTCAAAAAATTTGGCCATTTTTTCCCCACACCTCTGCTCAATATGAGCCGAAACCTAATTTGGATAAAAATCAAAATGTCCCTATATAACCACTACTTACATGAAATTTAATTAAAATGTGGCCAGTGGTTTAGGAGAAAGAGGCTCAAACACCACCTTCACGACGGACGTCAGACGATGGACGGACAACGGACGAAGAGTGAGAAAAGCTCACCCTGACTTTCAGTCAGGTGAGCTAATAACCACGGAGTCTGGGCCTGACCCCTTTACTAATCCACACACTCTGTCCCTTAGGTCCTCCACCCTAGCCCCCGCAAAACACTAATTGGTCCTATTGACACTGTCAGGCCCACACACATCCTATCTAATCCCCGCACTATACTAGTCCCTGCAACCACCAACAGCCTCTCCTGTCCTACTAACCCTGTTACCACCTCTGTTCCCACTGGACCGGCTCACAGTCTTGCACTCCGTCACACTAACCTCCAAGCCTACCTTCACCTCTTCAGACCCCACCTGCTCCTCAGAATTCTCAAAATTACCTAACTCACTGAATCTATTTTGGACACTGCACTCCACTTTTTGCCCACTCCCACTACAAGCCTCCTTGTCCTCGTTACCACCTTCCTTACCTTCCCTCTGACTCCTGCCCTGACAGACATCACATGATCATCGCTATCTCCCTCACTATCCGATTCTAAACGAATACGCCTTTTGGCCCCTCCTGCCCCCCCCCCCCCCCCCCCCCCCCGACTCACACAACTAGCCTGGGGATTTGACACTGTAGCCTCTACTTCTCCCCTACCCTCAACCCGACGCACCTTCCTATTCCCAAAACACCCACTATCCACATCAAAAGTCCTTCCTACTACCCACCACCTTCCAACCCCCATCAAATGCCACCCTAACTGGGGTAACACCAGTTTCCTCCTCACCTCCTGCACCTCTTCCTCCAACATTACATAGGCCTCTAACAGTTGCATTAACTCTAAGCAGATAGCGCACATCCCCATCTCCCCCAGCTCACGCCCATCCACATACACCATATCACAGTGCTTACACACATCCAACCGCTGGACGTCCGTTGATAACTCACTAGCCCCTCCTGTGCTGGCCTCGACCACTGCCCACACCTATACACCTATACTAACCGTCTCTACACTGCCAGTCTGAACCTCCTGTGTCAAGAAACACTTACCGTCCATAGCAACCATAGCCAAAAATAAAATGAGAAACTTAAATTTTGAAAATGCAGTCGAAAAAGTAAACAAAACACCAAAAATTACCTGCGCGAAGATAGGGGACACGCCACTTATATCCGACAGAGAAACTAAACTAAACACTAATATAACTATCTTTTATTACAAATCACATCTATACAACACTAAAACAACACTAAAACAATATACATATCAACACAAACACCTAGAAGAAAAAATTAAGCTAACTTTTGATAACGGAAATGACAATACTCCCTGTTGGTTTCCGAGATGGACAATATGACACCAGCATGTATTTTATGAAAAGTTAATTATTGGGTACAATATCTTCCAATAAACTTGATGGTATGCATTATTCCCAATTTTTCTCTTACTTATCAAAGCCAAGAATCCACTGTTCAACATGCTGTCAATTTTTGCTGTCTTGACAAGCTGACTTCCCATGTGTTTATTCCCAAGTCAGTGAAGTATCAGTATCATTATTGGACGATATCTAGTATGGTAGATATTGTTATCAGCAAAACCGATAACAGTGGTATCGGCACACCTTTACTCAGACAAATATGAAATTTGAGACTGATCAGGTGACAGCTGCTTCCACTAGGTTGTGCTAATGGAATTGTTGACAATTTATATCCTACTCCAAGGTGGCTGCTGCCGGCCATGTTTTTCAACAAAATTCAAAAAACTTTGATAGCTCCTATCTAGACATGACACCAAAGCTACATATGAAATTTCAAAAAGATCAGATGAGAGATGCAGTCTGTAGTGTGTGCTAAAGGAATTGTAGGACAATTTATATCCAAATCCAAGATGACCACTGGCGGCCATGTTTTTCAACGAAATTCGGAAAAGTCTGAAAGCTCCCATCTAAACATTGCCCCAAAGCCATGTATGAAATTTGGAACTGATCAGGTGAGAGCAGCGGTCTGTAGGGTGTGTTAAAGGAATTGTGGACAGCCAGAGGAACGTACGTACTGACAATGGATTGCAACCCATCCCAATAGCTCATACTCAACGTCAAGATGAGCTAAAAAATAATAATAACATTTGCCCATCTTCATCCTTTACTGTTCTCCAGTACAAGCCTAATCTCTTATCAATATTGGTTAAGTACTTACTCTCCAGGTCCTCCACAGTAACAATAGATTTGTTCTACATTTGTCTTATGCTGAGCATCCCAGGTTAATTTATGTAACTGTAAATAAAAAGTGTTAATCGTTTCGCTAACACAATTTTGTCTATGCATCTATACAGGCAGGGAATAAGAAATTTACCTGTTACCCAATGCAGAGGATATCAAAATTTATTATTTTAAGTATTTTAAATATTGCTTTTTTTAAAAAAATTTAGAAAAATTTCAACAAAACCATATGTGACTTGGGCTGCAACGATTAATCGTGATACACTTGAACCACGACACACGATTCAATATGTATCGTTGTTCAATATGTATCATGATACGGTAAATATAAATAATATGCAAAACAAATTCTTGGATTTTGAAAACTAGTTCAGATAAAATCTGTCTTTGCATATCAAAACTGAAAGTGATACATATGCCATTAACCCTTTACCTAACGAATCGCCCACATCCGCCCGCGTAATATACAAATTGAGCAGTTGAAAAAAATAAATTTTTCAAAATATTTCAACAAAACCATATCATGTGACCCCTCATTGGAACGAGCTCATTGAGCTCGTTCCAATGAGGGGTCACATGATATTGTTTTGTTGAAATTTTTTGAAAAATTTAAAAACATTATATTTAAAATAATAAATTTTTATATCGTCTGCGTTGGGTAAAGAGTTAAAGGAATTATTCAGTTTAGGGCTGTCACGATTATTCGATTAATCGACTAACCGTCGACTGTTGCGGTACTCGATGGTTTTTATTTTTAGTCGATTGTCGTTCACTTTTAAATTGGAACCACAAAAGTGAGAAAATTGTCACTAGACCCACAGTAATTTGTGTTGGAGTGGAAGGGGTTTTATATTCGAAATTTCTGAATATTAGTTACAGAAAAGAAACATTTGCACAACTGTTCTTCTGTTTAAATTCTTCAAATCTGCCGGAGATATTCCGGTGTTTCTATTTTATCTTGATGCAGAAAGGTACACATTCAAACATCGTCAGTTTTAAATTTATTTTGTAAGTATATTAGAGATTGTTGAATTCATGGGAAACGATTATTAATCGACTAACCGTCGACTAATGGTGGCGATTAGCCAACTATGAAAATTGATAGTCACGACAGCCCTAATTCAGTTAACCAACATTAATTTTGGTGTATTCTCTCTGTGGTACTAAATTTTTATTTGATTAATCCATAATATCTTGTTTAACAGAGATCAATGAGCCCTCTCAGAAAAGATATAAGGGATTAAATGTTTAGAACATATTTTCAGAGAAGAAAAATGCAATGGAAAATCGGTCATAAAATCAAAAACTTAAATTACTTAATGTCATGGATTAGATCTCATTGGGAAGTTACCTATTGTTTAATGAGTGCATCATAATTTGTAATACAAGTAAGCTGCTGGAAATGAATACTTGCAGTCCCCAAAGTAGCTGAAAGCTGTAGTTGCAGGCCAAGAGAGATCGCGTGTATCATGATACACATCGTATCGTGCGCACTGAATTGTGATATTGTATTGTTCAATAAATGTAATTTGAGGTGTAGACTGTACTAAAGAATTGAGGGGTGAATTAAAGTGTCCCTCACAGTTAATGTATGTCAACCAAAGTTACCAAGATACAGTCAATTTATTCCAAAACGAGTCATCCTATCAAGTTACAATGAAATCCCTTCATAAATACAGCCTGTACACTGTGCTAAAGGTTTTCGGGCCTGTGTAACCATCATGGTTCACCAATCACAACCAAAAGGGGACGTCTTCATCTTGACATTAAACAGGGTTCCTGCACCTGACCTGACATGAAATTCCAGGCTTTTCCAGGCCATATACACCCCAAATTCAAGGAGTTTCAAGGCTAATAGAAAGTTAAATTCAAGGTTTTTCAAGGCTTATCGCAGTTGAACCACTCGAACCGTCTTGGATGTATTTCATTCATCTGAACTCGGTGTGCAATGCTTCATTTTTCAAGACTTTTCCAGGCCCAGGGAGCCAAATCAAGGCTTTTCAAGGCCTTGAATTTCATTTTTGAAATTCCAGGCTTTTCAAGGCCCGCGGGAACCCTGTTAAACTGAGTCATCCTACAAAGTTACAATGAAATTCCTTAATAAATATGACCTGTAGTCTGTGCTAAAGGTTTTCGGATTTGGGCTCGGGCACCCATCACGGTTGAGCGATCGCGACCAAATGAAGACGTTCTCAACTTATCTGGAGTGATCCTACCAAGTTACAATAAAATCCCTTCATAAATACAACCTGTAGACTGTGCTAAAGGTTTTCGAGCTTCAGGCCCCTGTAGCCGTCACAGTCGACCTATCACGACCAAAAGGGGACATTCTAGATGAAAACCTTTAGCACAGTTCACAGGTTGTATATATGGAGGGATTTCATTGTAACTTAATAGGATGACTCAATGCTGAAGGTTTTGGGGTTTTGGGCTCGGGCAGCAGTCAGGGTTGACAGATCACGACCAAATGGGAACTTTTGCATCTAGACATGACCTCAAACCTACATATGAAATTTTGTGACGATCGGACAAGAACTATGGGGTGTAGCCAGTGGTCAAGGAAAATGTGAACAGATTTCTGCATGCATTATGGCAATTGCTTATCTTGACTGTCAAGTTAAGCTAAAAATTGAAGTTTTCAGTCAAAAAAGGGACATAACTCTGGCAAAAGAAGTCGGACTAAACCCCAATATGAACCTGACCTGTATTTTATGTTGGGACATCTACATACCAAATTTTATTTGATTCAGTCAACATCCACTAAAGTTATCATCAGGAAACCAAAATGAAAGTGTCAATTACATTGTAGCTCAACTTGACAAACTTGAACTTGGTAAGTTATAAATGAAATGGCAAAATTGAAGAACAGAGTAATCCATCAATTTTTAAATGTAAACTGTAAGACTGGCTAAAGGAAGAATGTTGATACACAAATGCAGTATGTTCAGAGGTTACTGTAAATGGCAACTTTTTTCACAGAAATGAATACAAATCAATAGTTCTTATCGAAAGGTCTTGTCTAATGAGCACACCATGTTAAACAAGCATACCAGGTTTCAAAGCAATCCAATCATAAATCTGCCCTGTAGGGTGTGCCAAAGAGAAATATTGAGGTCTGACTAAACTAAGTTCTAAGAACGTTGGCTGCGACAACATTTTCTTATGGAAATTGAAGAAAGTTAAAAAATTTATAGTAATTTATATATTTTTTATACTTACCAATGACCCAGACTTAGCTGGTGCTAACTCTAACAAAACCAGGGCCAAACACAAATTTTGCCCCCCAATCCCCAAAATTTGCATCCAAAACAAAAAGAAATCATGTCCTAAAGGACCTCCATACTAAGCCTCTACTGCGCATGCGCAGTGACGCAGTCGTCCCGAAATTGGCGCCAATTATCATTCTTACTGGCAGTGCCTGGTCAGCGCTATGTACTCAGCGGGGAGGCAAGAGTTCCCAACTCCAGGGAGGGCCATCCCCGTCTGGGTCATTGGTAAGTATAAAAAATATATAAATTACTATAAATTTTTTAACATTTTTATACTGTACCAATGACCCAGACTTAGCTGAATAGTAAACAGGCTGGAGGGCCTAGGACATAGAGGAAAATCCAATAAGCTCAACTATATAGTAAAGAGGTAACCCCTTAAGGAGAAAAGGAGTATTAGGCTTTACATGTATCTTTCTTATTTAATATTAAATTAGAAAGATACACTACCCTTAATAATTGAGCACAATAACATTCATGTTCTCTATTAACATCCAGTATAACCCTTATACTAATTATTTTTAAAGCAAGCCAATAATAAAGTAGTCCAGAGAATTGAGACTCTTTATAATCATTTAAAAGTGTCCGAGTATTGTATATTAAAGCCCGTTTGACACTTGACATATACAAATGCTTCACACCGAGCTACACTTTAAAAATAAGACATGAATGAATTTAAACATTAATATTACACTTTAAAACCATCCCGGAAGCGACTCAGAAATACTGACTTGGAGGAGGCATTCCCTTGCTTTTCACTATAAAGCAGGTGACCTAAGGGAACACCCCCCCCCCCCCCCCCCTTCCCCTTGCCCTGGGTCAAATAGCCCAGAGCGAAGAGGGCAGCCGGACGGAGTCACTGCCGGAACAGAAAGCCTGCATAACTATAGTTGCAACTGTTTAGTGGACGACATTCTGAGCAACAGATAACGGACCTAAACAATGCAGGTCTCCAGAAATGGACTCAATATTTCTGAGATAAAAATTCGTAAATGTGGGTGGCTGAGACCAATAAGCAGCCTTCATTAAATCTGTAATAGCAACACTATTAGCATAAGCCCAGGAAGTAGAAAGAGCTCTTACTTCATGAGCAGAAATCTTAAGCACAGACTGCTGAGAAGAAGATAAATCTTCATAAGCAGTACGGATAGTTAACTGAATCCATCTAGCAATAGAATGGACTGAAATGTCCTTTCTATTAGGCATCAAAGACAGAAAGAAACGTTTCCGTCCCTTTCTGATAAACTGAGATCTCTGTTTATAGATACGTAGTGCTCTAACAGGACAGAGTAAAGGCCTACGCCCGTCTGAAGACGGAAGAGCCTTAATAACAATAGGTTCCGGATATTTATTAGGAGCCTGATTCTTAGCTAAAAAACCCACATTAGTAGTGAAGGTGATAGTGTTCCCAACACTACGATAATGAGAATCATCCACCGATAGTGCATGAAGCTCACTGACTCTTCTGGCAGAAGAGAAAGCTAAGAGAAAAGCTGTCTTATAAGATAAGAATTTGAAATCTACTGTCCCAAGAGGTTCAAATGGCTTTTCCTTCAATTTAAGGAGAACCCAAGCTAAATTCCACTTAGGAATTAATCTAAGAGTTCTGGGTCTATTTATCGAAAAGTTTCTAACCAACTTCGATAAAGAGACATTAGATCCAATTTGTAAACTATCATGATGTGCATAGGTATCAGATAACATAGATCTATAACCCTTTATAGTAACAGGCTGCAGTTTGATTTCATCAAACAAGTATGCTAGAAAGTTTGCAATGTCTGGTATAGAGGGATAAAATATATCTACAGAATGATCTCTACACCAACGACGAAAAACCTTCCACTTAGCCGCATAGTTTAGCGAAGAGGAGGTCCTCCTACAGTTAGAAATCGCGTCCACTGCTCGTCCTGTAAAGTGCTTGCCATGCAAGAAGGACCGCACAACGGAAAAACGTGAAGGTTGAGACCTTGCGGGTTGTGATGGAGTTGGCGCGATTTCCCCTGCGAAAGAAGATCCTCTCGTGGAGGAAGCTTCCGCGGTAGGTCCCACAACAGACACCTGAGTAGATTTATCCACGGTCTCTGTGGCGACAGAGATGCTACCAACAGAATCTTGCATTGAGATTGTTTTATCTTTAGCAATACTTGTTGAATTAACGGTGCTGGAGGATACACATATCCTATCATTCCGTCCCAAGGGATCGACAGAGCGTCTACTGCAAATGCTCTTGGATCCGGACACGGAGACACATACGTCTGCAACTGATTGTTGAGATGTGTCGCAAATAAGTCTATCATTGGCCGTTCACATTGGTAGCAAATCTGATTGAATACTTGTTTGTTGAGATTCCACTCCGACGGCAACAAGCGACCCTTTCGTGAAAGGGAGTCTGCTAGCACATTCAGACGACCCGGTATGTGACGGACCGAAAGAAGAACGTGATGTTCTAACGCAAACAGAAGGATTCTTTCCGTTAGATTGAACAACGGAACTGAATGAGTGCCTCCCTGATTCCGTATATACGCCACTACTGTCGTATTGTCGGATAGGATTTGGACATGAGCATCGTGAATAATGTCCATCCAGTGATGTAACGCAAGCCAAATTGACATCATTTCCTTGATGTTTATGTGCTTGCACAGGAATTGCGGATCCCAAAGACCCTGGCATCTCGAATCCGTTGGGATTAATGATGCACCCCAACCTGTTTGACTGGCATCCGTCATAACGGTAAAACTCGGATCCGGCAACTGCAGCGGAACTCCTTGAGTTAAACTGAATGTTTGCCCAAGTCTGAATCTCTTGTTTCACTTGATCTGACAAGAGAACGTCTACATCGAGCGAATGAATTTTCACACTCCAATTCTGAGTCAGGAAAATTTGAAGAGGACGTGTGCGTAGCCGCGCCATCGGAATGAGATCCGCGGCGGCTCCGCACAGACCTATCAGTCTCATAAATTCTCTCGCCGTGACTTTGTCTGCGTGCAGACAATAGCGAGCGCAACAACTGACTAATTTCGCTCTGGTTAACGGCAGACGAACGAGATTGTTGTGCGTCTCGAAGCTCATTCCCAGATGAGTGAATGACTTGGACGGCACCAGATCCGACTTCTCCTCGTTTACTATAAAACCGAGACGTCGGAGCAATAGAAGAAGATTCTGAACATCGTTCTGAAGCATTAACTCGTTGCCGTACCTCTGAAGAATGTCGTCCAGGTAGGCCGACGTTACCGCAGACGAATGAGCTCGGAAGTAGATCATTACCGAGTTCATTACCCGAGTGAAAGCCCAGGGTGCTAGATTCAATCCGAAGCACATCGCCCGGAATTGATACACCACTCCCAGGACTGCAAAGCGTAGATACTTTCGGAATGTCGGATGTACCATGACGTGAAAGTACGCATCTTTGAGATCTATGCTCGTTGCATAATCGTTCAACCGAATACTCGCTCTGACCGATGAAATCGTCTCCATATAAAACTTCGGAGCGACGATCAGCTTGTTTATCCAGCTCAAATCTATGACTGGATGGAACGAGCCGTCTGGTTTCGGAACCAGAAACAGATGGCTGTAGAATCCCAGAGATTCCTGGTTTTCTACGACCTCTACCGCGTTCTTCATTAAAAGAGACTGCACCTCTGATAACAGAGCGTCTCTTTTCTGTGGATTTGACGGAAGATGAGTCCATTTTGGACTTCGAGTTAATGGAGGCTTTCGTTTGAAGGATATCTTTAGACCTTCCGAAGTCACTCCTCTCACCCAAGGGTCGTCCGTAATCGACGCCCACTCTTGTGAAAAACTCGACAACCTTCCGCCAACCGGAACGCGATAGAGGTTTAAGCCATCACCTCCTGGACCTGCGAGGCCTGCGGTAGGAGAAACCACGTCTTCCACGACCCACACCTCGCCTCGTCGACCTCGGGGCGTCCGACCGATTGTCCCGGCCAGAAGGACGTCCCGAACGAGAGTCGCTATCCTGACGGTCTCTCGAATAAGACCAAGAGGACGCACCGGAACCTCTATAGGAACCTCTCTTGGGCGCATTAGACCCAGAAGTGCCTGTCTTATTCGTGTCTGCTGTATCTGACTTCTTAGGAGCCGATCTGAACAACAGAGAATCATTAGCTTTCTTTTTAATTTTATCATAAATAGCGGAAAGCTTGCCGTCAAAGAGAAGTTCTCCTGAGACCGAAGCGACTCTAAGAGAGTTCTTCACCTTAGAATCCACTAGTGTGGATGTAGCTAGGGCTGCGTCACGTCTAACCAACTCCAGATTTGCCACTGAAAGGGCGGAGTTACACGTGGAATAAGCTACTGCCCTTGAAAGAAGTCTTAAAGAGGATTGTATATCCTGAAACTCTTCCCCTTGAAGGCGCAGTGATAACGCCTTAGTAAGGTGATCTGCGTAAGATAAGGCATCTAAATTGGCTCTGTTAGACGCAATAGCTGTTTCCAACACCGCGGTTGGAATAGAAGCTGACGACGGTAATGATAGCTCTAAGTCTTCCGCCTCGTCGTCCATACGCAGAGGAACTCTCGGTATACCCTGTCCTGCCGTATCGAATTTATTCCTTGCATTAATGAAAGGCAGGTTGAGAGTATTAGCGGACAAGAAACCTGCTTTCCCCGTCCTGGAAGCAAGTTTAAATATAGCGTCGTTCAATAATTCAAATGTTCTTGCAACATTATTGGACTGCGACGGAAACTCGGGAGCGATGTCCCTGAACCGCTCAAAAAATTCAGAGTCCAATGACGCTATAATTCTCTTGTCCGGAAGCGCAGCAGTCTGGCCCGACGGAACAACTTGAGGGAGAAAGTGCCGGATGAAGTCCACGGCAGCTTTATGTTGTTCCGAAAGGGATAGCTCCAAGTCATCCGTATCCCTTTCACCATCCGGTTGGAACTCACGATGTTCCCGGTCGTCCGCCCCCGATGCTTCGGCGGAGCGTACCGACCCAGCGCCGTCGGATAATTCTCGATCCGACACCGTTTCTGTCGGCTGCTGGGATGCTGCGATAAGCTGTGCTATCTGCACAAGAATGTCCGGCGTCGAGACCTGCGGAGGCGCAGTCTTTCGCTGCTTCGCCGAGGGCAGCTCCGCATCAGATGGCTCCCGCATACTTTTCCTATGTGAACGTCCGGAGTCCATCGGTCTCGAATCCCTGGCTGCCGGATGGTGTGACCTGGTCGCCGAAGAATCCTTCATCGGCGAAGCTGGTAATATGTCGGCGGTCACGCAGCCAAGGTGCGGTCGTGTGCGCTGACGAGAAGAGGAAGCCTTAACAGTCTCTGCGGACTGCTTATACAATGGAGCGTCCCGAGCGACGGACGTATGCTTCGCTAAAGACACATTTTGTACCCCAACATCTGGTCCCAGATGTTGTTGTACGAGAGAGGGACCTCTCTCGCTCGCGGCCCGGCTGGACCTGGACAAGCTAGGAACCGGACTAAAAGGCTTCCTCCGTTCTCGCTTACTATCCGCCATCACTGGGTGTGCATCTATTATGTTTATAGTGCTCGCATCACCCAAAATTTCCTCTTGGACCGCATCGGACGAACCCAGCTGCCGAACCATTCGGTGAATGGACGCTACACCGGGCGAGCTAGCGGACGACATTTGTCTAATCTCCATGAGCACTTTTGCCGCTAGCTCTGAATTCATTTGTGACGACGGACGCACACTTGAAGAAGATAACATGGAAACATCACCCTGTTCTGGTTCCTCTGAAATAGAAACTGAGAGAGTAGAGTGACCTTGCGGAGAAAGAGCCGGCATCGCTCTTTCTCCAGAAACAACATATCGTGACACACGTTTCCAATGTTTCTCATCCCAATGTTCACATATAGGACAGGGATTAATGCGAGAACACTGACTACAATTAATACAATGATCATGAAAGTCAGAGGAAGATTTCTTCCTATTACAATTTGAACAACGTCCCTTCATTGTGAAAGAACAACAATAAGTCCTAGTTACTCGCAAAAACCCCTGACACAAAGATACATAATAACATGATCCATTAATAAATGAAAAAACAATTGCAAAACAAAATAATTTTGAAAAAATATTTTTTCAGAGAAGCCCAAGTTGCTGAAAAGTAACGTTGAGCCCCGATGGATCCGATGGCAAAGTGTGGTCAAAAATTTTAAATTTATATAAAATAATTAATGAGACACTTTCGGATAATATAAAAGTATCTTATAATGAGATAAACTACCACAAAGGCAAACAGCCCCCCTCAAAAAAGGCTGTTGCCAATGAAAACAAACAGTGTAAACACACTAGAAAGTTAAAAAATTTATAGTAATTTATATATTTTTTATACTTACCAATGACCCAGACTTAGCTGGTGCTAACTCCAACAAAACCAGGGCCAAACACAAATTTTGCCCCCCAATCCCCAAAATTTGCATCCAAAACAAAAAGAAATCATGTCCTAAAGGACCTCCATACTACGCCTCTACTGCGCATGCGCAGTGACGCAGTCGTCCCGAAATTGGCGCCAATTATCATTCTTACTGGCAGTGCCTGGTCAGCGCTATGTACTCAGCGGGGAGGCAAGAGTTCCCAACTCCAGGGAGGGCCATCCCCGTCTGGGTCATTGGTAAGTATAAAAAATATATAAATTACTATAAATTTTTTAACATTTTTATACTGTACCAATGACCCAGACTTAGCTGAATAGTAAACAGGCTGGAGGGCCTAGGACATAGAGGAAAATCCAATAAGCTCAACTATATAGTAAAGAGGTAACCCCTTAAGGAGAAAAGGAGTATTAGGCTTTACATGTATCTTTCTTATTTAATATTAAATTAGAAAGATACACTACCCTTAATAATTGAGCACAATAACATTCATGTTCTCTATTAACATCCAGTATAACCCTTATACTAATTATTCTTAAAGCAAGCCAATAAATAAAGTAGTCCAGAGAATTGAGACTCTTTATAATCATTTAAAAGTGTCCGAGTATTGTATATTAAAGCCCGTTTGACACTTGACATATACAAATGCTTCACACCGAGCTACACTTTAAAAATAAGACATGAATGAAATTAAACATTAATATTACACTTTAAAACCATCCCGGAAGCGACTCAGAAATACTGACTTGGAGGAGGCATTCCCTTGCTTTTCACTATAAAGCAGGTGACCTAAGGGAACACCTGCCACCCCCCCCCCCCCCCCCCCCCCCCCCCCCCCTTTCCCCTTGCCCTGGGTCAAATAGCCCAGAGCGAAGAGGGCAGCCGGACGGAGTCACTGCCGGAACAGAAAGCCTGCATAACTATAGTTGCAACTGTTTAGTGGACGACATTCTGAGCAACAGATAACGGACCTAAACAATGCAGGTCTCCAGAAATGGACTCAATATTTCTGAGATAAAAATTCGTAAATGTGGGTGGCTGAGACCAATAAGCAGCCTTCATTAAATCTGTAATAGCAACACTATTAGCATAAGCCCAGGAAGTAGAAAGAGCTCTTACTTCATGAGCAGAAATCTTAAGCACAGACTGCTGAGAAGAAGATAAATCTTCATAAGCAGTACGGATAGTTAACTGAATCCATCTAGCAATAGAATGGACTGAAATGTCCTTTCTATTAGGCATCAAAGACAGAAAGAAACGTTTCCGTCCCTTTCTGATAAACTGAGATCTCTGTTTATAGATACGTAGTGCTCTAACAGGACAGAGTAAAGGCCTACGCCCGTCTGAAGACGGAAGAGCCTTAATAACAATAGGTTCCGGATATTTATTAGGAGCCTGATTCTTAGCTAAAAAACCCACATTAGTAGTGAAGGTGATAGTGTTCCCAACACTACGATAATGAGAATCATCCACCGATAGTGCATGAAGCTCACTGACTCTTCTGGCAGAAGAGAAAGCTAAGAGAAAAGCTGTCTTATAAGATAAGAATTTGAAATCTACTGTCCAAAGAGGTTCAAATGGCTTTTCCTTCAATTTAAGGAGAACCCAAGCTAAATTCCACTTAGGAATTAATCTAAGAGTTCTGGGTCTATTTATCGAAAAGTTTCTAACCAATTTCGATAAAGAGACATTAGATCCAATTTGTAAACTATCATGATGTGCATAGGTATCAGATAACATAGATCTATAACCCTTTATAGTAACAGGCTGCAGTTTGATTTCGTCAAACAAGTATACTAGAAAGTTTGCAATGTCTGGTATAGAGGGATCAAATATATCTACAGAATGATCCCTACACCAACGACGAAAAACCTTCCACTTAGCCGCATAGTTTAGCGAAGAGGAGGTCCTCCTACAGTTAGAAATCGCGTCCACTGCTCGTCCTGTAAAGTGCTTGCCATGCAAGAAGGACCGCACAACGGAAAAACGTGAAGGTTGAGACCTTGCGGGTTGTGATGGAGTTGGCGCGATTTCCCCTGCGAAAGAAGATCCTCTCGTGGAGGAAGCTTCCGCGGTAGGTCCCACAACAGACACCTGAGTAGATTTATCCACGGTCTCTGTGGCGACAGAGATGCTACCAACAGAATCTTGCATTGAGATTGTTTTGTCAGATAGGATTTGGACATGAGCATCGTGAATAATGTCCATCCAGTGACGTAACGCAAGCCAAATTGACATCATTTCCTTGATGTTTATGTGCTTGCACAGGAATTGCGGATCCCAAAGACCCTGGCATCTCGAATCCGTTGGGATTAATGATGCACCCCAACCTGTTTGACTGGCATCCGTCATAACGGTAAAACTCGGATCCGGAAACTGCAGCGGAACTCCTTGAGTTAACCACTGAATGTTTGCCCAAGTCTGAATCTCTTGTTTCACTTGATCTGACAAGAGAACGTCTACATCGAGCGAATGAATTTTCACACTCCAATTCTGAGTCAGGAAAATTTGAAGAGGACGTGTGCGTAGCCGCCCCATCGGAATGAGATCCGCGGCGGCTCCGCACAGACCTATCAGTCTCATAAATTCTCTCGCCGTGACTTTGTCTGCGTGCAGACAATAGCGAGCGTAACAACTGACTAATTTCGCTCTGGTTAACGGCAGACGAACGAGATTGTTGTGCGTCTCGAAGCTCATTCCCAGATGAGTGAATGACTTGGATGGCACCAGATCCGACTTCTCCTCGTTTACTATAAAACCGAGACGTCGGACCAATAGAAGAAGATTCTGAACATCGTTCTGAAGCGTTAACTCGTTGCCGTACCTCTGAAGAATGTCGTCCAGGTAGGCCGACGTTACCGCAGACGAATGAGCTCGGAAGTAGATCATTACAGAGTTCATTACCCGAGTGAAAGCCCAGGGTGCTAGATTCAATCCGAAGCACATGGCCCGGAACTGATACACCACTCCTAGGACTGCGAAGCGTAGATACTTTCGGAATGTCGGATGTACCATGACGTGAAAGTACGCATCTTTGAGATCTATGCTCGTTGCATAATCGTTCACCCGAATACTCGCTCTGACCGATCGAATCGTCTCCATATAAAACTTCGGAGCGACGATCAGCTTGTTTATCCAGCTCAAATCTATGACTGGACGGAACGAGCCGTCTGGTTTCGGAACCAGAAACAGATGGCTGTAGAATCCCAGAGATTCCTGGTTTTCTACGACCTCTACCGCGTTCTTCATTAAAAGAGACTGCACCTCTGATAACAGAGCGTCTCTTTTCTGTGGATTTGACGGAAGATGAGTCCACTTTGGACTTCGAGTTAATGGAGGCTTTCATTTGAAGGATATCTTTAGACCTTCCGAAGTCACTCCTCTCACCCAAGGGTCGTCCGTAATCGACGCCCACTCTTGTGAAAAACTCGACAACCTTCCGCCAACCGGAACGCGATAGAGGTTTAAGCCATCACCTCCTGGACCTGCGCGGCCTGCGGTAGGAGAAACCACGTCTTCCACGACCCACACCTCGCCTCGTCGACCTCGGGGCGTCCGACCGATTGTCCCGGCCTGAAGGACGTCCCGAACGAGAGTCGCTATCCTGACGGTCTCTCGAATAAGACCAAGAGGATGCACCGGAACCTCTATAGGAACCTCTCTTGGGCGCATTAGACCCAGAAGTGCCTGTCTTATTCGTGTCTGCTGTATCCGACTTTTAAGGAGCCGATCTGAACAACAGAGAATCATTAGCTTTCTTTTTAATTTTATCATAAATAGCGGAAAGCTTGCCGTCAAAGAGAAGTTCTCCTGAGACCGAAGCGACTCTAAGAGAGTTCTTCACCTTAGAATCCACTAGTGTGGATGTAGCTAGGGCTGCGTCACGTCTAACCAACTCCAGATTTGCCACTGAAAGGGCAGAGTTACACGTGGAATAAGCTACTGCCCTTGAAAGAAGTCTTAAAGAGGATTGTATATCCTGAAACTCTTCCCCTTGAAGGCGCAGTGATAACGCCTTAGTAAGGTGATCTGCGTAAGATAAGGCATCTAAATTGGCTCTGTTAGACGCAATAGCTGTTTCCAACACCGCGGTTGGAATAGAAGCTGACGACGGTAATGATAGCTCTAAGTCTTCCGCCTCGTCGTCCATACGCAGAGGAACTCTCGGTATACCCTGTCCTGCCGTATCGAATTTATTCCTTGCATTAATGAAAGGCAGGTTGAGAGTATTAGCGGACAAGAAACCTGCTTTCCCCGTCCTGGAAGCAAGTTTAAATATAGCGTCGTTCAATAATTCAAATGTTCTAGCAACATTATTGGACTGCGACGGAAACTCGGGAGCGATGTCCCTGAACCGCTCAAAAAATTCAGAGTCCAATGACGCTATAATTCTCTTGTCCGGAAGCGCAGCAGTCTGGCCCGACGGAACAACTTGAGGAAGAAAGTGCCGGATGAAGTCCACGGCAGCTTTATGTTGTTCCGAAAGGGATAGCTCCAAGTCATCCGTATCCCTTTCACCATCCGGTCGGACCTCACGATGTTCCCGGTCGTCCGCCCCCGATGCTTCCGCGGAGCGTACCGACCCAGCGCCGTCGGATAATTCTCGATCCGACACCGTTTCTGTCGGCTGCTGGGATGCTGCGATAAGCTGTGCTATCTGCACAAGAATGTCCGGCGTCGAGACCTGCGGAGGCGCAGTCTTTCGCTGCTTCGCCGAGGGCAGCTCCGCATCAGATGGCTCCCGCATACTTTTCCTATGCGAACGTCCGGAGTCCATCGATCTCGAATCCCTGGCTGCCGGATGGTGTGACCTGGTCGCCGAAGAATCCTTCATCGGCGAAGCTGGTAATATAACGGCGGTCACGCAGCCAAGGTGCGGTCGTGTGCGCTGACGAGAAGAGGAAGCCTTAACAGTCTCTGCGGACTGCTTATACAACGGAGCGTCCCGAGCGACGGACGTATGCTCCGCTAAAGACACATTTTGTACCACAACATCTGGTCCCAGATGTTGTTGTACGAGAGAGGGACCTCTCTCGCTCGCGCCCGGCTGGACCTGGACGAGCTAGGAACCGGACTAAAAGGCTTCCTCCGTTCTCGCTTACTATCCGCCGTCACTGGGTGTGCATCTATTATGTTTATAGTGCTCGCATCACCCAAAATTTCCTCTTGGACCGCATCGGACGAACCCGGCTGCCGAACCATTCGGTGAATGGACGCTACACCGGGCGAGCTAGCGGACGACATTTGTCTAATCTCCATGAGCACTTTTGCCGCTAGCTCTGAATTCATTTGTGACGACGGACGCACACTTGAAGAAGATAACATGGAAACATCACCCTGTTCTGGTTCCTCTGAAATAGAAACTGAGAGAGTAGAGTGACCTTGTGGAGAAAGAGCCGACATCGCTCTTTCTCCAGAAACAACATATCGTGACACACGTTTCCAATGTTTCTCATCCCAATGTTCACATATAGGACAGGGATTAATGCGAGAACACTGACTACAATTAATACAATGATCATGAAAGTCAGAAGAAGATTTCTTCCTATTACAATTTGAACAACGTCCCTTCATTGTGAAAGAACAACAATAAGTCCTAGTTACTCGCAAAAACCCCTGACACAAAGATACATAATAACATGATCCATTAATAAATGAAAAAACAATTGCAAAACAAAATAATTTTGAAAAAATATTTTTTCAGAGAAGCCCAAGTTGCTGAAAAGTAACGTTGAGCCCCGATGGATCCGATGGCAAAGTGTGGTCAAAAATTTTAAATTTATATAAAATAATTAATGAGACACTTTCGGATAATATAAATGTATCTTATAATGAGATAAACTACCACAAAGGCAAACAGCCCCCCTCAAAAAAGGCTGTTGCCAATGAAAACAAACAGTGTAAACACACCAGAAAACATGACTCCAGGCACTGAAAAAACTGGCCCGGAATCAGTCATCAATTACACTCTATCTGATGCAAAACAGAGACTCCCAGGGGAGAATCTGTAGAACATCAGATGGAAGATGCAGAACACAAATGTTATACACCCATGGGTGAAAACGTAACTATGGGGAAAATAACAGAAAACATTCTGTAACCAAGCAACTCTCCCAGGAAATTTTAGAAATGAAATTTCTCAAAAATATGCCAAAAGCATGGGAGAATTGCCAGGGGGGACTTTAGAAGGCTAGGGGAGAGGAAACACTGAATAAGCAGTGCAACAATTAGCAAGAATGACAACAAGAGGCCCATGCCTCGAAAATAGGCAACTTAACATAATTTCATCAAAAAATTTTAAGTACAGCCCTGATTATTTTTTGCCACTTCTTTTTCCTCTCCTCCTTCTATCCTCCTTAGAATCACATTTTCTCCAAAAATTACGTGTCTGGCATCCTTTAAACTGAGATTTACAAGCACAAAGATCAGTGAGATGTTGACTGATGAAGGGCCAAACAGAGAATGATAATTGGCGCCAATTTCGGGACGACTGCGTCACTGCGCATGTGCAGTAGAGGCGTAGTATGGAGGTCCTTTAGGACATGATTTCTTTTTGTTTTGGATGCAAATTTTGGGGATTGGGGGGCAAAATTTGTGTTTGGCCCTGGTTTTGTTAGAGTTAGCACCAGCTAAGTCTGGGTCATTGGTACAGTATAAAAATATTTTAAGTTACAGCCCTGATAATATTCTGTCACACATTTTTCCTCTCCTCCTTCTCTATCCTCCTTAGAATCACCATTTCACTAATATTTATGTGTCTGGCATCATTTAAACTGAGATTTACAAGCACAAAGATCAGTCAGATGTTAACTGATGAAGGGCCAAACTTAGAATGATTAATGGCGCCAATTTCGGAACGTCCTTGACACTGCGCATGCGCAGTGGAGGTGAAGGGTGGAGGGCCTTTCAGGACATGTTTTCTTTGGTTTTAGATGCAAATTTTGGGGATTGGGGGGCAAAATTTGTGTTTGGCCCTATATTTTAAGAGTTAGCACCAGCTATGTCTGGGTCATTGGTACAGTATAAAAATATCGATTGCTCCCATCTAGAGGACATCCTAAACAAGCATACCAGGTTTCAAAGCAATCCAATCATAAATGTGCCCTGTAGGGTGTGCCAAAGTGAAATATTGAGGTCTGACTAAACTAAGTTCTAAGAACGTTGGCCTTGGCAACATTTTTTGACGGAAATGGAAGAAAATCGATAGCTCCCATCTAGAGGTCTCCCCAAACAAGCATGCCAGGTTTCAAATCAATCCGATCATAAATGTGCCCTGTAGGGTGTGCCAAAGGGAAATATTGAGGTCTGACTAAACTAAGTTCTAAGAACGTTGGCCTTGGCAACATTTTTTGACGGAAATGGAAGAAAATCGATAGCTCCCATCTAGAGCTCACCCCAAACAAGCATGCCAGGTTTCAAAGCAATCCGCTTATAAATGTGCCCTGTAGGGTGTGCCAAAGAGAAATATTGAGGTCTTCTGACTAAACTTAGTTCTAAGAACGTTGACCGCAGCAACATTTTTTGACGAAAATTGAAGAAAATCGATAGCTTCCATCTAGAGGTCTCCCCAAACAAGCATACCAGGTTTCAAAGCAATCCGATCATAAATGTGCCCTGTAGGGTGTGCCAAAGGGAAATATTGAGGTCTGACTAAACTAAGTTCTAAGAATGTTGGCCATGGCAACATTTTTTGACGGAAATTGATGAAAATCGATAGCTCCCATCTGGAGGTCACCCTAAACAAGCATACCATGTTTCAAAGCAATTCAATCATAAATGTGCCCTGTAGGGTGTGCCAAAGGGAAATATTGAGGTTTGACTAAACTGAGTTCTAAGAACGTTGGCCGCGGCAACATTTTTTGACGAAGTTTGAAGAAAATCGATAGCTCCCATCTAGAGGTCACCCCAAACAAGCATACCATGTTTCAAAGTGATCTGATCATAAATGCAACCTGTGAGGTGTGCCAAAGGAAATTGTGGACGTACGTACGTACGTACGCCGACGGACGAGAAGTGATGGCAACAAAAGCTCAGCTTGACTTTGGCAAGTTGAGATAAAAAAATGAATTTTCGAAGTCGAAAAAGCATCATAACTCTGGCAAAAATTGTCAGACCACACCCCTGATTTGAACTTGACCTATATTTTATGTTGATACACCTACATACCAAATTTCATTTGATTGGCCAACTATAACTAAAGTTAACGAGAAACCAAAGAAAATGATTTTTTAGAGGTCGAAAAAGGGGCTTAACTCGGGCCAAAATTGTCAGACCGCACACTGATGCGAACTTGATCTGTATTTTATGTGGATACACCTACGTACCAAATTTCATTTGATTTGAGCAGCTACAACTAAAGTTATCATTGGGAAACCAATGTGGGATGGACACAAGGACACTGACTGCTATTTTAATGAAACACTTTTGAGTTATACAGTGGATTGCTGTTAACTAAATATCCACTTTACAAATGCTTCACAGTGAGCTACACTTTAAAAACAGTACATAAATGAGACATAGTTATTGCTTCACACCGAGCTACACATTAAAACCATCCCAGCACCGACTCAGGACTACCGACACCAGAGGTCTTCCCTTGCTTTTCACTATAAAACCAGATGATCATAAGGGAAAAAAACGTCCCCCGCCCCCACCTGTTCTGAGGTACATGTCCTCAGAACGAAGAAGGCAGCGGAACAGCGTTAGTGCTGGAACGGACTGCCTAAAGACCTTATAGATGTAACCATTAATGGATGACATTCTGCACAACAGAAAGAGGAAAATGTGAACAGACTAACAGACTTCTGCATGCATGATGGCAATTGCATCTACGATGAAACCGAGACGGAGTAATAGAAGCCGACTCGGAACATCATTCTGAAGAATAATTCTGTTGCCGTATCTCTGCAGAATATAGTCCAAGTAAGCCGACATTACCGCAAATGAGAATTGCCAACTGAATCCATCTAGCGACTAAATGAACAGAAATATCCTTTCTGTTAGGAATCAATGAAAGAAAGAAGCGTTTTCTTTCTTTTCTAATAAAATCTGATCGACGTTTATAAATGCGCATAGCCCTGACTGGACACAGCAAAGGTCTACAGTTATCAGAGGACGGCAAAGCCTAAATGATAATAGGTTCAGGCCGCTTGTCTGGAATCTGATTCTTAGCCAGAAACCCCACTTCCGTAGTGAGGGCAATGGTATTACCCACAGTACGGTAGTGAGATTCATCAACAGATAAGGCATGAAGTTCACTGACTCTTCTAGCAGATGCAAAGGCTAAGAGAAATGCCGTTTTATAGGTCAAGAATTTGAAGTCTACAACGTCCAACGGCTCAAACTGAGCTTCTTTGAGCTTCAACAGAACCCAAGCCAAATTCCACTTAGGAATTAATCTGAGGGTTCTAGATCTATTAATAGAGAAATTTCTAAACAGCTTGGACAATGAAGTATTTGGTCCAATAGCCAAGTTATCATGGTGAGTGTCTGATAACATAGACCTATAGCCCTTAATAGTGACGGGCTGCAGTTTGAGAACATCAAACAAGTAGACCAAGAAATTGGCAATATTTGGTATGGATGGATCATAAACGTCTATCGACTGATCCTGACACCAACGGAAGAAAACCCTCCACTTCGCTGCATAGATCAACGTAGAGGAGGACCTCCTGCAGTTAGAAATTTGCGTCCACTGCTCATCCTGTAAACTGTTTTCCGTGCAAGAACCGCACAACGGAAATACGTGAAGGTTGAGTGGTGCAGTGCACGTGACTTCCCCTGATAAAGAAGGTCCTCTCGTGGAGGAAGCTTCCCGGGGAACGTCCCATAACAGACACCTGAGAAGATTGATCCAAGGTTTCTGTGATGACAGAGGTGCTACTAGCACAATTTTGCAACGAGACTGTTTGATCTTTAACAAAATCTGCTGAATCAACAGAGTTGGAGGATACGTCATATATCATTCTGTCCCATGAGATTGACAGAGCATCTACTGTGTACGGTCGATGATCTGGGCATGGTGACACAAATGTCGGTAATTGATTGTTCAGGTGTGTTGCAAACAGGTCTATCATGGGACGATCCCACTTGTAGCAAATCTGTCTGAATATTCGCTTGTTGAGAGTCCATTCCGATGGTAAAAGGCGACCTTCCCAAGAGAGCAAGTCTGCTAGTACATTCCGACAACCCGGTATATGATGGACAGAAAGATGAACATGATGATTCATGATATATAGGAGAATCCTCTCCATCAATTCGCATAATGGAATTGAATGAGTGCCGCCTTGGTTCCTGATGTAAGCTACTAAAGTTGAATTGTTCGACAAAATTTGAACATGGACGTTCGCTATTATGTGAATCCAATGTCGAAGAGCTAGCCATATTGACATCATCTCTTTGATGTTTATGTGCTTCTGTAGGAACTGAGGGTCCCAAAGGCCCTAACACTTCAAGTCTGCAGGACTTAGGGTTGTGCCCCAACCCATCTGACTCGCATCCATCATAATCGTGAAAGCCGGATCCGGCAGTTGCAGCGGAACTCCCGAGTTAACCACTGAAGATCTGCTCAAATCTGAACCCTTTGTTTTACTAGGTCCGTTGAAACAATACTGGTTTCGAGTGAATGCATCTTCACACTCCAGTTCTGAGTAAAGAATATCTGAAGGGGACACGTGCACAGGCGGCCCATTGGAATAAGATTCGCAGCTGCTCTGCACAGCCCAATCAGTCGAACTAGAGGTACTGTGAGCAAGCTCACAAAGTGATACCCCCCGAATGTATAAGTTAGATTATCTCCCCTTGGAAATGTCGGACGGAATTATATTGCTTCATGCACATCTTCATATGGAGTTCTTCCATTGTGTAAAGTTTCATAAAACTTCTTCAAACGGTTTAGGAGGAGTTGCGCTTATAAGGATGGACAGACGGACGGAAAGACTGATGGACAGACAGGGTGATTCCTATTTACCCCCCCCCCCCCAAACTTTGTTTGTGGGGGGTATAATGAATTCCCTCGCTGTTAATGCATCTGAATGTAGACAAAAGCAAGCATAACAACCGACTAATTTCGCTCTGGGTAACAGCAGACGAACCAGCTTGTTGTGAGTCTCGATGCTCATCCCCAAGTGAATGAACAACTTGGACAGAGCTAGATCCGACTTTTTTTCGTTTACGATGAAACCGAGACGTTGGAGTAATAGAAGCTGACTCTGAACATCATTCTGAAGAATAATTCTGTTGCCGTACCTCTGCAGAATATCATCCAAGTAAGCCGACGTTACCGCAGACGAATGAGCTCGGAAGTATGACATTATCGAGTTCATTAAAGTGAATGCCCAGGGAGCCAGGTTCAGACCAAAGCACATTGCTCTGAACTGATAAACCTTCCCTTGTACGACAAACCGACGGTACTTTCTGAATGCCGGATGTACCAGGACATGAAAGTATGCATCCTTTAGATCTATGCTTGCCGCATAGTCGTTCACTCGAATGCTCGCTCTGACCGACCGAATGGTCTCCATATAGAATTTTGGAGCCACGGTAAGCTTGTTTATCCAGCTCAAGTCTGTAGCTGGTTGGAACGAGCCATCTGGCTTCGATATGAGGAACAGGTGACTGTAAAAACCCTGAGAATCTTGATTCTCGCTGACCTCTATCGCTTCCTTTAATAAGAGAGCAAGTACCTCCGCTAGGAGAGACTCTCTTTTGACAGGATCCGACGGAAGATTTGGCCAATGCGGACATCTTGTTAGTGGGGAGTTTCGCTCGGAATGATAGCCGTAGGCCGTCCGAGACTACACTTCTCACCCACTGATCTTCCGTGACTGATAACCTTCCGCCAACTGGCCAGCAATAGAAGTCTTGAACATCACCTGCATGACCTGCGAGGCTTACGGGAGGAGAAACTACATCCTCCCCGCGAAGAACCTCATCCCGTTGGCCTAGGGGTGTCTGACCAATAGTCTGACAAATCCCCCACTTCCTGTGCAAAATATGCGTGTCCCATGTGAGAAGGCCATGTGAGATATATATCTATCTCACATGGCCCACGTGACTGGCTTATTAGCATATTTAATGAGCGCAGAACTATTCAATCATCGCACGTTCTTTTGTAAACAAATAACATGGTGTCACATTTCGGAAATATTAGCAGACAAACATTTGTCAAAAAAAAGGAAAGAAATAAAAACCAAAGCACACTTGACTCTTTTATAGTAATTTTTGGGTGAACACCATTATGACTGGAGTGAGCAGCATGAAATTCCCATTTAAAAGTTATATGAATACACTGCAGAATTTATATGACGTCATCGGAATGTGTCAATGTTCATTCCCCTACAAATCTTGAACCATGTCTTGCTGGCATAGGGAATTCATTTTGTGGTATATACCTGTGGTATATGCAGAACGCTTGTGCAGTCTTTCCAATAAGCAAATCACTTTTTTTCAGAAAGGGATAACAAAATTGTTTGATATAGCTGCACATACCCCTGAATTACTTTTGATGACCTCAGGGCGTTTTGGTGGGAGAGAAAAATTATCCCTGATGGTGGTGGGTGTGAGATGGGGAAATCTCACCCTTGGGATAAGATATTTGGTCCTGACACTCGGCTTGCCCAAATATCTTGCCATTGGGTGAGATTTTCCACATCTCATACCCTCACCTATCATGGATAATAAATAATATTCTTATAAAATTAACTAAAATCATGTTTGTATAGAAGGAAAGGTTTCAAAATCAAGCTTTATCACCCCCATATAACTAATATCCCGAAGAAATAATGCTTTTGGTGTCATTTTAATTCTTTGATTTTATAATATAAGAAAAAAAACTTAAATAAGATTAAAAACTAAAAAAAGATAAAAAATTTATAGTAATTTATATATTTTTTATACTTACCAATGACCCAGACATAGCTGGTGCTAACTCCTAAAAATCTAGGGCCAAACACAAATTTTGCCCCCCAATCCCCAAAATTTGCATCTAAAACCAAAAGAAATCATGTCCTGAAGGACCTCCATACTTTGCCCCTTCTGTGCATGCACAGTGTCAAGGACGTTCCGAAATTGGCGCCAATTATCATTCTTACAAGCAGTGCCTGGTCAGCGCTATGTACTCGGCGGGGAGGTATGAGTTCCCAACTCCTGGGAGGGCCATCCCCGTCTGGGTCATTGGTAAATATAAAAAATATATAAATTACTATAAATTTTTTAACATTTTTATACTGTACCAATGACCCAGACATAGCTGAATAGTAAAAAGGCTGGAGGGCCTAGGACACAGAGGAAAATCCAATAAGCTCAACTATATCAATAGAGTCAACCCCTCGAGGAGAAAAGGAGTATTAGGCTTTACATGTATCTTTCTTATTTTATGTTAAATTAGAAAGATACAATACCCTTCATAATTGATCACAATAACATTCATGTTCTCTATTAACATTCAGTATAACCCTTTATACTAATTATTTTAAAAGTAAGCCAATAAATAAAGTTTGTCCAGAGAATTGAGACTCTTTATAATCTTTTAAAAGTGTCCGAGGATTGTATATTAACGCCCGTTTGACACTTGACATATACAAATGCTTCACACCGAGCTACACTTTAAAAATATGACATGAATGAATTTTTAACAATTAATATTACACTTTAAAACCATCCCGGAAACGACTCAGAAATACTGACTTCGGAGGAGGCATTCCCTTGCTTTTCACTATAAAGCAGGTGACCTAAGGGAACACCCTCCCCCCCCCCCTTCCCCTTGCCCTGGGTCAAATAGCCCAGAGCGAAGAGGGCAGCCAGACGGAGTCACTGCCGGAACAGAAAGCCTGCATAACTATAGTTGCAACTGTTTAGTGGACGACATTCTGAGCAACAGATAACGGACCTAAACAATGCAGGTCTCCAGAAATGGACTCAATATTTCTGAGATAAAAATTCGTGAATGTGGATGGCTGAGACCAATAAGCAGCCTTCATTAAATCTGTAATAGCAATACTATTTGCGTAAGCCCAAGATGTAGAAAGAGCTCTTACTTCATGAGCCGAAATCTTAAGCACAGACTGCTGAGAAGATAAATTTTCATAAGCAGTACGGATAGTTAATTGAATCCATCTAGCAATAGAATGGACTGAAATGTCCTTTCTATTAGGCATCAGAGACAGAAAGAAACGTTTTCGTCCCTTTCTGATAAACTGAGATCTCTGTTTATAGATACGTAACGCTCTAACAGGACAGAGTAAAGGCCTACGCCCGTCTGAAGACGGAAGAGCCTTAATAACAATAGGTTCCGGATATTTATTAGGAGCCTGATTCTTAGCTAAAAATCCCACATTAGTAGTGAAGGTGATAGTGTTCCCGACACTACGATAGTGAGAATCATCCACCGACAGTGCATGAAGCTCACTGACTCTTCTAGCAGAAGAGAAAGCTAAGAGAAAAGCTGTCTTATAAGATAAGAATTTGAAATCTACTGTCCAAAGAGGTTCAAATGGCTTTTCCTTCAGTTTAAGAAGAACCCAAGCTAAATTCCACTTAGGAATTAACCTAAGAGTTCTGGGTCTATTTATCGAGAAGTTTCTAACTAACTTAGATAAAGAGACATTAGATCCAATTTGTAAACTATCATGATGTGCATAGGTATCAGATAACATAGATCTATAACCCTTAATAGTAACAGGCTGCAGTTTGATTTCGTCAAACAAGTATACTAGAAAGTTTGCAATGTCTGGTATGGAGGGATCGAAAATATCAACAGAATGATCCCTACACCAACGACGAAAAACCTTCCACTTAGCCACATAGTTTAGCGAAGAGGAGGTCCTCCTACAGTTAGAAATCGCGTCCACTGCTCGTCCTGTAAAGTGCTTGCCATGCAAGAAGGACCGCACAACGGAAAAACGTGAAGGTTGAGACCTTGCAGGTTGTGATGAAGTTGACGCGGTTTCCCCAGCGAAAGAAGATCCTCCCATGGAGGAAGCTTTCGCGGTAGGTCCCACAACAGACACCTGAGTAGATTTATCCACGGTCTCTGTGGAGACAGAGATGCTACCAACAGAATCTTGCATTGAGATTGTTTTATTTTTAGCAATACCTGCTGAATCAACGGCGTTCGAGGATACGCATATCCTATCATTCCGTCCCAAGGGATCGACAGTGTCTACTGCAAATGCTCTTGGATCCGGACACGGAGACACATACGTCTGCAACTGATTGTTGAGATGTGTCGCAAATAAGTCTATCATTGGCCGTTCCCATTGGTAGCAAATCTGATTGAATACTTGTTTGTTGAGAGTCCACTCCGACGGCAACAAGCGACCCTTTCGTGAAAGGGAGTCTGCTAGTACATTCAGACGACCCGGTATATGACGGACCGAAAGTAGAACTTGATGTTCTAGAGCAAACAGAAGGATTCTTTCCGTTAGATTGAACAACGGAACTGAATGAGTGCCTCCCTGGTTCCGTATATACGCCACTACTGTCGTATTGTCGGACAGGATTTGGACATGAGCATTGTGAATAATGTCCATCCAATGACGTAACGCAAGCCAAATTGACATCATTTCCTTGATGCTTATGTGCTTGCCCAGGAATTGCGGATCCCAAAGACCCTGGCATCTCGAATCTGTTGGGATCAATGATGCACCCCAACCTGTTTGACTGGCATCCGTCATAATCGTAAAACTCGGATCCGGCAACTGCAGCGGAACTCCCTGAGTCAACCACTGAATGTTTGCCCAAGTCTGAATGTCTCGTTTCACTTGATCTGACAAGAGAACGTCTATGTCGAGCGAATGAATTTTCACACTCCAATTCTGAGTCAAAAAAATTTGGAGAGGACGAGTGCATAACCGCCCCATCGGAATGAGGTCTGCAGCGGCTCCGCACAGACCTATCAGTCTCATGAACTCCCTCACTGTGACTTTGTCTGCGTGAAGACAATAACGAGCATAACAACTGACTAATTTCGCTCTGGTTAACGGCAGACAAACGAGATTGTTGTGCGTCTCGAAGCTCATTCCCAGATGTGTGAATGACTTGGACGGCACCAGATCCGACTTCTCTTCGTTTATTATAAAACCGAGACGTCGGAGCAATAGAAGCAGATTCTGCACATCGTTCTGAAGCGTTAACTCGTTGCCGTACCTCTGAAGAATGTTGTCCAGGTAGGCCGACGTTACCGCAGACGAATGAGCTCGGAAATACATCATTACCGAGTTCATTACCCGAGTGAAAGCCCAGGGTGCTAGGTTCAATCCGAAGCACATCGCCCGGAATTGATACACCACTCCTAGGACTGCAAAGCGTAGATACTTTCTGAATGTCGGATGTACCATGACGTGAAAGTACGCATCTTTGAGCTCTGTGCTTGTTGCATAATCGTTCACCCGAATACTCGCTCTGACCGATCGAATCGTCTCCATATAAAACTTCGGAGCGACGATCAGCTTGTTTATCCAGCTCAAATCTATGACAGGACGGAACGAGCTGTCTGGTTTCGGAACCAGAAACAGATAGCTGTAGAATCCCGGTGTTTCCTGGTTTTCTACGTCCTCTACCGCGTTCTTCATTAAAAGAGACTGCACCTCTGATAACAGAGCGTCTCTTTTCTGCGGATTTGACGGAAGTTGAGTCCATTTTGGACTTCGAGTTAATGGAGGCTTTCGTTTGAAGGATAATTTTAGACCTTCCGAAATCACCCCTCTCACCCAAGGGTCGTCCGTAATCGACACCCACTCTTGTGAAAAACTCGACAACCTTCCGCCAACCGGCACGCGATAGAGGTTGAAGCCATTAGCTCCTGGACCTGCGAGGCCTGCGGGAGGAGAAACCACGTCCTCCACGACCCGCACCTCGTCCCGTCGACCTCGGGGCGTCCGACCGGTTGTCCCGGCCCGAAGGACGTACCGCACGTGAGTCGCTGCCTTGACGGTCTCTTGAATAAGACCAAGAGGACGCACCGGAACCTCTATAGGAACCTCTCTTGGGCGCATTAGACCCAGAAGTGCCTGTCTTACTCTTATCTGCCGTGTCCGTGTCCAACTTCTTAGAAGCGGATTTAAACAGCAGAGAATCCGAAGCTTTCTTAGTAATTTTATCGTAAATTGCAGAAAGCTTGCCGTCGAAGAGAAGTTCTACGGAGACCGAAGCGACTCTGAGAGAGTTCTTCACCTTACTATCCACGAGTGTGGATGTAGCTAGGGCTGCGTCACGTCTAACCAACTCCAGGTTTGCCACTGAAAGGGCGGAGTTACACATGGAATAAGCTACTGCCCTTGAAAGAAGTCTTAAAGAGGATTGTATATCCTGGAATTCTTTCCCTTGAAGACGCAGTGATAACGCCTTTGTAGGGTGGTCTGCGTAAGATAAAGCATCTAAACTGGCTCTGTTAGACGAAATAGTCGTCTCCAACACCGCGGTTGGAATAGACGTAGACGACGGTAATGAAAATTCTACGTCTTCCGCTTCGTCGTCCATACGCAGAGGAACTCTCGGGATACCCTGTCCTGCCGTATCGAATTTATTCCTTGCATTAATGAAAGGCAGGTTAAGAGCATTGGCGGACAAGAAACCCGCTTTTCCTGTTTTGGAAGCAAGCTTGAATATAGCGTTGTTCAATAATTCAAATGTTCTTGTGACATTATTGGACTGAGACAGAAACTCGGGAGTGATGTCCCTGAACCGCTCGAAGAAATCAGTGTCCAATGACGCTATAATTCTCTTGTCCGGTACCGCAGCAGTCTGGCCCGACGGAACAACCTGAGGAAGAAAGTGCCGAATGAAGTCCACGGCAGCTTTATGTTGTTCCGAAAGGGATAACTCCAAGTCATCCGTATCCCTTTCACCATCCGGTCGGACCTCACGATGCTCCCGGTCGTCCGCACCCGATGCTTCTGCGGAGCATACCGACCCAGCGCCGTCGGATAATTCCCGATCCGACACCGTTTCTGTCGGTTGCTGGGATGCTGCGATAAGTTGTGCTATTTGAGCAAGCACGTCCGACATCGAGGCCTGCGGAGGCGCAGTCTTTCGCTGCTTCGCCGAGGGCAGCTCCGCATCTAGTGACTCCCGCATACTCTTCCTATGCAAACGTCCGGAGTCAACCGGCCTCGTGTCCCTGGCTACCGGATGGCGTGACCTGGTCGCCGAAGAATCCCTGATCGGCGAAGCTGGTAGAATATCGGCTGTCACGTAGCCAAGGTGCGGTCGTGTGCACTGGTGAGAGGAAGAAGCCTGAGCAGTCTCAGCGGACTGCCTATACAACGGAGCGTCCCGAGCGACGGACGTGTGCTCCGCTTGCGACACATTTTGTACCACAACATCTGGTCCCAGATGTTGTTGTACGAGAGAGGGGCCTCTCTCGCTCGCGGCCCGGCTGGACCTGGACGAGCTAGGAACTGGACACGAAGGCTTCCTCCGATCTCTCCTACTATCCGCCGTCACTGGGTGTGCACCTTGAATGTTTATAGTGCTCGCATCACCCAACATTTCCTCCTGGACCGCATCGGACGAACCCGGGTGCCGAACCATTCGGTGAATGGATGCTACACCAGGCGAGCTAGCGGACGACAACTGTCGTGACTCCATGAGCACTTTTGCCGCTAGCTCTGCATTCATTTGTGACGACGGAAGCGCACTTGCAGAAGATAACATGGAAACATCACCCTGTTCTTGTTCCTCTGAAATAGAAACTGATAGAGTAGAGTGACCCTGCGGAGAAAGAGCCGGCATAGCCCTTTCTCCACTAACAACATACCATGACACACGTATCCAATGTTTGTCATCCCAATATTGACAAATTGAACAGGAGTTAGTGCGAGTACACTGACTACAATTAATACAATGATCATGAAAGTCAGAGGAAGATTTCTTCCTATTACAATTTGAACAATATCCTTTCATTGTGAAAAGTCAACAACAAGTCCTAGTACTCGCACAAACCCCTAAACACAAAGATACATAATAACATGATCCATTAATATTGAAAAAACAATTGAAAATCAAAATAATTTTTGAAAAATATTTTTTCAGCGAAGCCCAAGTTTCTGAAAAGTAACGTTGAGCCCCAATGGATCCCAAGGCTAAGTGTGGTCAAAAATTTTAAAATTATATTAAATAATTAATGCAACACTTACGGATAATAATAATGTATCTTATAGTGAGATAAACTTCTCCAAAGGCAAACAGCCCCCCTCAAAAGAGACTGTTGCCAATGTAAACAAACAGTGTAAAAACACCAGAAAACATGACACCAGGCACTGACAATACTGGCCAGAAATCAGTCATCAAAATTACACATTATCTGATGCAAAACAGAGACTCCCAGGGGATAATCTGCAGAACATCAGATGGTAGATGCAGAACACAACGTTTATACACCCATAGGTGAAAACGTAAACATGGGGAAAATAACAGAATTCATTCTGTAACCAAGCTAATTCTCCCAAGAGAATTTAGAAATGATCTTTCTCAAAAATATGCCAAAAGCATGGGAGAATAGCAAGGGGGGACTTAGAAGACCAGGGGAGAGGAAACACTGAATAAGCAGTGCAACTTTATAGCAAGAATGACAACAACAGGCCCATGCCTCGAAAATAGGCAACTTAACATAATTTTATTAAAAAATTTTAAGTTACAGCCCTGATTATTTTCTGTCACTCCTTTTTCCTCTCCTCCTTCTATATCCTCCTTAGAATCACCATTTCTCCAATAATTATGTGTCTGGCATCCTTTAAACTGAGATTTACAAGCACAAAGATCAGTGAGTGATGTTGACTGATGAAGGGCCAAACAGAGAATGATAATTGGCGCCAATTTCGGAACGTCCTTGACACTGCGCATGCGCAGTAGGGGCAAAGTATGGAGGTCCTTCAGGACATGATTTCTTTTGGTTTTAGATGCAAATTTTGGGGATTGGGGGGCAAAATTTGTGTTTGGCCCTAGATTTTTAAGAGTTAGCAGCAGCTATGTCTGGGTCATTGGTACAGTATAAAAATATCACACCTCTGCTAGAGAACCTGGAAATCCTCATTTATGTGTCTTTCTCAAGTTTCTCTGTTCTGATGAAGACCCACTTTTAAAAAGTGTGCTTAATGACACTTTCTTCAACGGTCAATGCAGGAGGAGGAAGCCGGAGTACCCAGACAGAACCACGAGCAGTGGCAAGCAACTATTATATTTATTTATTGGTGTTTAAGGTCACATACTTATGCACAATGGCTAATCGTGACCGCGACAGTTTTACGGGTGGAGGAAGCCGGAGTACCCAGAGAGAACCACCGAGCAACGACGAGCAGCTGTCAGCTCTCCAACATCGTAACTCTGAACTCTGCACTGCAGCACAGGCAGGGTTAGAGTGGTTGAAGACATGCGCACCATCGATGTGCAGTACACCTCAGTACACAGCGTCATCGTGCCCCCATCTAGGCAATCAGGGTGAAGTGTCTTGCCCAAGGACACAATGCAGTCGCTGCAGGTGGGATTCAAACCGAGGTCCTCTCGGCTTGCAGCCTGCACCTCTACCAACTGAGCCACCGCACCCCCCTGGCAAGCAACTATGAGACTCCCCTACATACTAACTGTGCAGAAGAAGGGTTAGCATTTGTTGAAGGCAAGTGCAGTACTTGGTAAAAAGTGCCCCCATCCCACACCATGGGCAATTAGAATTAAGTGCCTTGCCCAAGGATAGAATGCTTTTACCGTTTGTCAGAATCAAACCATGGACCTTTTGGTTTTAGTCCAATGCTCTAACTATTGAGCCACTACGCTCCTGCTGAAGAACCATTAAGCCTTCAGACACAAATATGTTACTCTTATTAAATCAAAACTACATCTCGATTCATAGTACTCTACTGCATGAAATTTCCAAACGGAAGTGGCTTGCTTCCAACATTTTATACAGTTACTTTCCATTCTAATACCGAGCAAAATACTTACATCATATGGAAGAGTTTTTTTCATCTGTTGTAATGCTTGTGCTGAAATCAAAATAAATTGTATTTCAGTGAGGAGAACCATCATTTGTAAGCATAAAAAAGGAGAACAATAATTAATTAAAAATCCTTTCTGTTCTGTGCATAGCTTGTATATCCATTGGATTTCTTCTGTTTTTTTCCTGGTCTCAGAATGATCACTTTCAGAGTCTGAGCGGAAAACATAAATGATGCGAAATTGGACACACCAAATCTTTAACCTACCCCACGGACGATTGATTCCCCCCCCCCCCCCCCCATACAACTGCCAAATCAGTGCCCCCCCCCCCCCTCACAACCGTCCATGCACAATGGTAAATCACATGCGACAACCACCCGCAACACCAGCCCTCCCCCACCCCCTCAACTTCGCAACTGCTGATCGGTCTTGATTATTAAACTGATGGTTCAAAAGTTCAGAACATCAAAGCTTTGAATGTACCTAAAAGTCAAATGCCCCTAACGGCTTCTTGAGGTTTAACGTCAACGTTCTTGACCTTTTACTTTACAATAATTTTTTCATCAAATGGAGTAAAATTTACAGTTTCTTCTTGACAACAAAAAATACTAATCAATTTCGGTGTGACCGATCAACAATTCATTAATCGATTATCGTGACAGCCCTAATCCCAAACTTGTGTGTTCTATTGTTTTTCTGTGGAAGTCTATGTGTACAGTTAAGACATAAACAGCCTAGTACACTTAAGACATAAAAACTCTTGATTTTTTCATTACCGACCCATTACACTAAGCATATAAAATGACACTTTTGAGTGGTTGTCAGGATCCAACATGTCTGCAGTTTTTTGTGAATGCCTGATGTACCTGTAACCCAAATGGTATGAGCAAATTTTTGTGCTTGCAACAGTTACTCCTGTTAAGGAGTTCCTATATATTTCTTGGAGTAGAGGTTAGGCCCCACAAAGTAGATCTTCTGTTTCTCAGGCCATTTTTTTTAAATTGCATGCAGGCAGATGGTTTTTCATTTTATTTTTGTAATTATTTCTTTGCCTTCAGAAGTTCATGTTCTTGGTTTGTTTAATGTTTAGGCCTCATAATTTACAGAATAACATGGGTGGTGGTGTATTTCGTCCCGTAATTGCAAGAAGGCTTTGCAATGCTAAAGCATTGCAAAGCCTTATTGCACTCAAGGGAAAAATTTATCAATTTTATAAACTTGGGTAAAATATCAGACATAAACCATTTAATTTTTATTTCTTTCAAGTTTGCATTGGTTATAAAAGGAGAGCTTGCAACAGGAAAAAGAACCATGCGGGAGGGCCAGAGAAACAGAATTTTAACTTCTTTTTAGGCCTTAGGATTTTTTTTTTAAGACATACTCAAAGTAAATACCAAAAATGCATTTTGTTAATGAAAGCAAGCCAGATACTTGTAGTTGCTTTGTTCATCTGAAAACACAAAATCCCCAATATCAAGATCCATATAAATCATATCCACATAAGAAAGTGTTATCATGTTCAAAACTTCTAGCCAATTCTAGTGCATCAACTTTCACTTACCGTCTGGGCCTTGCTTCAGAGCACCTCCTCTCTGAAACATAAAAATAAAAATTTTCATGGCACTGTAAAAGGTATGATGTTCATTCGGCAGCAGTCTTTCGATTTTGAGGCAGGCGTCATCGCACCAGCAATTTTTACTTTTTGCAAGTAAACAACAGTGAACCTTGGTTTCACCTACAAACTGCTAGTCTATTTAACCCTTTACCTAACACGAAAGGGAGACGACACTTGCAAATAAAATTCTTGAATAACTAATTTTTTTCATTTTTCGCATCAAAAACATAGCTTATGATCCCTCATTGGAAAGAGCTTGTTCCAATGAGGGGTCATTAGCAATGTTTTGGAGACAAAAAGTGAAAAAAATAATGAAAATTGGATGGTGATTTTTTGTGAATAGTGCTGGCCGGTTTTGACCGTTAAGTTGGGTAAAGGGTTAAAACACTGCTTATCCCAGGTGCCCCTGGGTTCCAAGGGCACCTGTAGTTGGGCATGGGGGCTAACTGCTGAGATATCCTGAAACTAACAAGTGTGTGTGTGTGTGCAGGTTCCACCTTATAGGTAGTGGACCAGGAGCGTTTCCGGACACGATTTGAAAAATCAATGCTATTGAGAGTGAATCCAGTGTCTCAAAATACAATCTGTCTCACGTGTCTGTTCTGGGCAAGGTGGATTTTTTCTGTCTGTAAAAAATATTAGAATGGATGATAGGTGGATTCATCTGTATAAATATGTGGGTTAATTATTACTGAAGAAGGAGGCAACATTAACAGGAATTTTTTTTTAGAATCTTAATAAATTCAGTGTAAATTTTATTGTTCACACCTTTTGAGCACCTCATATCCACTTATTTCTCCAACGTGAGTATTAATAACAAACATGGTTGATATATATCTTTTAATAAGCATATTGTAATTGTCAACAAGAGCAACGTGAAGCATGGCATATGCCCCCAACGGTGTCATAAAAGGGTAGATATGTCTCTCGGGGGCATAACCAAAATCAAAAGGAAGCTTCCTCTAGACACCAACAATGCATCACAAAAGAATAAAATTGATTGGAGTCAGGATTCATAAGTTATGAGACAGAAACCAAATTCAAGATGGCTGTCATGGAAGCCATAATGAATTGGCCACTGGCAGCCATCTTGGTTCAGCTGACTGGTCCAAAATTTAAAGAAAGCATTCTCTAGACACCAACAATGCATATTCAAAAAATAATCAAAGTGTCAATGAAACTATAGCTCAACTTGTGTAAGACATGTACATGTATAGTATGTGACACAGCAATGACACACATCTAGGTAATGACCTGATAACAAAGGTACATGTGAAGTATTGTAAATGCTTGTACATAAATACTGACAGTAGCCTGTAACAAATGTACAGGTAAAGTATTGTAAAGGTGGGTGACAGTTAGATGCTAAACTAGAAAAAGAAATCTCCATGGGGTTAATGTCACAATGGGGATCCTTGTATGGTGCACCATAAGCCAAATGTTAGCATTTGCTTTGGCCTGTTTGATTCAAACCCTTTTAAGGTTGATTCACACTAATTAATAAATATTTGTCCAGTCCTTCTTAAAATATAGGTATTTGAATTTTTTATCTTTAGCTCATAGGCTATCCACGGGTGTGGTTTTATTTTTCTCATTGGAAATAGAAAATCGGGTTGTGCTAATAATGTTTACCCTCCCCAAACAACACCAAATATTAACACAGGAACTTGGCTTCAACACATTTGAATATACACATCCTAGGGATGCTGAATTCAAGAAACATTATTTTGTCTGGTGTTTTTGGAAAAGATTTTAAATTATCTCCCTTTTTGTGTCCCCAAGTGGGTCTGACTGAACCCAAATATATTTGTTCTCATACCACAGTGATAACAAAAGCACCTAATAAATTTATAGCAAACATTACTGACATAAAAAATCTTCTTTACAGATTCTGTACAAAAAATGGAATACACACAATTCCCATAAATATGACTGTCAACAAGCATTGTGAATTTTTGGCCGAGCCCAAAAGTACTCGTTACCATCCCATGAGGATAACAAATGTAGGGCTAGAAGTTCTGTACAAAAAAATGATTGCCCCTAATTTCGGTATAAACTGGCTGCCAGAAGCCATCTTGAATTTCGGACCGCACCCAAAAACACTCGTTCTCATCCCAAGGTGATAACAATGGTACCCAAGAAGTTTCGCGAAGATCGGTTCATGAATACAGTCCCTAGCCCGAGCCGTATATTGACATGTGTACTTACTGTGCATAAGTAGCACTGAATAAATCAAAGTTCATCTAATTTGCATAATTTCTGCATGAGAAAAAAACCTGTATTATATGTGATGTATTCCATGTTGCTGAACATTCATACAAAAATTTATTCAAATCAGAACTTTCATACTGAAGTTCTGTACAAAAAACTGCTTGCACTAATTTCGGTACAAAATGGCTGCCTGTGGCCATCTTGAATTTTGGACCGCACCCAAAAACACGCGTTCCCGTCCCACGGTGATAACAAGGGTATCCAAGAACTTCTGTAAAGATCGGTTCATAAATACGGAGGAGCCACGCCGAGCTACATTCGAAGAGGGCTGTGTCCAGTAGGCAGCTTTCATAAGATCAGTAATGGCTATATTGTTAGAATAAGCCCAAGAAGCAGACAGTGCACTAACCTCATGAACTGAAATCTTGTTGACAGAACGTTGATCCGAAGATAAGACTTTCATAGGCAATACGTATTGCCAACTGAATCCATCTAGCGATAGAATGAACAGATATATCCTTTCTGTTAGGAATCAGGGAAAGAAGGAATCTTTTTCTTCCCTTTCTAATAAAACTCGGTCGACGTTTATAAATGCGCATTGCTCTAACTGGACACAGCAAAAGGTCTACAGTTGTCCGAGGATGGTAAAGCCTTAATGATAATAGCCTCCAGCCATTTATCCGGAATCTGAGTCTTAGCAAAAAATCCCACTTCCATAGTGAGAGTAACAGTATTACCCACACTACGGTAATGGGAATCATCAACAGATAATGCATGAAGTTCACTCACTCTTCTGGTAGATGCAAAAGCTTCGAGAAAGGCCGTTTTATAGGTCAAGAATTTGAACTCTACATCATCTAACAGTTCAAACGGAGCTTCTTGAAGCTTCAACAGAACCCAAGCCAATTCCATTTAGGAATTAATCTGAGGGTTCTAGGTCTATTAATAGAGAAATTTCTAACTAGCTTGGATAAAGAAAAATCTGATCCAATAGCCAAGTTATCATGATGAGCATAAGTGTCTGATAATATAGACCTATAGCCCTTAATTGTGACAGGCTGCAAGTTTAATACGTCAAACAAGTAGACCAGGAAATTGGCAATCTGAGGAATGGACGGATTGTAAGTGTCTACAGACTGGTCCGTACACCAACGGAAGAAAACCGTCCACTTCGCTGCATAATTCAACGAAGAGGAGGTCCTCCTACAGTTAGAAATTGTGTCCACTGCTTGTCCTGTAAAATGTTTTCCTTGCAAGAAGGACCGCACAACGGAAATAAGTGAAGGTTGAGACCTTCTGGGTTGTGATGTAGTGCGCAGGACTTCCCCGATATAGAAGGTCCTTTCGTGGAGGAAGCTGCCGAGGAACGTCCCATAACAGACACCTGAGAAGATTGATCAAGGGTTTCTGTGACGACAGATGTGCTACTAGCAGGATTTTGCAGTGAGACTGTTTGATTTTTAACAGAACCTGCTGAATCAACGGAGCAGGCGGATATGCATATCCTATCATTCTACTGTGTACGCTTGATGATCTGGGCATGGAGACACGAATGTCTGTAACTGATTGTTTAGGTGTGTCGCAAACAGACCTATCATGGGGCGACCCCACTGATAGCAAATCTGCCTGAATACTCGCTTGCTGAGCATCCACTCCGATGGCAATAGGCGACCTTTCCGAGAGAGCGAGTCTGCTAGTACGTTCAGACGACCTGGTATATGGCAGACAGAAAGCTGAACGTGATGATTCATGACGTATAGAAGAATCTTCTTTGTTAGTTCGCATAACGGAAACGAATGAGTGCCGCCCTGGTTCCTGATGTATGCTACTACTGTCGAGTTGTCCGACAGAATCTGAACATGAACGTCCGCTATTATGTGAATCCAATGTTGTAGCGCTGGCCATATTGAAATCATCTCTTTGATGTTTATGTGTTTCTCCTGGAACCAAGGGTCCCAAATTTCCTGACCCTTCGAGTCTGTGGAATTTAGGGTCGTACCCCAACCCGTCTGACTCGCATCTGTCATAATCATGAAAGGCAGATCCGGCAGTTGTAGCAGAACTCCCTGAGTTAACCAATGAATGTCTGCCCAAACCTGAACCCTTTGTTTTATCAGGTCCATTAAAACAATACTGGTTTCGAGCGAATGCGTCTTCACACTCCAGCTCTGAGTAAAGACGATCTGGAGGGGACGCGTGCGCAGGTGGCCCATCGGAATAAGATCCGCAGCCGCTCTGCACAGCCCCAACATTGACATGAATTCCCTTGCTGTTGATGCGTCTGAGTGTAGACAAAAGCGAGCATAACAACTGACTAATTTCGCTCTGGGTAACGGCAGACGAACCATATTGTTGCGAGTCTCGAAGTTCATTCAAAAGTGAGTGAACGACTTGGACGGAGCTAGATCCGACTTTTTCTCATTTACGATGAAACCGAAACGTCAGAGTAATAGAAGCTGACTCTGAACATCGTTTTGAATAATAATTCTGTTGCTGTATCTCTGTAGAATGTTGTCCAAGTAAGCCGACTGTTACCGCAGATGAATGAGCTCGGAAGTATGACATTACCGAGTTCATTATTCGAGTGAATGCCCAGGGAGCCAGGTTCAGGCCAAAGCAAATTGCTCTGAACTGATAAACCTTCCCTTGTACAGCGAACCGCAGGTACTTTTTGAATGCCGGATGTACCAGGACATGAAAGTATGCATCCTTTAGATCTATGCTTGCTGCATAGTCATTTACTCGAACGCTCCCCATTACCGACCGAATGGTCTCCATATAGAACTTTGGAGCCACGATAAGCTTGTTTATCCAGCTCAAGTCTATTACCGGTCGGAATCAGCCGCCTGGGTTCTGTACGAGGAACAGGTGACTGTAAAAACCTTTGAGAATTTTGATTCTCGACAACCTCTATTGCTTCCTTTGATAAGAGAGCCTGTACCTCCACTAGGAGAGACTCTCTTTTGCAAGGATCTGACGGAAGATTTGTCCACTACGGACATCTTGTTAGAGGAGGTTTTGCTTGGAATGATAGCTGTAGGCCATCTGAGACTACACTTCTCACCCACTGGTCTTTCGTAACTGTTATCCAGTTTTTCGCGAAACTTGATGACCTTCCGCCAACTGGCAAGCAATAGAGGTCTTGACCATCACCTATATGACCTTCGAGGCTTACGGGAGGAGAAACCACATCTCCCCGTGAAGAACCTCGTCCCGTCGGCCTAGGGGCGATAGTTCTGATCAGACCTCCGCCCCTTTCCCGAGTCGCTATACTGACGACCTCCAGAGTAATTATAAGAGGGTTTCTTGTACCCTCGTGAGGCATTTCTTTTAGACGATTTTTGTCTGGAACGCTCTCCTTCACTCTTGTCTGCTGAAGGGGGTAGTTGAGACGCCGACTTCAAAAGTAGTAGCCTGATCATAGACTAACAAAAGAATGTTGGCTAAAATAGTGTGTCCGGAGACCGGAGCGACTCGGAAAGAGCTTTTCACCTTGTCATCTATCAGTGATGACGATGCAAGGGCAGCATCACGTGTGATTAACTCCAAAATTAGCCACTGTTACGGCGTAGTTATACGTGGTATACATAATTGCCCAAGAAAGAACTCGAAGCGAGGTACGAACGTCCTCAAATTCCTTTCCGTTGAGATATTGTGGCATAGCTCTTGTAAGGTGATCTGCGTAATACATAGTGTCCAAATTCACACAATTTGAAGAAATTGCCGTCTCAATTGTGGCTGAGCGAATTGTGAATGATGCAGGTAAGGATGGATACCTCTAGATCCTCGGTCTGCTCATCTAAACGCAGAGGAACTCTCTGAACATCTTCCCCGAACGTTTTAAATGAACGTGGTCCAAGAAATGGTATATTTATGGATGAAGATAAGAAACCGCCTTTTCTTCTCGCTTCGGAGAGGTTAAATACGGTGTCGTTTATATGGCCGCAGGCCTGCGACACCTGCCTAGACTGTACCAGAAAACAAAGGAGTTCCTCCTTTGTCCAGATAAAGTCTGCGTCCAATGACGCCAGCGGTTTCTTCCTTGTCGTCGCAGCATTCTGATTCGGCGGAACAAATTCAGGGTAGTATTGATGAATGAAATCCATTACAACCATATGCTGTTCCGAAAGGGAAGGGTAATCCTCTTCCATATCCCTTCCACCGTCCGAGAGAATCAGTTGTGAATCTCGGTCCATTGCATCTGCATGAACAGATGACTGGACCAACCCAGCACCATCCGACAGCTCAGGTTCTGAGTCTGGGGGAGGCTGCACCAGGGCTTGATTTAATCTGAAAATTTTGAATAGCAATTTACTATTCACCCTGGAAAATTGATTAGCAGCTGATCCAAAAGCACTTGAAACTAATAAATCTTGAATAGCAAAATTCAGAAATTGGAGAGCAAAGTGCTATGCTAATCCAGTTAAATCGAGCCCTGGGCTGCACCTGCACTTGCTGGGATGCTGCGATCAGCTGCGCTATCTGCGACAGCAAGTCCATCACAGAGGACTGAGGAGGAGCAGTGGTCTTCTGCTTCTTTGCTGCTTGCTGCTCCTGGGACAGTGTGTCAGAGATGGCTCTCTTCTCCGCATGTCCCGATGATCGAGGCCTCGTCTCCCTAGCTACCGGATGGTCCGACTTCACAGGCGAAGAGTGGTCCCTTCTTTGCGTAGCAGGCTGGGTATCCGAAGTCGGGTAGCTAGGATGCGGTCATGTGTGCTTAGTAGCCATGACTGTAGCCAAGGCCGGCTGCAATCTATGCGGTGCGTCCCGGACGGCAGGTGTGGATGTATGTTCCGGCCCACGCAAGTTCTTCACCACAACATCTGGCCCCAGACGTTGTTGGGATAGAGAGGGACCTCTCTCCCACTCGCGGTCCTTTCAGACCTCGCCGAGCTTCCCAAAACACTTGCTGGCTTCTTTCCTAGTTCCGTCCTCGCTGGCTGAGCATGTTCAGATTTTAAGGTGCTCGCTCTACCCACTACACTTCCTTCGACCGCAACGGACATACCTGGTGTCACGGTACCCATGGACGGAGTAACCGCTTCACCGTTCGAGCTAGCTGCTGATAAAGGATTAAAACCACCGGCTAGTGGTTTTATCACCTGCCTAATATTCATGAGCACCTTGGCAGCTAGCTCTGTTTGCTCATCAGAGCGCGACTACGGTAGCACACTTTTGGTAGGTGTCACATAACCATTACCATGTTCTTGTTCCTCTGAAATAGAAACTGAGAAACTTGAATGACTTTGCGGCAAGATAACCAGCATTGGCCTCTCACCGCTAACAACATACTGTGACACCCATGTCCAACGTTTGTCATCCCAATCAACACATGTAGGACAAGAATTAGCGGGAGTACATAGACTACAAGCAAGGCAATAAGCATGTAAATCTGAAGAGGACTTCCTCATCTTGCATTTTGAGCAATAAGCTTTCATGATTAATCAGTCGATAGAACTCCCACCAACTTCGCAATAAATATATGATAAAGATACATAATAATCAACATTCAAAATACAAATCGAAAAATTAATTTCCAAAAAATTTTCTAAAAAATTTTGACAAAAGCCCAAGTTCCCAAAGGGAACATGATGAGCCCAAGGGTATCCCGATAGATCAAAAGTGAGGACAAAATTCCAAAAACAATTGCAACACTACCGGAATATTATAATATGTATCTTACAACAATTCTACAGTAATAATAAGTTGAAACTACATATATTTAAAGGATGTTGCCAATGTAAACAACGTCAAAGGAAAAAAAACGGAAACAAGACCCCAGGCACTGAATAAAAAAGGCCCGAAGTCAGTAACAGATTTTGAAGCTACCTGATGTGAAGCAAGATCTTCAGATGAATAAAAAAAACAATACATCGGACAGAAGATGCAAGACCCAAACGCCCAAATACCCCTGGGGTGAGGACGTAACCATGGGGATATACAGAATAAACATTCTGAAATACACGTTAAACTCCCAAGAAAATTAAGAAAAAATTTCAATAAAAATAAGCCAAAAAGCTTGGGAGTTTAACAGGAGGGCTTCAAGGAAAGAAAGGGAAGGAACACTTAACAAACTGAGGATAAATCATTAGCAAGAATGATGACGTCAGGCCCATGTCCCTAAATTGGGAAACATGAAATAATTTTGATAAAAATTATAATTTACAGCCCTGAATGTTCCTATTCCTAACCACCGTTGTTCACTTCCATCATCCAATTATGTCCTTGGATCCACCAATTTTACCACTGATTTGTGTCTGGCATCCTCAAAAATAGGCCGATGAAATCGTCAGATGTGTACCCATAAGCGCAACTAGTAGAAAGCTGTATGACGGAGGGCCACCACGGATGCCGACATTATGTATACCATACATGGTACATATAGAAATGGATTGGAGGAGTGTCTAATTTGATATATAAAGGGTTAATATCTCCGGATCAAATTATGAGATTTACATAAAAAACTATACAGCACAGCACATTATTAACCTGAATAAATATATAAAGTAACATGACAATCGGATTGATATTTTTTGCGTTATCTCATGCCAAAGGGATTGGAGGAATTTTCAATTTGAAGGATAAAGGGTTAATATCTCAGGATCAAATTATCAGATTTACACCAAAAACTATACAGCTCGGCACATCAGTAACCTGAACACAAAAATAAAGTAACTTGACAATCCAAGCAATATTTTTTAAGTTATCGAATGCCAAAGGGATTGGAGGAATTTTCAATTTGAAAGATAAAGGGTTAATATCTCGGGATTAAATCATCAGATTTACACCAAAAACTATACAGCTTGGCACATCAGTAACCTGAACACAAAAATAAAGTAACTTGACAATCCAAGCAATATTTTTCAAGTTATCGAATGCCAAAGGGATTGGAGGAATTTTCAATTTGAAGGATGAAGGGTTAATATCTCAAGATTAAATTATCAGATTTACACCAAAAACTATACAGCTTGGCACATCAGTAACCTGAACACAAATATAAAGTAACTTGACAATCCAAGCAATATTTTTCAAGTTATCGAATACCAAAGGGATTGGAGGAATTTTCAATTTGTAGGATTAACCCTTTACCCAACGAATCGCCCGCATCCGCCCACGTAATATGCAAATTCAGCAGTTGAAAAAATATTATTTTTCGAAAAATTTCAACAAAACCATATCATGTGACCCCTCTTTGGAACGAGCTCGTCGAGCTCGTTCCAAAGTGGGGTCACATGATATGGTTTTGTTGAAATTTTTTGAAAAAATTAAAAAAATGATATTTAAAATAATAAATTTTGATATCATCTGCGTTGGGTAAAGGGTTAAGGGTTAATATCTCAGGATCAAAATAACAGATTTACACCAAAAACTATACAGCTCGGCACATCAGTAACCTGAACACAAATTTAAAGTAACTTGACAATCCAAGCAATATTTTTTAAGTTATCGAATGCCAAAGGGATTGGAGGAATTTTCAATTTGAAGGATAAATGGTTAATATCTCGGGATCAAATCATCAGATTTTCACCAAAAACTATACAGCTTGGCACATCAGTAACCTGAACACAAATATAAAGTAACTTGACAATCCGAGCAATATTTTTCAAGTTATCGAATACCAAAGGGATTGGAGGAATTTTCAATTTGAAGGATTAAGGGTTAATATCTCAGGATCAAAATAACAGATTTACACCAAAAACTATACAGCTCGGCACATCTGTAATCTGAACACAAATATAAAGTAACTTGACAATTCAAGCAATATTTTTTAAGTTATCGAATGCCAAAGGGATTGGAGGATTTTTCAATTTGAAGGATAAAGGGTTAATATCTCAGGATCAAATCATCAGATTTACACCAAAAACTATACAGCTCGGCAAATCAGTAACCTGAACACAAAAATAAAGTAACTTGACAATCCAAGCAATATTTTTCAAGTTATCGAATGCCAAAGGGATTGGAGGAATTTTCAATTTGAAGGATGAAAGGTTAATATCTCAGGATTAAATTATCAGATTTACACCAAAAACTATACAGCTCGGCACATCAGTAACCTGAACACAAATATAAAGTAACTTGACAATCCACGCAATATTTTTCAAGTTATCGAATGCCAAAGGGATTGAAGGAATTTTCAATTTGAAGGATAAAGGGTTAATATCTCGGGATCAAAACATCAGATTTACATCAAAAACTATACAGCTCGGCAAATCAGTAACCTGAACACAAATATAAAGTAATAACTAGACAATCCAAGCAATATTTTTCAAGTTATCGAATGCCAAAGGGATTGGAGGAATTTTCAATTTGAAGGATAAAGGGTTAAAATCTCAGGATCAAATTATCAGATTTACACCCAAAACTATACAGCTTGGCACATCAGTAACCTGAACACAAATATAAAGTAACTTGACAATCCAAGCAATATTTTTCAAGTTATCGAATGCCAAAGAAATGGATACGGACGCCGGACGGATGGACAACGGATGGACGAACGACGGACGGCCACCCTGGATGCCGGAATTATGTGTACCATGCATAGTATGGGTACACATAAAAATGAGATTTAAAAGCACAGATGTCAGTTCAATGTTGCTGACTTCAGGGTCAAACAAAGAATGATGGTTTGTGCCAATTTCGGTATCTTTCTGGATACTGTGCATGCACAGATCTTAAAAGTATAGAGGACCAGATAGGACATTATTTTTTCGGTTTTGTATGCAAATTTTGGGGATGGGGGGTGGAGGAGGGGGAATTTGTGTTTGGCCCTGGATTAATTTTTGAGTTAGCACCAGCTAGTCTGGGCCATTGGTTGTATAAAAATACACACTGAAGTCATAAGAGGGTTAAATTAAAGATATTCAGACAGGAATCAGATAACTTTTTTCCAAGGAACCAGAAAAAACATATATATGCACAACATTGAAAGGGTTTAAAATAAAATAAAATATTTGGAAAACACTTTTAAGTCTTGAGAGGGTTAAATTAAAGATATTCATACAGGAATCAGATCAATTTTTCCTCTGCCACTTATGGAAGTCTTAAGAGGGTTAAAAGCATTTCAGGGTTATTTACATTCCCTGTAGCTTAACAAAACAAAATAACATGTGTTTGACAGGTAGATGTTGACAGAATTTGATGGCAGAGAGCCCAAATATTGACCTTCCAACTTTACTTGAACAAACTTTTATCTTCAACGTCAAAAGATGTTCCATACCAAATATCAAGGCATTCCCTCTGGTGGTTCGTGAGAAGATTTTAAAAGATTTTTAAGTTTTTGGGGCATTAACCAGAGCCTGAATATGGTAGCTGCTTCATTTGAACAAAATAGAAAGGGTATACTCCACAGATGGTCTGTGCAATATGTTTGAATTTGGCGTAGTGGTTGTAAAGAAAAAGAAAAGTTTCCAAAAGTTAACGGACGATGGATGATCGACGTCAGATCGGATGCCAAGTGATGGCAATAGCTCCCACTGACTTGCAGTCAGGTGAGCTAATAATGTTGGCAATGGCGTAATCTACTGGCATAGGTTTTAAAAATATATTGAAACTGATACAGGAGTAATCTATTAACTTCTTGTGGATTAAGGAGAGATTGGGTGTGGGAGATAGGTGTGTGTGTGTGTTTTTTTTTCAAATGACACAATCATGTTTTAAAGGAGTTTTGAATGTTGGTTTCTGATCCCCCGCCGGGATTCGAACCCTCGGCAACACCGCCTGGCAATCAGAAGTTCAGCGCCTAAACCACTAGACCATTGCACACCGTCAAAAAACGATGGCTGGAATCTAGCTTTTAAGATGAAGTCCTCCTGATTACTTGGTTCATCTTCCTTTCGGCAGCAGCATGAAAGTGTGGAACGTGCTGGCTACAGTACGTGTGTGTGGGAGGGAGGAGGGGGGGGGGGGGGGGGGGGTTACTCCAACATTAGTTTCAGATGATGAATGAATCCTTGTCACAAAACAAATGTTTGTTTTATACTATTAATACACCACTGACACAAGTATTGGGTTCTGTATCAGTTGAATGATAGAAAGCAAAGAATGAAGATATATAGATATACCGTTCAAAAAAAGAAATGCAAAATGGGTTTTCTGTGATGAGGGACGTTCCCCTGTTATGGGATAATGACATAGAGAACAAAATCAATTCATAACCAAAGTTTTAATGGACGAATGAAGCACAAATGGAGACGTTTCAGATGTTAACGTCACAAGTTGACGGCATCCAAACTCAATATTTAATGTGACTAGAGCTGGTCGGTTTTGAAATTTTGCCTCAGTTCAGTTTTTGGATGACAAAAATCAGTTTTCGGTTTCGGTTTTTGTAACACAATACACATTTTCCATATCTTATGTATTAAACTGGGACAGGATAGCACTAAAACATGTTAAATAACAAACAAGTGAACTTGAAATGAAGTAAAACTGTATTGCGATTGTTTCCTGTAAATTTATGAACAAAAAATTATATCTGCAAACTGCATACACTTTCATAAAAAAGTTATTCAAGCCCAAGGGCGTAGATACAAGAGTCGGGAGTGTGTGTTGAGGGGGAGAGGAGGGGGGGGGGGGGGGGCTCAAACAGTTAGTCACAAAGATGCCATTTGAGACGGAAACTTTATGATTCCACCATTTTGTCAGATTCGTTTTTCATTTCCATTCACAGCACTGACGTGTTGTCTGACATGAAAATAAGTAAGACAGGTCAGAATTTGAGAAAGCAACTGCCCAATTTCAAGGAGAAGTTGCTAACTTTAGAATACATCATTTCCTTTCAGTAAAACAGATACCCATTTCACAATCTAACTAATTTGACACGCTGACATTTGTACCTGAAAGGAGCAAACTCTAAATCCCAGAATTATTCATTTACAAAGCAGTGAAGAGGTTATGCAAATTACCGACAAGATCGTCACCTGACCTGATTTCCATGTCCATTATTCCTTTCAGTTTGCATTGAATTATCATTGTCAGAGAGTCACTGAATTCTGAGAATTCCCACTGCTTCGAAAAACAACCCAGCCACATGCATTTTGCACGTCTTAAGTGTATTTTGGATTTTTACTTTCATTCTATTCAAATTTCCGATTGACACTTTGTGCAGCTAACGTTTTATTAATATTAATTTAACCCCTTTCCTGCAAAAAGGGGTTCCACAAATCAACTGAGCTTTAAAAGAACTGATACTCTGCAGGTGTCACAGTATGTTCTTTTTCAATAACAGTGTTGTACTCTTTGGCCTGATGATTCTGTATGTGGTGATGTAGGTTGGAGGTATTTACGCACTGAGCGTTGACTGACTTATTGCATAATTGGCATTTGACATTTCTATCGTCGTTTCTTATTGATATGCTACCATGCGTTTTAGCTGACATTTTGTTGATTATACAAAATCTATGGCATGCTAAATGTGAATATTCAAAAGTTAAGCAAAACCGAAAAAATACGGTTTTTAATCTCTTTTTCGGTTCGGTTTCCACTAAAAAAAGACGAGTTTCGGTTTCGGTTCAGTTAAACCGACTAGCTCTAAATGTGACTGGCATCTGAGTCCAAAACTGCTTGACACCTTCTGTTCACTGAAGCAATCAGATTCCGGATGGAAGCTTGAGGTATGGTGACCCACTCTTCCTGCAACGATTTCGCCAACTGCGGCAACGTCTGAGATTGTGGTTGACGTTGTCGCACATGTCAATCCAGATGACCCCATAGATGTTCGATTGGGTTCAAATCTGGCGATCTGGATGGCCAGGGCAGGACTTCGATGTTGTTATCCTGTAGATAAGCTGTCATGAGCCTTGCTGTGTGCGGTCGGGCGCTGTCATGCTGGAAAATGGCATTGGCATTCTGCATAATGGGGAACATGTGTGGATGCAAAATTTTATCTCTGAAGTCACTGTCGTCGATGATGCTGCGCTGTCAAAATGATGTCACGTTGTAGAGGTCGCTGTGGTTGTTCTCTCCTGAAAATGACATAACCGGATGTATCGATCCTGAGCTGGGGTCACTCAGGGTCTCCCGGATCTTGGAAGGTACTGCGTTGTCCCCTGGATTTGGTAGGGTTCCACAGGCGCGTGATGGTGCTCTTGCTCCATTCTAAGCTGATTTGCATGTTTCCAAGCGGCCAATAGCATTCTTTCTCTTAGCTTCAGTAAAACGTGGCATTTTGCATGAGCAAGATCCCTTTAACGCTGTGCGAATTCCGACTGATTCCTATGTCCATTTATACCCTCACACGCTCAGCTCGCATGCAACTTCATGATCAGGTATTCACTCAGTGGAAACTGTTTTGTTAATTTCCAATATTTTTGGGGTCACAGTGGCCGAAATCATGCCCCATTGTCCAAACTGTTATATAATGTTTAGACAACCACGATATGTTGTTAACTATATCCACAGCCACACTTCATCACTATATTCTCCAAAATTTGCCATGTTATCATGACTTTTCACATTCTGCATTTCTATTTTTGAAGAGTATATATTTATTTTTCAACAATATACAAGATAGGTTAAGAAATGTAAATAACTATTGAAATCCAAATCCAAATGATATATAAATATATACCCTTATTTTATTCAATACACAAATTTATAAAACATAAAAAATAAAAATAAGACCATGCAACCATTTCACCCTCCCCCCCCCCCCCCCTCCCTTTTAGTGATTTGAAAAAAAATTGCATTGAACCAAAACCTATTTTTTATGCCTTACCAGTGCACAGGTCACTAATTTTACTTATCAAAGCTCCAATGAGAGGATCACATGATATAATTTTGTTCACATTTTTTTTTAAACATTTTTTTCAACTGCTCAATTTATATTATTACACAGGCAGCTGCAGCTGATTCGTTAGGTAAAAGGTTAATATTACAAAAAAAGCATATTACCTTCACTGCTGTTGAAAACACACAGAGTCGACATGTCCATCCAACATCAGGTTTCAGCACATCATTGTGAATTGATGGGTTATGGCACAGCTGATGGTATCCTAAAAGGAACAAGTAAAGATCACTGAACCCTGGCACTCTGGAGGAAATCTTACAATATGCACATAAAAATTTAACAAGATTTATCAAATATTCCACTGTTTTTTTCTCAAAGATACTTCCAAAACATTTTTCTGACTATCTTGATAATTATTTCAGCAAATTATGTCCCACATGCTAACAGTTTTCTCGGAACATCAGAATGCGATATTTTCTTCGATAAAATACCACAGTAAACACTGTATTATGGTAGACAAAAGATTCCCTATCTGCTTTTTTTTATTTATTTGCAAAATTCCCAGTATTCTGTTTTGAGTTACGAGCTTGATAACGGTCAGTTTATTGAGGCCACATTGTAAACATCCATCAGGAATCATTTTGGTCAATTATCTTATTCCCATGTGACATAACTGATCATTGGCTGTTTAATGTCACACCTCAAACTCATGAATATGAACACATAAACATTAGTACATATATAGAGGATATGGAATGAGTGTTTTTCTCATATAATATTTATGAAACGAGTCTCAGAATTTTCGCCAGAGGCTCACCCAAACGGAAAATTTGGACGAGTTTCATAAATATTATATTCTATTTATCATCTGATACACACACGCACAAATTAGCCACTTAGTATGACTTTTTAACCCATCACCTAACTTGAGTTGCAGACAGCACTTGGAAAAAACATACTTGTATAACTAAAAATTTTCATTTTTTGCTTCCAAAACATAGGTTATGACCCCTCATTGGAACGAGCGTGACACGCTAGTTCCAATGAGGAGGGGTCATAACCTATGTTTTGGAAGCAAAAAGTAAAAATATAAAAAAATGAAAGTGTCAATCAGCGCTCAACTTGTCAAGACATGTACATGTATAGTATGTGACACAGCAATGACAAACATCTAGGTAATGACCTGATAACAAAGGTACATGTAAAGTATTGTAACGGTCTGTACATAAATACTGGCCGTAGCCTGTAACAAATGTATAGGTAAAGTATTGTAAAGGTGGGTGACAGTCAGATGCTAAACTAGAAAAGAAATCTTTTCCAGAGTGGGTCTGACTGAACCCCAAAATATTTGTTATTATAGCACAGTGATAACAAAGGCACCCCAAAACACACTCATTCCTGTCCCAAGGTGAAAACAAAGGTACCCAAGAAGTTTCGTGAAGATCAGTTCATAAATACGAGCTGTATAGAAGTTATGACAAAACACTGATTGGACCTAATTTCGGAACAAAATGGCCACTGGCAGCCATCTTGAATTTTGGACCGCACTCAGAAACACTCGTTCTCGTCCCAAGGTGATAACAAAGGTACCCAAGAAGTTTCGTGAAGATCGGTTGATAAATACAGACTCTAGCCTGAGCTGTATTGACATGTGCACTTCCAGTGTATAAGTAGCACTGAATAAATCAAAATTCATCTAATCTGCATAATTTCTGCATGAGAAAAAAACCCGTACTATATGTGATGTATTCCATGTTACTAAACATTCATACAAAAATTTATTCAAATCAGAACTTTCATACAGAAGTTCTGTACAACAGATTGATTGCACAATTTTAGTACAAAATGGCTTCTGGTGGCCATCTTGAATTTCAGACCACACCCCAAAACACTCGTTCTCATCCCACGGTGATAACAAAGGTACCCAAGACGTTTCGTAAAGATCGGTTCATAAATACGGCCTCTAGCCTGAGCTGTATAGAAGTTGTGAACAACAGAGGACTTTCGTCCGGTGCATACCCCCACATGGTGTACCGCCTAGTGTGGGCATACCTATGACCAACAAATATTATTTATGAATATTCTCGTACGGACTGACGGGCGGATGCACAGATGGACGGACGCAATCCAGTATACCCCCCCCCCCCCCTTCCATTTTCTTCGAAAAGTTTTCAACAATTACAAACAACTTCTAAGTCAAAAGGTATGGTAAATTGTCTGGTGTTTGGAAGTTTTATGCAATGAGGCAAAAGCCTTTGTCATAGGCAAACTGCATGCCATATTTCACCAAAATTTGATAATCCATACCCGAGATACAGGCTGAACAGACAAATATTGTCTATTTCCTAGAATTTCTAAGTCAAAAAAAGGGGATAACTCTACAAAGGAGAATGTGAGAAATATCGTTGAATCCTTTTTTTAAAGCCTTTACCATAAGCAGTGTTCATGGCAAATTTCATTGCAATAGAACATTCGATACCCGAGATACAGGCTGAACAGACAAAATTTGGCTCGGACGGACACAATTTCTCAGTGAACAAGTAATAAAATAAAAAAAAAAATAACTAGTGTGGGCATACCTATGACCAACAAATATTATAAAAAATAATAATTTACTCAAGTTATGAATATTTTCGGATGGACTCACACACGGATGCACAGACGGATGGACGGACGGACGCATGTAATCCAGTATGCCCCCATCTTCTTCGAAAGTGGGGGTATAAAAAACTGATTAGACCTAATTTCGGTACAAAATGGCCACTGGCAGCCATCTTGAATTTTGGACCGCACTCAGAAACACTCGTTCTCGTCCCAAGGATATAACAGAGGTACCCAAGAAGTTTCGTGAAGATCGGTTGATAAATACAGCCTCTAGCCTGAGCCGTATTGACATGTGTACTTACTGTGTGTAAGTAGCACTGAAAAAAATCAAAGTTCATCAACTTTGCATAATTTCTGCAGGAGAAAAAAACCTGTATTACATGTGATGTATCCCATGGTACTAAACATTCACACAAAAAATTATTCAAATCAGCGCTTTCATATGGAAGTTCTGTGCAAAAATCTGATTGCACCTAATTTTGTACAAAATGGCTGCCATCGGCCATCTTGAATTTCAGACCGCACCCAAAAACACTCGTTCTCGTCCCACGGTGACACCAAAGATACCCAAGAAGTTTCGTAAAGATCGGTTTATAAATACAGCCTCTAGCCCGAGCCGTATTGGCATTTGCACTAACAGTGCTGAAAGTAACACTAAATACATCAAAGTTAGTCTAATTTGCATGATTTACGTACGAGAAAAAAATCTGTATTATATGTGATGTATCCCATGGTACTGAACATTCATACAAACAATTATTCAAATCAGCGCTTTCATATGGAAGTTCTGCACAAAAATCTGATTGCACCGAAGTTTGTACAAAATGGCCGCCAGCGGTCAACTTGAATTTCGGATCGGACTCAAAAACACTCGTTCTCGTCCCATAGTCATAACAAAGGTACCCAAGAAGTTTCGTAAAGATCGGTTCATAAATACGGCCTCTAGCCCGAGCCGTATTGAATTGTTGATGGACAGATGGACCATGGCATAAGCTCAAATTTGGCTACGCCAAAGTTGAGCTAAAAATGAATGGTGTTTTTCTTGTATTGTGCGAGACGGTTTTTGCCGTTACATTAGGTAAAAGATTAATACAATATAACCGACCCTAAATAGGACAGATAATGTTAATTCTCCCTACTAAAATTATGCAAATGTGACCCAGTTGCATTTTGTTTAGCCAATCAAATTGTCCAGTTTTGAAATTGACCAATGAAATTGATGGAAGGCTTTATTTATCACTGATTAATATGAAAACAAAATATCAAATTTTTAAAGTGAACAAAACGGATGAGTCATATGATAAAGGTTATTACTGCCCCACAGGTTTCCGAGATGGTATATTGAAGTCGTGACTTTGTCTCAGGGCAGATATCGATGAGTCCGCTAGGACGAGTCGATATTTTACCCTGAGGCAAGGTGAAGATTTCAATACACCATTTTGGAATATTGGGGGTTATAATAAATTTATCTTACAAAATTCCTCCTTTTCTTGACTTGTTCGCATATATTTTGACAATTATTCGGTTTCTATGAATTGATTTTTTTGTGAATGAAAATCATGATGTCATGGCATTACGTTCTTGGGCTGTGCATGATGCAATTTCCATTTATTTCTATTGTACTATAACCGCCAAAGTTTATAGTTGTGTTTCAGCCGTGTGCATCTTTATTTTTCAGGTTTAATGCATTATGGGCCTATAAAAAAATATCATCATGACAAAAAATGATATAGTCTAATTTATTTCACAGAGATGGTGATTTATTAACCCTCTGCACTCTGATGTCAAAATACCAAAAATTCAAGCTGCAAATTTTTCCCATAATGGAACTAGGAATTTCACCAATTCAGTCTTGCTTGACAGAGCTCAATGAGCTCTGTCAAATAAGAATGAATTGGTTAAATTCCAAACTGCATTGTGGGAAAAATTTGCAAGTTGAAATTTTGATACTTCGACGTCAGTGTGCAGAGGGTTAATCATTTAATTTATTATTCATTTATTTATTGGTGTTTTAGGTCACATATTTCTGCACAATGGCTAATCATGACCACGACAGTTTTAGGGGTGGAGGAAGCTGGAGTACCCGGAGAGAACCACCGAGCAACGGTCAGCTCCTCAACATACTAACTCCACACAAGCAGGATTAGCATTGGTTGAAGACAGGTGCACCATTGATGATCAGCATGCCTTAGTACACAGCGTCACTGCGCCCCCACGTGGGCAATGGGGGTGAAGTGTCTTGCCCAAGGACACAATGCGGTTGCCGCAGGTGGGATTCGAACCGAGGACCTCTCTTGCTGCCTGCACCTCTACCAACTGAGCCACCGCACCCCCATTAATCATTTAATTAGTGTTATTAAAATGGTGGCCTCAACATGTGTAATCCGTTTTTGATGAGTGTAGGTAAAAAACATTCTCTTTCTGAATCGAATGATTGCACATGCAGCTGCCACCCTCAATACAGATTAGGGTTGCACACACAGTATATCGATAAACAGATATGAACCGGTATTCAAACCAATATTGATTGAATACCGGTGTAATTACAAAAATATTGGTTTATTGTCATTATTTATTTACCCACAATTTAATTTTCAAGATGTCTTGCATTTTTTAACCATAGCCCCAAATGAATAATATTATCCCTTTATCCAAGGAATTGTCGGCTCGTAATATACAAATTCAGCAGTTGAAAAATTTTTTTTTAAAATTTCAACAAAACTATATCATGTGACCCCTCATTGGAACGAGCTCGTTGAGCTCGTTCCAATGAGGGGTCACATGATATAGTTTTGTTGAAATCTTTGGGGAAAATCTGGTAAACTAAATTTGAAAATAATAAATTTTGATATCGTCTGCGTTGGGTAAAGGTTTTTCGAAACACATCATCAAGGCATGCTGATTCGTTCTGACTGTGATGCCTCGAGTCTCGATTGTGGTACTTGTGTTCATATATCTGAACAGTTTTCGATATACCGGTATACCGTGGTATTGTTTTGTATACCGATACCGGTATTCAGTTTTGAATATCGTGCAGCCCTAATACAGATTTGTATTTCTGATCTGAAGAGGGATAGTGGACTTCATTATACAGAGCAGGGATAGCAGTTTCGCCAAAATAATTCCTGCCAGGGAGTTGATACTGGCGATCAAAAGTGTGTAACATTTTCCTGAAATGCGGCTCATCAACAGTATAAATTGGAAGCATATTGCCAGCAAGATAATGTGTAACTGAGTCTGTCAGTGCCTTCCAATGTGTCAAACTCTTGTCATAACTTGTAGAGCTGGCAATCAATGCTTTAATTGTTGGTTGCTTATTTGTGGTATGGCCAGAAAAGACTGACGGCACCTCTGATTCCCTCTTTCTTTTTTGTCTGACATCAGCTGTGAGTGAATGATTGGGTGAGTTATTTTCAAGTGGGAAAATAAATTTGATGTGTTCCCCCCATGGGAAACTGACTACTTTGTGGCATTCTCTGCATATAGCCCTGGTTTCGTCTTTTGGTTGATTTCTTTCATCTGGTTCAAATCCAAAAAATGCTGATAGGATCACCAATCCAATGTTGAGTTGCGACAGCACAAAAGTGGGTTTAATCATTATCAACTTATTGTCCAGAAACCAGTTGTTTACAATTTACTATGTGAAGGGTCACTGTGACCTTGACCTTTGATCTAGTGATTCCAAAATAAATAGGGCTCTTTCTTGTACCAATGCCAACCTATCTATGAAGTTTCATGAACATGGGTGGAACCATTGTCAAATTATCATCTGAAAACCAACTGTTTACGATTTATTATGTTCAAGGTCACTGTGAACCTGACCTTTGACCTAGCGAGTCCAAAATAAATAGGGGTCTTTCACTCACCTATGCCAATCTACCTATCAAGTTTCATGAATGTGGGTCAAACCATTATCAAGCTATTCGTCCGGAAACCAATTGTTTTACGGATTTACTATGTTGAAGGTCACTGTGACCTTGACCTTTCACCTAGCATGTCCAAAATAAATAGGGTTCTTCCTCTCACCGATGCCAACCTACCTATGAAGTTTCATGGACATGGGTCAAACCATTAACATGTTATAGTCCGGAAACCAATTGTTTACACCTGCACGCCATTAATCAAACTATAAGTCGAATTTGACTTTGTCACAACTCAACTAAAAATACCATTAAGTTGGCACAAGCTAAGTCTGGGCCATTGGTTCTAGTATAGAAATATGAAAAATTTAAAGTAATTTGTATATTTTTTATACTTACTAATGGCCCAGACTTAGCTGGTACAAACTCATTAATATCAGCCGCCAAACACAAATTTTGAATCCCCCAACCCCCAAAATTTGCATATAAATCCGAAAATTCAAAGTCCTATCTGGTCATCCATACTTTTGTACAGCACATGCACGGTAACAAGGAAGACACCAAAATTGGCACCAAGCATCATTCTTTCTAGTTGTGCCTGCTATATGTTATAAATCAGCGGGGAAGTATGAGTGCCCAATCATGGGAGGGCCATCCCTGTCTGGGCCATTGGAAAGTATAAAAAATATACAAATTACTTTAATTTATCATATTTTTATACTAAAAACAAGGGCCCAGACTAAGCTGAATAGTAAAAAGGCTGGAGGGCCTAGGGATTTAAAGGAAACAATAATAACTCTATTACTCTGACTGAAAGGAGGACTTCTATATGAGAACAGGAGATAAATGAGGAATTACATATGCATTTCTGTATAATAAAAGAGATAGACCTAACACCAACAATTTAAAGGAGTAATATAATAAATTCTCCATTTAATGCCAGCATAATCCTTATGCTAATTCGGTGAAGGAAACCAATTATAAAGCTAATCCAGAGAATGAGATGCTTTATACTGAATTAAAAGTGTCCGAGGATTGTATATAAATGCTTGTATGACACGTGACATATACATAATGCTTCACATTGAGCTACACTTAAAAGAACAATACACAATAAGGCAATATTGTTGCTTCGCACTGAGCTACACATAAAACCACTCAGCACTGACTCCCGACTACTGTCCTTGGGAGAGACATTTCCCTGCTTATCAGTATAAAGCCAGATGATACCAAGGGAACACCGTTCCCCCCCCCCCCCCTTCCACTTGTTCTGAAGGAAGAATCCTCAAAGAAGAGGGCAGTGGACCGGTGTCAGTGCTCGAGCGGACTGCCTAAGATATCTAAAAGATGTTACATTAATGGACGACATTCTGTGCAACAGAAAGGGGACCCAAGGATCTAGGGTCACAGGAAATGGACTCTTAGTTTCAAAGATAAAACTTAGTAAACGTAGAAGGATGTGTCCAGTAAGCTGCTTTCATGAAAACAGTAATGGCAATACTATTGGAATAAGCCCGAGAAGAAGACAATGCTCTAACTTCGTGAGCCAAAATCTATTTAACAGAATGCTGATCTGAAGAAAGATTCTGATAGGCAATATGTATTGCCAAATGAATCCAGATGGCAACCAAATGTACTGAAATATCTTTTTTGTTACCAATAAGAGAAAGAAAAAATGCCGATAGGATCACCGATCCAATGTCGAGTTGTGACAGCACAAAAGTGGGTTTAATCATTATCAACTTATCGTCCGGAAACCAATTGTTTACAATTTACTATGTGAAGGGTCACTGTGACTTTGACCTAGTGATTCCGAAATAAATAGGGGTCTTTCTTGCACCAATGCCAACCTACCTATGAAGTTTCATGAACGTAGATGGAACCATTGTCAAATTATCATCTGGAAACCAATTGTTTATGATTTATTATGTTCAAGGTCACTGTGACCTTGGCCTTTGACCTAGTGAGTCCAAAATGAATATGGGTCTTCCACTCACCTAGGTCAACCTACCTATGAAGTTTCATGAATGTGGGTCACACCATTATCAAGTTATCGTCCAGAAACCAATTGTTTATGATTTACTATGTTGAAGGTCACTGTGACCTTGACCTTTCACCTAGCAAGTCCAAAATAAATAGGGTTTTTCCCCTCACCGATGCCAACCTACCTATGAAGTTTCATGAACGTGGGTCGAAACATTATCAAGTTATCCGGAAACCAATTGTTGACGATTTACTATGTTGAAGGTCACTGTGAACTTGACCTTTCACCTATTTCCAAAATAAATAGGGTTCTTCCTCTCACTGATGCAAACCTAACTATGGAGTTTCATGAACATGGGTCGAACCATTATCAAGTTATCATCTGGAAACCAATTGTTTTGATTTACTATGTTCAGGGTCACTGTGACCTTGACCTTTGACCTAGTGAGTCCAAAATAAATAGGGTTCTTCCTCTCACGAAACCCAACATACATATGAAGTTTCATGAATGTGGGTTGAACAGTAGTCAAGTTATCATCCGGAAACCAATTGTTTACAATTTACTATGTTCAAGGTCACTGTGACCTTGACCTTTGACCAAGCAAGTCCAAAATTAATAAGGTTCTTCCTCTCACCGATACCAACCTACCTATGAAGTTAAATTTATCGTCCACAAACCAATTGTTGCGATTTACTACGTTCAAGGTCACTGTGACCTTGACCTTCGACGTAGCATGTCCAAAATCAATAGGGTTCTTCCTCCCACGAAGACCAACCTACGTATGAAGTTTAATGAATGTGAGTTGAACCACTATCAAGTTATCATCCGGAAACCAATTGTTTACGCCCCGCCCGCCCGCCCGGATGCCCGCCCGCCCGCCATTCACTTCGTCACAACTCGACTAAAAATGTCTTCATGTCTTTTCTAAAGAAACTAGAGAGGCGTTTGTATATACAAAGCACTCTTACTGGACACAACACTGGTCTAAGGTTGTCAGAAGACGGTAAAGCCCAATACAACAGGCTCAGGCCGCCAATCCGGAATCTGGTTCTTAGCCAAGAATCCCACCTCCGTAGAAAGAGTAATAGTATTACCCACACTACAGAAATGAGAATTTTCTGCTGATAAAGCATGAAGTTCGCTAACTCCTCTAGCAGAAGCACAGGCTAAAAGAAAGACCGTTTATAAGTAAGATATTTAATTTCAACTTCATCTAACAGCTCAAAAGGAGCTTCCAGTAACTCCAGAAGAACCCAAGCTAAATTCCATTTGGGAATTAATCTTAAGGTTCGAGGTCTATTGATTGAGAAGTTTCTAACTAGCTTGGATAAAGAAAGATCTGATCCAATAGCCAAATGATCATAATGAGCATATGAGTCTGAAAACACAAACCTATAGCCTTTGATAGTAACAGGCTGCATTTTTAAAATGTAACAAAGGTAGACCAAAAATTGGCAATTTGAGGTATTGATGGATTATAAATATCCGACTGGTCCGCACATCAACGGAAGAAGACTCTCCACTTAGCCTCATAGTTAAATGGAGAGGAGGTCCTCCTGCAGTTAGAAGGAAAGGAATGAGTACCACCCTGATTTCTGAGGTAAGCCACAACTGTGGAATTGTCAGACAAATCTGAATATGGACATTCCCTACGTGAACTATCCAATGCTTAAGGGCTAGCCAAATGGACATCACCTTGATGTTTATGTGTTTTGCCAGGAACCAAGAGTCCCAAAGACCCTGACACTTAGATCTGCAGGAATCAGGGAAGAACCCCCAACTCGACTGACTGGCATCCGCCATAATAGTGAAGACCGGATCTGGTATCTGAAGCAGAACTCACTGAATCAACCATTGAAGGTCCGCCCAAATCTAAATCTTTTGTTTAACTAGGTCTGTTAAAACAATCTGACTTTCGAGCGAATGCGTTTTGACACTCAAGTTCTGAATGAAGAAAATCTGGAGAGGACGCATGCGAAATCGACCTAGTAGAATCAGCTCCGCACAGTCCCATCAATCTCATAAACTCCCTTGCTGATACTGTAAGAGAATTTAGGAGAAAACAAGCATAATAACCAACCAGCTGCGCCCTGGTTATGGGAAGACGGACAAGATTGCAGTGAATCTCAGAACTCATTCCCAAGAGAATGAATGACAATGACAGTCAAATCCGACTTCTTTCGTTTACAATGAAACCTCGACGTCAGAATAACAGAAGTAGACTCTGCACATCGTTCTAAAGAATACTTTCGTCACTGTATCTAGAAGAATGGCATCCAGATAAGGCGATGTTATTACTGCCGAATGAGATCAGAAATTAGACATGACAGATTTCATTATCCGAGTTAATGCTTAAGGGACCAGATTCAGACCGAAACACATCGCTCTGAACAGGTCATCTTCCCCTGTACAGCAAAACGAATATACTTCTGAATGCCGGATGGACCAAGACGTGAAAGTACGCGTCTTTAGGTTTATGCTTGCCGCAAAGTCGTTAACTTGGAGGCTCGCTCTTATCCACCAGATAGTTTCATGTAAAACTTTGAAGCTATGATCAATTTGATTATCCAGCTCGTCTATAACTGATCGGAACAAGCCGTCTGGCTTCGGCACAAGGAACAAATGACCAGAATCCCGAAGAACTGGGATTCTCTACAACCTCCTTTTCTAAGAGAGATTGAACTTCTAAAAGAAGAGACTCTCTCTTGAAGAAATTGCCGGAAGATTTAAAGAAATTGCCGGAAGATTTGTCCAATGCAGACTTCTTGTAAGGGGAGGCTTTGATCGGAATGACAGCTGAAGACCTCTTTCGACTGCATTCCTTATCCACTGATCTTCCGTTATCTCGATCCAGATGGATGCGGAATTTGATAACCTTCCGCCAACTGGAGAGCAATAGAGGTCTAGAAAATCACAAATAGGACTTCTGAGAAACTACGTCCTCCCCGAGAACCTCCTCAAGCTGTCAGCTTAGAGGCGTCAGACTTCTAGTCCTTACCAAACTTATGCCCCTTACCAGAGTCACTAGATTGATGGTTTTCCGAAATGCAGTACGAGGGTTCTAGAACCACGTGAGGGACCCCTCTTCGACTGCGAAAAGGAGTCTCCTCACCTACCACGTTAAGCAGACGACTGCTGCTGCATAACCGACCTTAACAACAAAGTGTTAGTTGCCTTTGGGTAGCTTCCTCATAAAGGATAACTAAAGGGAACTGTTTTAGTGAACTAAAACACATGTCTCCCCTTCAATTTGTTTCATGCTTCCAACTTACGACTAACAAAGATCAAACTAAAGGTCAAATGTCAGGATCATGGAAGTTCAAAATAGAATGTGACACATCAGCCTGGCTGTTGCATTCATATGCCAAATATCATAAACCTAGCTGAACAATTCAAAGATCAAGGTCATCTGTCATCACAACAGTATTATACAATGTTGTCTTAAGTTGATACACCCACGTGTCAAATATCATAAGCCTAGGTCAAAAGATAAACAAAAAAATCAATAATTTCACCTTGAGGTCAAAGGTCAATGTCATATGTGGGTCATGATAGTACATCGTCTCATGGTGATACTTTTATTTTATTGGTGTTTAATGTCACATATTTCTGCATAATGGCTAATCATGACCTCGACAGTTTTACGGGTTGAGGAAGCCGGAGTACCCGGAGAGAACCACCGAGCAACGGCTCGCAACTGTCAGCTCCCCAGCATACTAACTCCACACAAGCAGGGTTAGCATTGGTTGAAGACAGAGCACCATCGATGTGCACTACGCCTTAGTACACAACGTCACTGTGCCCCCATGTGGGCAATGGGGGTGAAGTGTCTTGCCCAAGGACACAATGCAGTTGCCGCAGGTGGGATTCGAACAGAGGACCTCTCGGCTTGCAGCCTGCACCTCTACCTACAGAGCCACCACGCCTCCTGTCTTCAAATTGAAAATCTGAACATGCATTCATTGTAAACCTCATGGTGATACACCCACATGCCAATTATCATCAGCCTAGGTCAAAAGATTTAAAAAATCAATAATTTGACCTCGAGGTCAAATATGGGTCATGATAGTACGCAACACATCGTCTCATGGTGATACACCCACATGCCTAATATCATAAGCCAAGGTGAAAAGGTAAATAAGTTCTTGCCCAGATAAGCTTACTTGCCAAAAAATCAGCAATTTGACCTTGAGGTCAAAGGTCAATGTCATATGTGGGTCATGATGGTACGTGACACATAGTCTCATGGTGATACACACACATGCCAAATATCATAAGCCGAGGTGAAAAGGTAAATAAGTTCTGGCCCAGATAAGCTTACTTGCCAAAAAATCAGTAATTTGACATGGAAGTCAAAGGTCAAGGTCATATGTGGATCATAATGGTACGTGACACATCATCTCACCCACTAAATATCATAAGCATAGGTCAAAAGATAAAAAAGTTCTGCCCGGACACGGTTGTATGAGAACAAGAACGAGAAGGAGAAGAATTCAGGGTAAAACAATATGTCTCCCTTCGGTGAAGGGGAGACATAATTAGCCATAAAACAAGAATGACCAGAAACCAGCACAACTCTGAAGAGAGCTTTTAACCTGATTGTCAATCAAGGTAGACAATGCTAAGGCTCTGTCACATCTAATCAACTCCAAATTAGCCACTGAAGGGCGGAGTGATACATGCAAACATGATTGCTCTAAAAAGGACTCTGAGCGGCAGTAATGTCATCAAAATCCTTTCCGCTAAGACACTGAGCCAAAGCCCTAATGATATGGCCTGCGTACGACATTGCGTCCAGAACTGCACGACTGGAATCAATAAAGAAGCGGGCAATGAAATATCTAATTTCCTAATGCAATGCAGAGGAGCTCTCTGAACATCTTCTAATGTTTTCATAAAACGTGATCTAGAAAATGGTAATTGTAGAGAAGCAGATGACAAGAAACTGCCTTTCTAATACTATTTGCTAGCCAAGGGTGGCATCGTCAAGCAGACCGAAGGCCTGTGACACCTGAGTGGAATGACCCGGGAAGGAAAGAACCTTCTCTTTCCTGTGCTCGGTACCCTTATCCAGGGACGATAATGGTTTTCGCCTAGCAAATGCAGAACAAGTACCGGAAGAACTGATGAATAAAATTCATAGTCTCCATGTGCTGTTCCGGGAGGGATGGAGAAGCATCCTCCGTAGCCCTCTCACCATCTGAGTGTTCCATCTGAGAATCATGGTCAACACCATCCAAAAGAACAGATGACTGGACCGACCCAGCACCGTCAGACAGCTCAGTACCTGAGTCTGTGCACGGCTGAACCGGAGACCGCTGGGATACTGCGATAAGCTGCACAATTTGCGACAGCAGGTCCATTACCGAGGATTGCGGAGCAGCGGTCTTCTGCTTCTTCGCCATATGCTGCTCACGGGACAGAGATCTGACCCCAGATCTTTTCGACGCATGTCCTGCATGGATAAGCCTCGAACCTCTAGCTGCAGGTTGATCCGACTTCGGTGGTGAAGACTGGGACCGTCTCCGAGGAACAGCTGGAACATATGAAGTTGGACAGCTAGTCTGCAGTCTATGTGCTTTGCCGTGGAAGAAGAGGAAGTAGCCAAAACGGCAGCCAGTGTGGAAGGAGCTTCCAGAACTGCAAGCGTGGACGAACTCCCTGACACACTAAAGTTTCTTGAGACGGAAACAGTCAACCCGACTGCTGATGGGACGGAGAGGGTTCTCCAACTCGTGATCTGATCGCAGATCTCGCCGAGCGTCCCGTTGAGATAATTGCAGGCTTCTACCCTTAGCGTGCTTTTCCATGGAAGAAGAGAAAGCCATAACAGCAGCCGACCCCGGTTAAGTGTGGAAGGAGCGTCCAGAACCGCAAGAGTGGACGAATGCCCCTACACACAAAAGTTTCTCAAGTCGCCCACCATGTAGGTCGACACCCACTTCCAAAGTTTCGCATCCCAATAGTAGACTGCTGACGGGACGGAGAGGTCTCTCCAACTTGCGATCTGACTCCAGATCTAGCCAAGCTTTCCGTCGAGAAACTTACAGGCTTTTCCCCCTTCGCGCGGTCTTCCATGTAAGAAGAGGAAGCCATAACAGCAGCCGAATCCTGCTGCAGTGTGGAAGGAGCGTCCAGAACCGCAAGCGAGGACGAATGCTCTAAAGTGTCTCGAGACGGAAACAGCCGACCCCCAACTGCTGACAGGATGGAGAGGGTTCCCAACTCGCGATCTGACCCCAGATCTCACCGAGTGTCCCATAGAGAAACTTGCAGGCTTCTTCCCCTTTGCTGTCATCGCTGGTGAGCTTTTGTTTTTGAGGTGCTCACTCTACACACGTCTACACTCTCCTCAACCACAATGGACCAACCCGGCTCCCACTAACTGAGGAACCACTTCACCGGTCGAGCTAGCTGCCTGCAGAGGATTAAGAGCACTAACTAGAGGCCTTAATCCCTGCTTAATATTCATGAGCACCTTGGCAGCTGGCTCTGTTTGCTTAACAGAGCGGGACGACGACAACACGTAACGGACGGGTGTCGAAGTACCATCACCATGTTCTTGTTCCTCTGAGAAAGAGACAGGAAAAACTAGAATTAGCCTTTGTTGAAAGTTCGGGCATCGGAACTACACCGCCCATCACACTGGTCGACACCCACTTCCAACTTTTCGCAACGCAATAGTACAAGTATCTGAAGGAGTGCAGCAAACATGTAAATCCGAGGCATTCTTCCTGGACTTACACTTGGAACAAATATTTTTCATAGTAGATACAATAAAATACGAAGCCAAAAATGTAAGTCTGATGCACTCCCAAATAATAATACAGAAATATACATAGCAAGGATACATAACATAGACAATCACAAACATTTTTGGAAAAGAAATAAAAAAAATGTTCGAAAAATTTTGAATGAAGCCCAAGTACCCCAAGGGAAGCCCATGAGCCCAAGGGCATCTCAATAGAGCCTAAGTGTGGACAAGCACTACATAATTGAAGCACTACATAATTGAAACTAAACTACCGGAATAAGGAATAATATGTATCCTAACAGAAATACAATAACTGTGCTAAACTAGACACTGAAATAATACGTATCCAAAACGTGTTGAACAGAAAACGTTAAGAGAAAAAAATGGAAACTAACCAAACAAACAGGCACAACAGAGGCCCATAGTCAATAACCGATCAACAACCACCTGATGGAAAGATAGATCTTCATAGGAAGAAAAAACAATGCATCTGGTAGAAGATGCAAGACTACAAAACGTCCTGAACCCCAAACAAACAGGACATAAAAACATCGGTAAACGGAATATCCATTCCATAATACACGTTAAACTCCCAAGAAATTTAATAAAAAATGCTCAATAAAAAAGCCAGAAGAGCCTGGGAATCTAACAGGAGGGTTCAGGAAAGGAAAGGGAAGTAACACTAACAAACAACAGTGGAGTCATAGTAAAATTGACGACATTCAGGCGCATATCCCAAAAATGGGAAACACGAATAATTTTTTATAAAAATTATAAAGTTACAGCCCTGAACATCCAAAATCACCGTTGTTCACTTCCAACATCCTGCTACACTGTTGATTCCATGAAAACCATCATTGATTTGTGTCTGGCATCTTCAGAATTATAAATTAAAGCACAGATGTTAGTTGAGATGTTTACTGACTAGGGCCAAACAAAAGAATGATGCTTGATGCCAATTTCGGTATCTTCCTGGTTATTGTGCATGCGCAGTACAAAAGTATGAAGGACCAGAAAGAACTTCGAATTTTCGGATTTGTATGCAAATTTGGGGGGTTGGGAGGTTCAAAATTTGTGTTTGGCCCTGGATATTAATGAGTTTGCACCAGCTTAGTCTGGGCCATTAGTTCTAGTATAAAATTATAGGTTCCATTGAAATTGGCACTGCAATTTGCATTGAAAGTTTTTCTTTGAAATCTTGTTTGGAAGGAGGTTAAACGTTATAAGGCTACGATAGAAATCCCACATATTAGTATGGATAAGAATGGCAGGCCTTCATAGCACCAATCGCATGTGTCAATGTAAGATGGTCAGCAGAAATTGTCATTATTCCGCACAGTGTATTGGTATTATTGCCCAGCACAGAAGGGAAGGGAGACAAATGAAATAGTTTATTATTTACCTAAGATATAAATTAAGTCAAATTGTTAATAACACTTAATTAATGAAGGATATCAAAAACTTTTTTAACTATGCTTTTCAATTCAATTAGGGCATTCAGAAACAATGAATGACCCAGCTTCTTATGTGAACTTGAAATTTATTTTAAATACTTTAAATACATTTATTTAAAAGAATATACCTTCTATTATAGAGAACAACACTCTCACAATGGGTAATGCTAAATTTCAAATCCACTGCTTTGAGGCAAACACAAAAACAACTGCATGTTTTGGAGTATTTTGTAGGGGGTGGTGGGGGGGGGATATTTTAACCTACATTCTTGTTATATACCATCTGACTTAGTTTTGTGCGTGTATGTATGTTTGTATAACTTTTATTGAGTTTTTATTCTACAATTCATCATGTCAGCTCTTGTTGTGTCCTCTATGTACATTTATTTTGTCACAATGTCAAATACGTTTTATGTTTTTTTTTCTGACTTCTCCCTCATGTCCACTGACTTCTCCCTCTGAGCCCCTGACTTCTCCTTAAAGTCTCTGGAGGGAGAAGTCACTTCTCCCTAAAATCAGCCTCCAGGCCAACCCATGCAAAAGTAGACAAACAATTTTGACATGGTCACAACTGGGTTGCAAGTGGTCAAATTTCTCTGTCTGCTTTCCCACTAACAGAACTACATATTTTCATCTGATGACAAAAAACACAAGATTATGGCATATCTAGGGCTGCACGGTATATCGATAACCGATACATTTGGGTATTCAAACCAGTATCGATTGAATATCGGTGTAACTACAAAAATATCAGTTTATCGTCATTATTTATTCACCCAGAATAATTTTCAAGATGTCTCGAGTTTTTTAAACTGCAGTCCCAAAGGAATACTTTTTATTCATTTACCTAACGAATCTTCTGCATCCACCCACATAATATATAAATTGACCAGTTGGAAAAAGATTATTTTTCAAAGAATTCAACAAAACCATAACATGTGACTCCTCCAATGATATGTTTTTGTTGACATTTTTTAAAAAATTTGATAAACTAATGCATGTATTTAAAATAATAATCATCGAAGACATGCCTTGAAAATGTAATTGGAATATTACCCACTAAAGATTACAATTCCAAAGCAGAAATGCGTACAAAAATTACCAGTACTATGCACTGCACAGGACTAGCTACTAGCAACAGGTCATCATCCAGATTGCTGGGAAACTTTAAATTTGCTTTCAATAGCGGTAGTGACAAGTGATACTGGAATTACCAAGGGTGGTAGCACAGGTATAGATGCTATTTATGTTAATACAGTGGAGCCCACTTAATTGGATATCTCTTAATTGTATATCCCTGTTAATTGAATATAATTTTCAAACACAAAACCATTTACCATACCTTCAGTACAAATTTGATCTGTTAATTGCATATGGGTTGTAGAGTAAACTCCTGTTAATTGTATATAAATTTTTGTAATAAGTCAAAAAAATTACTGTGACACGCACCAAATTCCCCTTAATTATCAACCTTTTTGGCCTCACTACATCCAATAAAGGCATTTATTCTATTATATCTTGTTTGACAGAGCTCTACGAGCTCTGTCAAACAAGATATAATAGAATAAATGCTCAGTTTATTTCCAGAACACAGGAAACTGACCAAATTTCTGTTAATTGTATACTCCTGTTAATTGAATAATTTTCACTGGCAAAATGGATATTCAATTAAGAGGATTCTACTGTATAGCAAAAAACTACACTCAGTCTTTATTTTCAACATAGTTTTTGTACAATTTCCATCTGAACTCTACATTTTGTGAGGCGACAAAGATGACTAATACCAAGCTATATTCCATCGAAAAGATTCGAAGGGAAACGAATCAGTAAGCAATTCTGAATCGAATTGAGATTCAAAACAGAATCAAATCTCGAAGTTTTACAGGGCCCTAGCTCTCAATGATCTATAAAAAATTTTTGTTAATTATGAAAGGCTCACCCATCATACATAAACCTGACAATGCTAACTTACACACGCAAAATTGAATTTTAAATATCTGAATGCTATCTGAATAATTTGGACGAATATTCAGACTCAAAACCTGCTATTCATTTTAGCACAACAAGATTTTTTAAGATGTGTACAAACCTGTACAAACACCAAATATGAAAATTTCAACCACCAGTTTGATTTTTTCCTCCATCCCATCCATGGGACAGACAGATGGCACGACCAAAAGTATAACTATAATACAGTACATGGAGAATGGATTGTAACTAAATCACCCACTGAGTGGGGATATCACCCAAATATCATTTTTAAATTCTGTACATATGGACAAAAAACACAAGCCATGTTTCAGCCAATGGATCTCCGGGTTTAACCTGGAGATCCATTGGCTGGAACTTTGCTTGTGTTTGTTATGCTTTGCAACAAATCTGCAATTATTGCTTGGGGGAATCTCCACTCTACGGGTGACGTAGTGACAATACACTCTCCACGTACTGTATGTCCGGTTTTTCAATCAGGCATGTAAAATGGGTTTTAATTTGTCTGAAAATTGTACAATTCAAAAGATAAGCTTGGCGAAGCATAAGAAATATGTATTCTCACCTAATCCACAGTTATCACAGAGAACAATTTCATTAGGCTTGTCTGATGTGCCTCCTCTGCACATACAACATGTTATTTCACCTTTATGTCCTGAAAATAAAAACATATTCTTATTAGAGCTGTAGGTTTTTAAATTTCTTGTTCGGTTTCGGTTTTGGTTTTTCAAGTGGCGTAAAACCTCGGTTCGGTTCGGTTTTCGGTTTGTTCATGAGGCCAAATAAAATTCAATAAAACTCATTCTTATGTCCGGAGTCATAACTGAATGGCAGTGAAACTGAGTGAAACTCAATGAATGCCCGAAATAAGCTATAATACATGAAGAATCAGGAAGTCCAATATAATAATTACCTAAATATACAGAACTTTTATTGTGCTTGACCATTTTTCGAGGTCTGACACCTACACGCAACTTGAGGAAAGCTGCAAACACAGCTAAACTGAAATGTCGGAAATTCACAGAATGTAGCCTTCCCAGAGTAGTGAGAATATCCAGACACTGCCATTGGCAGTGTCTGGGTACTCTCACTACTCTGGGATGGCTACATTCTGTGAATTTCTGCAGCAAGAGAGTATTTAATAAAAAACGAAAAACCTTAGATTATGGGATGTCGACGGTTTCGGTTTCAGTTTTTTAAAAAAACTAAAAACCTTGGTTCGGTTTCGGTTAACCGACAGCTCTAATTCTTATCTTAATAGGTATGTCAACATTTAGTTCACACTACACAAAGAAAGTCAACTACTTTCGTACTAAAGAAGATCTACTTTGCCTAGAATATTCAACATCATATATTGAGAATTTCCTTCCTTGTTGTAAGTACATACCTCTCTGGCACTGTAAATCTTTAAATAACACCCAATACTCAGAGTTGTCTTCAAAACGACAGAAACATCTCTTTTCTTTTTCATCGATCTATAATATTAAAAACAAGAGCTTCACATTAGTGAAATTCGAACAAAAAAACAATCTTAGAGGCATAACTCCTGAAAAAAAATTAGAGCAGGACTGGTTTTCAAATTCATTCAGTCCTGAATGTCAGAACTTCAAACAAGAAAATAATCCAAGAGGCATAACTCTTGAAAAAAAAATTGGGGAAGGATAGGTTTTTGAACTCATCGAAGTCATTCTCATGAAGAACTAACAGACCAAATTTGGTAAAAATTGGTAGGGTTGTATGGTATACTGGAAACTACCAAAATTTAAAACAATACTGTACCGATACTGATATTGTTTTAATATATTGGTACATCGTAAGTAACGGTACTCTTTGAAACTATCGCTGTTGAATTTGATTTTAATGTTGGGAAATGTTGAACTCAGTCAGTTATTCTATATTCTATCATTCCCCAAATATTCTGATTTTGCTGCTTTCAAATTCTCATTGATTTTAGAACAATGTTCCTGATTTAAGTATTTATTTTAAAAAAATTATAGCATATGTTTACTAAAATTTTTTTAAAATAAATACTGAAATGGTTAACAGGATAACCGGTTTAAAACCAGTTACCTACCTAAATGATTAAAATATCGTCAACCGGATATCCAAACTATCGATAGTGGTAGTCATTTCATGGTTAAAATGTAGTAAATCTGCTGCTTCTCCTTTGGGATAGATTACACCACGAAGCCGTGTTATAAACATATTGAAAAATATTTGACTTGAGCATTCAAGACTTCGGTATTGACAGGCAATTTTCATGAGTGCTGAGTAATCACAGAAACTACTCCACAGTATGTATACAAACAAACAATGTCAGGTTCTCAACAACGTTCGTTTGTATACAGACTACGAAATAGTTTCTGTGAATATTGCTTTCCAATCCCTATAGTTTTGATCCCATATTTGGTGAAATAATGACCACAGGTAACCAGATATCCGGTTATAGCTCTCGGTTAGTCGGTTGTGAAAATATGCCCACCGTTTCAGCCCTATTTTGAATACTGATACCTGAATTCAATTTTGTATACCATGCTGCTCTAAATATCAGATAACATTTGTTCAATTTATCGTGTTGACACCGCTCACACATCGAAAATTCAAACAAGAAAACACTCTAAGAGGTGTAACTCATGAACAAAAATTGGGCAGGACTGATTTGAGAACTTGTTGAAGACATTTTTCAGTAGAACTAACAGACCACATCTGGTAATGAAAGTGTCAATGACACTGCAGCTTAACTTGTCTGTGTGTTGTGTTTGATACTGGTTTGATGAAAAGGACAATGTTCAATGTTTATGAAAGGATTAAGACAAGAATTGTGATAATTAGGAATATGTTAATTTCTGTTCCCTCTATGTATAAAACTCAATCGACATTTATAAATGCGCATTGCTCTAACTGGACACAGCAAAGGTCTACGGCTGTCCGAGGACGATAAAGCCTTAATGATAATAGGCTTTGGCTGCTTATCCGGAATCCGATTCTTAGCCAAGAATCCCATTTCCATAGTAAGGGTAACAGTATTGCCCACACTACGGCAATGGGAATCATCAACAGATAATGCATGAAATTCACTCACTTTTCTGGCAAACGAAAAGGCTAAGAGAAAGGCCGTTTTATAGGTCAAGAATTTGAACTCTACATCGTCTAACAGCTCAAACGGAGATTCTTGAAGCTTCAACAGAACCCAAGCCAAATTCCATTTAGGAATTAATCTGAGGGTTCTAGGTCTATTAATAGGGAAATTTCTAACTAGCTTGGATAAAGAAGAATCTGATCCAATAGCCAAGCTATCATGATGAGCATAAGTGTCTGATAACATAGACCTATAGCCCTTAATAGTGATGGGCTGCAAGTTTAATACGTCAAACAAGTAGACCAGGAAATTGGCAATGTGTGGAATGGATGGATCATAGATGTCTACAGACTGGTCCGTACACCAACAGAAGAAAACTCTCCACTTCGCTGCATAATTCAACGTGGAGGAGGTCCTCCTACAGTTAGAAATTGCGTCCACTGCTCGTCCTGTAAAATGTTTTCAGTGCAAGAAGGACCGCACAACGGAAATACGTGAAGGTTGAGACCTTCCGGGTTGTGATGCAGTAAACCTGACTTCCCCTGATATAAAAGTTTCTTTCAAGGAGGAAGCTTCCGGGGAATGTCCAATAACAGACACCTGAGAAGATTGATCCAGGGTTTCTGTGACGACAGAGGTGCTACAAGCAGGAGTTTGCAGTGAGACTGTTTGATTTTTAACAGAATCTGCTGAATCAACGGAGCAGGAGGATATGCATGTCCTATCATTCCATCCCATGAGATCGATAGAGCGTCTACTGCGTACACTCGATGATCTGGGCACGGTGACACAAACGTCGGTAATTGATTGTTCAGGTGTGTCGCAAAAAGATCTATGATGGGACGATCCCACTGGTAGCAGATCTGACTGAATACTCGCTTGTTGAGAGTCCACTTCGATGGTAACAGGCGACCTTTTCGTGAGAGCGAGTCTAACATGTTCAGACGACCCGGTATATGACGGACTGAGAGATGAATGTGGTGACTCAAGAGTGAAAAGGAGAATCTTCTCCGTTAATTCGCATAAAGGAATCGAATGAGTGCCACCTTGGTTCCTGAGATAGGCTACTCCTTGATGTTTATATGCTTCTCCAGGAACTGAGGGTCCCAAAGACCCTGACACTACAAGTCTGCGGGACATAGGGATGCACCCCAGCCCGTTAGACTTGCATCCATGATAATGGTGACGGCCGGATCCAGTAGCTGAAGCAGAACACCCTGAGTCAACCACTGGAGATCCGCCCAAATCTGAAACCTTTTGTTTTACTTGGTCCATTAAAACAATCTTGGTTTTGAGCGAATGCGTCTTAACACTCCAGTTCTGAGAAAAAAAAGAATATCTGGAAAGGACACGTGCGCAGGCGGCCCATCGGAATAAGATCCGCAGCCACTCCGCACAGCCCCATCAGTTGCATAAACTCCCTCGCAGTCACTGCAGGAGAGTTTAGACAAAAGCAAGCATAACAACTGACTAATTTTGCTATGGGTAACGGCAGACGAACATGATTGCTGTGAGTCTTGAAGCTCATTCCCAAGTGAATGAAGGACTTGGACGGGGCTAGGTCCGACTTTTTCTCGTTTACTATAAAACAGAGACGTTGGGACAACTGAAGCAGACTCTGAACATCGTTCTGAAGAATAATTCTGTTGCCGTATCTCTGAAGAATATCGTCAAAGTAAGCAGACGTTACCACTGCCGAATGAGCTCGAAAATATGACATTACCGAGTTCATTATTCGAGTGAAAGCCTAAGGAGCTAGGTTCAGACCCAAGCACAATGCTCTGAACTGATAAACCTCTCCTTGCACGGCAAACCGCAGTTACTTTCTGAACGTCGGATGTACCAGGACATGAAAGTAGGTGTACTTTAGATCTATGATTGCCCTCATAGTTGTCAACTCGAATGCTCGCTCTTACCGACCAAATGTTTTCCATATAGAACTTTGGAGCTATGATCAAATTGTTCATCCAGCTGAAGTCTATTACTGGTCGGAACGAGCTGTCTGGCTTCGGTACAAGGAACAGGTAACTGTAAAAACTTGGGAGAATTTTTATTCTTGACGACCTCTATTGCTTTCTTTGGTAAGAGAGCCTGTACCTCCGCAAGGAGAGACTCTCTTTTGGAAGGATTCGCTGGAAGATTTGTCCAATGCAGACTTATTGTAAGTAGGGGCTTTGCTCGGAATGATAGCCGGAGGGCTGCCAAGACTACATTTCTCACCCACTGATCTTCCGTGACTTCCATCCAGTTTTTTGCGAAGTTTGGTAACCTTCCGCCAACTGGAAAGCAACAGAGGTCTAGACCATCACCTGCACGACTTGCAAGGCTTGCGGGAGGAGAAACTACGTTCTCCCTGTGAAGAACCTCGTCCCATCGGCCTAGGGGCGTCTGACTGTCTCGATCAGATATACGCCTCTTTCCCAAGTCGCTATATTGACAACCTCCAGTGTTACCGTAAGAGGGTTTCCTGTACCCTCGCGAGGAGTTCCCTTTCGATGATTGTGAAGTGGAACGACCTCGGCTACTCCGGCCTGCTGAAGAGTGTTGTTGAGACGCAGATTTCAATAGCAGTGTGCTGGAAGCTTTTTGGTAGCTTGTTCATAAACTAATGAAAGCTTGTCATCAAAACGTGTGTGTCAAGAGACCGGAGCGACTCTGAGAGAGCTTTTCACCCTGTCATCGATAATTGATGACGACGCAAGGGCTGCATCACATCTAACCAACTTCAAATTTGCCACTGACAAGGCGGAGTGGCACATGGCATACATGACAGCTCTGGAAAGAACTCTTAGCAAGGAACAAACATCCTCAAATTCCTTTCCATTTAGACGTTGCGCCATAGCCCTGGTGATATGGTCTGCATAGGACATAGCATCCAGAATCGCTCTTTTAGATGAAATAGAAGATTCCATCACATCCGAGCGTAAATTGAATGATCTAGGCAAGGACGATCTAAATCCCCAGCCTGCTCATCCAAACGCAGAGGAGCTCTCTGGGCATCTTCTCCCCACCGTTTTAAAATAACGTGATCCAGGAAACGGTATATTTATTGAAGATGCAGATAAGAAACCGCCTTTCTTTTTCGAACTTGCTAGGTTGAATATGGCATCGTTAATGTGGCCGAAGGCCTCTGACACTTGCCAGGATTGTTCCGGGAAGTAGTGCTGAAACGATAAGCTATTTTCGAAAATCGACTAGTCGCCGGTAGTAATCGACTTAAAGTCGACTAGTCGGTCCATTTTGCTGCAAAAATTCAAGAATACTTACCAAGTGTTATCTCAACTTATCTGGAAGGCAATGGAAGCTGTTATTGCTTTTATGATGTATTAAATATGGGAATGTTGCGTCCTGGACTTTTCCTGGTCACTGCAGGGGTTTCATTTTTATTTTTGTCATTTTGAAAATAGATTCTGCAGTCAAAACGCCTGTGTTGTTCAATGTTCATCTGGGGATGGAAGAGGAGCTACCATCGTCTGCCAAATGAACGAGGCATGGTGATTCACCTAAATTCTTTATCCAGTTAAAACTTAAAAATGAAGCCCATGTCTGATCACGAACATCACATTTATATAACTGATCGCCGCCATTCGCCGATGACCGGTGCAACAAGGATGATCTTATGTTAGAATTTGTTCCGACTTCAAAATTTGCGAATGTCCATGTTGGAGACATTATCAACACAATACCAATAATACTGCATTATACCGGACATTATGTGCCGCGGACTGTCAATTTAAACGCACCGTCTCGAGGTTTGAAGTTCCGACATTAATTTGGTATTGTTTAAAGCACCGGTATTAGTCCCGATGTAACAAGATAACGTGATGTACTGATGTTAAACTAAATAACAGTAAATATCACATATTTATGTACCAGTTTACAAGATTTTACTATCGAAATGAGTTGTGGCCATTCAGAATATAGAATAGTCATCGTTTATACCTAGCAATGATCTCTGTAATGAAGGTGCCGACTAGTCGACTGGCAAATTTCAGCGTCAACTTTTTTAGTAATTGAGTCAAGGTCGACTGGTTGAACAATCGTTTCAGCACTACCAGGAAGGAAAGAACATAATCTTTCCTTCGCACAAAATCTCTGTCTAGAGACGACAGCGGTTTCTGCCTAGCAGTCGCAGCTTGCTGATCAGGTGGAACAAGGTCAGGATAGTATTGATGAATGAAATTCATCACTGCCATATGTTGTTCCGAAAGGGAAGGGTAATCTTCTTCCTTGTCCCTTTCACCATCCAACTGATACAGCTGAGAATTTCGGTCAACCGCATCTGAATGTACAGATGACTGGACCGACCCAGCAGCATTCGACAGCTCACCACTGGAGTCTGCAGAAGGCTGCTCTTGCACTTGCTGGGAAGCTGGGATGAGCTGTGCAATCTGCGACAGCAAGTCCATTACAGAGGCTTGAGGAGCAGCGATCTTCTGTTTTTTGCTGCTTGCTGCTCCTGGGACGGAGATCCGGACGTAGATCTCTTCTCCGCATGTCCCAATGAATGAAGCCTCGGATCACCAGCTACCAGATGGCCCGACTTCACGGGCGAAGACTGGGAACGTCTTTGCACAGCTGCCTGGATATCCGAAGCCAGGTAGCTAGTGTGCGGTCGTGTGTGCTTTTCTGAAGTTGAGGAAGAAGCCCTGACTGTATACGTAGCCGACCCCAGATGCAGTCTAGATGGAGTGTCCCAAGAGGACGGGTGTGGATGTTAGGTCCGACTCAAGCAAGTTTCTCAAAACAACATTTGGCCCCAAATGTTGCTGGGTTAGAGAAGGCTCTCCCGCTCGCGGTCTAACACTATCAGACCTCGCCGAGCTTCCCGAAGAGAAACTTGCAGGCTTCCTCCCTTTTGCCGCCAACGCTGGGTGAGCTTTAATTTTTGAGGTGCTCGCTCTACCCAATTCTACACTTCCTTCGACCGCAGCGGACTTACCCGGTGTTACGGCTCCCACTATCAGGTTGCCCGCTTCACCAGTCGAACTGGCTAAATAAGAGGTCTTATTCCCTGTTTAATGTTAAAGAGCACCTTAGCAGCCAGTTCTGTTTGCTCATCAGAGCGCGACAACGGCAGCACACTTTGGATGGGTGTCGCATTACCATCACCATGTTCTTGTTCCTCTGAAAAAGAAACTGAAAAATGGATTTATCCTGCAGTGACAGCTCCGGCACTTCACTGCAGACGACGTATCGCGACACCCGTCTCCAACGTCTGTCATATCAATGTACACAAGTAGGACAAGAATCTGTAGGAGTGCATCGACTACTGGCAAGGCAACAAGTATGTAAATCCGAGGAAGACTTCCCCGCCTTGCATTTAGAGCAGTAAGATTTCATAATTACAATCAAAAGACAGAGTCGATAGCAGTCCTACAAATTCCACAACAAAAATACATGATAAGGATACATGAATAATAGCAATCACATTAATTTTCAAAACAATTATAAAAAAAATTTCGAAATTTTTTTCTGAAAATGCCAAAGGGAACATCATGAGCCCAAGGGCATCTCGATAGAGCCTAAGTGTGGACAAAAGCCAAATTTTTTGAGCGACACTACTGGAATCCTACTCATTGCTAATCAATGTATTCTACAATAAATGAAAGTGTCAATGACACTGTAGCTCAACTTGTCAAGACATGTACGTGTATAGTATGTGAAACAGCAATGACAAACATCTAGGTAATGACCTGATAACAAAGGTACATATAAAGTATTGTAACAGTCTGTACATAAATACTGACCGTAGCCTGTAACAAATGTACAGGTAAAGTATTGTAAAGGTGGGTGACAGTCAGATGTTAAACTAGAAAAGAAATCTTTGAGTCCCAGAGTGGGTCTGACTGAACCCCAAAATATTTGTTCTCATAGCACAGTGATAACAAAGGCACCCCAAAACACACTCGTTCCTGTCCCAAGGTGAAAACAAAGGTACCCAAGAAGTTTCGTGAAGATCAGTTCATAAATACAAGCTGTATAGAAGTTGTGACAAAAAACTGATTGGACCTAATTTCGGTACTAAATGGCCACTGGCAGCCATCTTGAATTTTGGACCGCACCCAGAAACACTCATTCTCGTCCCAAGGTGATAACAAAGGTACCCAAGAAGTTTTGTGAAGATCGGTTCATAAATACAGCCTCTAGAATGAGCCGTATTGACATGTGCACTTACATTGTATAAGTAGCACTGAATAAATCAAAGTTCATCTAATTTGCATAATTTTTGCACGAGAAAAAAACCGTACAATATGTGATGTATTCCATGTTACTAAACATTCATACACAAATTTATTCAAATCAGAACTTTCATACAGAAGTTCTGTACAAAAGACTGATTGCACTAATTTTGGTACAAAATGACTGCTGGTGGCCATCTTGAATTTCTGACCACATCCAAAAATACTCGTTCTCATCCCACAGTGATAACAAAGGTACCCAAGAAGTTTCATAAAGATCGGTTCATAAATACAGCCTCTAGTCAGAGCCGTATAGAAGTTGTGTACAAAAAACTGATTAGACCTAATTTCGGTACAAAATGGGCACTGGCAGCCATCTTGAATTTTAGACCACACCCAGAAGCACTCGTTCTTGTCCTAAGGTAATAACAAAGGTACCCAAGACGTTTTGTGAAGAACGGTTCATAAATACAGCCTCTAGCCCGAGCCGTATTGACATGTGTACTTACTGTGTGTAAGTCGGGCTGAAAAAATCAAAGTTCATCTAATTTGCATAATTTCTGCACGAGAAAAAAACCCGTATTATATGTGATGTATCCCATGGTACTAAACATTCACACACAAAATATTTCAAATCAGCGTTTTCATATGGAAGTTCTGTGCAAAAATCTGATTGCACCTAATTTTGTACAAAATGGCTGCCATCGGCCATCTTGAATTTTGGACCGGACCCCAAAACACTTGTTCTCGTCCCACGGTGATACCAAAGGTACCCAAGAAGTTTCGTAAAGATCGGTTCATAAATACAGCCTCTAGCCTGAGCCGTATTGGCATTTGCACTTACAGTGCTGAAAATAACACTAAAAAACATCAAAGTTAGTCTAATTTGCATAATTTTCGCATGAGAAAAAAACCTGTATTATATGTGATGCTTCCCATAGTACTAAACATTCATACAAAAAATTATTCAAATCAGCGCTTTCATATGGAAGTTGTGCGCAAAAATCTGATTGCACTTAATTTTGTACAAAATGGCTGCCAGCGGCCAACTTGAATTTTGGATCGGACCCAAAAACACATTTTGTGTGTGGCATCTTTTTAACTCAGATTATAACAGTTAGATGATACTGATTGAAGAGTCAAACAAAGAATGAAGATTTGGCGCCAATTTCGGTACTTCCCCGACACTCCGCATGCGCAGTGGCCAAAAGTATGGAGGACCATATAGGACATTGATTTTTTAGATTTTGATGCAAATTTTGGGGATTGGGGGGGGGGGGGCAAATTTGTGTTTGGCCCTGAATTTTTAAGAGTTAGCACCAGCTAAGTCTGGGTCATTAGTACAGTATAAAAATATGCAAAAGTTTCTATGATTTTTCTTGAGAATTTTCAAGCACTTTTGAGGACCGCCAACATTATTTCAATCAAATTGTCTCCAATATCACACATGCATATAACCAGTTAATTGTACAGATATTCCAGAAACACTCGTTCTCGTCCCAAGGCGATAACAAAGGTACCCAAGAAGTTTCGTGAAGATTGGTTCATAAATACAGCCACTAGCCCGAGCCGTATTGACATGTGAACTTACAGTGTATAAGTAGCACTGAATGAATCAAATTTCATCTAATTTGCATAATTTCTGCACGAGAAAAAAACCCGTACAATATGTGATGTATTCCATGTTACTGAAAATTTATTCAAATCAGTACTTTCATGCAGAAGTTCTGTCAAAAGACTGATTGCACTAATTTTGGTACAAAATGGCTGCTGGTGGCCATCTTGAATTTCTGACCACACCCAAAAACACCCGTTCTCATCCCACGGTGATAACTAAGGTACTCAAGAAGTTTTGTAAAGATCGGTTCATAAATAAGGCCTCTAGCCTGAGCTGTATAGAAGTTGTGTACAAAAAACTGATTAGACCTAATTTCGGTACAAAATGGCCACTAGCAGCCATCTTGAATTTTGGACCGCACTCAGAAACACTCGTTCTCGTCCCAAGGTGATAACAGAGGTACCCAAGAAGTTTCGTGAAGATTGGTTGATAAATACAGCCTCTAGCCCGAGCCGTATTGACATGTGTACTAACTGTGTGTACGTAGCACTGAAAAAATCAAAGTTCATCTAATTTGCATAATTTCTGCACGAGAAAAAAATCCGTATTATATGTGATGTATCCCATGGTACTAAACATTCATACAAAACATTTTTCAAATCAGCGCTTTCATATGGAAGTTCTGTGCAAAAATTTTGTACAAAATGGCTGGCATCGGCCATCTTGAATTTCGGACCGCACTCAGAAACACTCGTTCTCGTCCCACGGTGATACCAAAGGTACCCAAGAAGTTTCGTAAAGATCGGTTTATAAATACGGCCTCTAGCCCGAGCCGTATTGGCATTTGCACTTACAGTACTGAAAGTAACACTAAATACATCAAAGTTAGTCTAATTTGCATAATTTACGTACGAGAAAAAAACCTGTATTATATGTGATGTATCCCATGGTACTAAACATTCATACAAAAAAATTATTCAAACCAGCGCTTTCAAATGGAAGTTCTGTGCAAAAATCTGATTTCACCTAAGTCTGTACAAAATGGCGGCCAACTTGAATTTCTGATCGGACCCAAAAACAACTGTTCTCGTCCCACGGTCATAACAAAGGTACCCAAGAAGTTTCGTAAAGATCGGTTCATAAATACGGCCTCTAGCCCAAGCCGTATTGAATTGGTGATATGCCAGATGGACAGACGGACGACTGGCCATGGTATAAGCTCAAATTTGGCTTTGCCAAAGTTGAGCTAAAAAGGAGATTTAAAGCACAGATGTCAGATCATTGTTTACGGACTTAGAGGGCCAAACAAAGAATGATGCTTGGTGCCAATTTCAGTACCTTCCTGGTTACAATGCATGCGCAGTTAACAAAAGTATGGAGGACCAGATAGGACTTGAATTTTTCGGTTTTGTATGCAAATTTTGGGGACTGGGGGGGGGGGGGGGGGGGGGGGGTTCAAAATTTGAGTTTGGCCCTGAATTATATCAAGTTTGCACCAAGTAAGTCTGGGTCATTGGTTGTGGTTGAAGTATGAAAGTTAAAAAATTTATAGCAATTTATATATTTTTTATACTTACCAATGACCCAGACATAGCTGGTGCTAACTCTTAAAAATCTAGGGCCAAACACAAATTTTGCCCCCCAATCCCCCAAATTTGCATCTAAAACCGAAAAATCATGTCCTAAATGGTCCTCCATACTTTCCCTCCACTGTGCATGCGCAGTGTCAAGGAGGTCTCGAAATTGGCGCCAATTATCATTCTTACAAGCAGTGCCTGCTCAGCGCTATGTACTCAGCGGGGAGGTATGAGTTCCCAACTCCTGGGAGGGCCATCCCCGTCTGGGTCATTGGTAAGTATAAAAAATATATAAATTACTATAAATTTTCCAACATTTTTATACTGTACCAATGACCCAGACATAGCTGAATAGTAAAAAGGCTGGAGGGCCTAGGACATAGAGGAAAATCCAATAAGCTCAACTATATATAATAGAGTCATCCCCTCGAGGAGAAAAGGAGTATTAGGCTTTACATGTATCTTTCTTATTTATGATAAATTAGAAAGACACAACACCCTTCATAATTGAGCATAATAACATTCATGTTCTCTATTAACATCCAGTATAACCCTTTATACCAATTATTTTTAAAGTAAGCCAATAAATAAAGTTAGTCCAGAAAATTGAGACTCTTTATACTCTTTTAAAAGTGTCAGAGGATTGTATATTAACGCCCGTTTGACACGTGACATATACAAATGCTTCACATCGAGCTACACTTTAAAAATATGACATGAATGAATTTTAAACATTAACTTTACACTTTAAAACCATCCCGGAAACGACTCAGAATTACTGTCTCCGGAGGAGGTATCCCCTTGCTTTTCACTATAAAGCAGGTGACCTAAGGGAACACCCTCCCCCCCCCCTTCCCCTTGGTCAAATAGCCCAGAGCGAAGAGGGCAGCAGGACGGAGTCACTGCCGGAACAGAAAGCCTGCATAACTATAGTTGCAACTGTTTAGTGGACGACATTCTGAGCAACAGATAACGGACCTAAACAATGCAGGTCTCCAGAAATGGACTCAATATTTCGGAGATAAAAATTCGTGAATGTGGATGGCTGAGACCAATATGCAGCCTTCATTAAATCTGTAATAGCAACACTATTTGCGTAAGCCCAAGATGTAGAAAGAGCTCTTACTTCATGAGCCGAAATCTTAAGCACAGACTGCTGAGTTGAAGATAGATTATCATAAGCAGTACAGATAGTTAATTGAATCCATCTAGCAATAGAATGGACCGTAATGTCCTTTCTATTAGGTATCAGAGACAGAAAGAAGCGTTTTCGTCCCTTTCTGATAAACTGAGATCTTCGTTTACAAATACGTAAAGCTCTAACCGGACAGAGTAAAGGTCTATGCCCGTCTGAAGACAGAAGGGCCTTAATAACAATAGGTTCCGGATATTTATTAGGAGCCTGATTCTTAGCCAAAAATCCAACATTAGTAGTAAAGGTAATAGTGTTCCCGACACTACGATAGTGAGAATCGTCCACAGATAGTGCATGAAGCTCACTGACTCTTCTAGCAGAAGAGAAAGCTAAGAGAAATGCTGTCTTATAAGACAAGAATTTGAAGTCCACTGTCTCAAGAGGCTCAAATGGCTTTTCTTTTAGTTTAAGAAGAACCCAAGCTAAATTCCATTTAGGAATTAATCTAAGGGTTCTAGGTCTATTTATCGAGAAGTTTCTAACTAATTTAGATAAAGAGACATTAGAATGTCGGATGTACCATGATGTGAAAGTACGCATCTTTGAGATCTATGCTTGTAGCATAGTCGTTCACCCGAATACTCGCTCTGACTGATCGAATTGTCTCCATATAGAACTTCGGAGCGACGATCAGCTTGTTTATCCAGCTCAGATCTATGACTGGACGGAACGAGCCGTCTGGTTTTGGAACCAGAAACTGATGGCTGTAGAAACCCGGTGATTCCTGGTCTTCTACGACCTCTACCGCGTTCTTCGTCAGAAGAGACTGTACTTCTGATAAAAGAGTATCTCTTTTCTGCGGATTTGACGGAAGCTGAGTCCATTTTGGACTTCGAGTTAATGGACGCATTCGTTTGTAGAATATTCTTAGTCCTTCCGAAATTACCCCTCGGACCCAGGGGTCGTCCGTAATTGACACCCACTCGTTTATAAAACTCGATAATCTTCCGCCCACCGGAACACGATAGAGGTTGAAACCATCACCTCCTGGACCTGCGAGGCTTGCGGAAGGAGAAACTACGTCCTCCACGACCCGCACCTCGCCCCGTCGACCTAGGGACGTCTGACCGGTCATCTCAGCCAGAATAACGTCCCGCATGAGATTTGCTGCCTTGACGGTCTCTAGAATAAGACCTAGAGGACCTATAAGAACCTCTATAGGAACTTCTCTTGGGCGTACTTGTCCCAGAAGTGCCTGTCTTACTCCTTTCTGCTGTATCTGACTTTTTGGAAGCGGATTTGAATAGCAGAGAATCCGAAGCTTTCTTAGTTATCTTATCATAGATTGCTGAAAGCTTGCCGTCGAAGAGAAGCTCTCCGGAGACTGAAGCGACTCTGAGAGAGTTCTTCACCTTACCATCCACGCGCGTGGATGTACCTAGGGCTGCGTCACGTCTAACCAACTCCAGGTTTGCCACTGAAAGGGTGGAGTTATACGTGGAATAAGCTACTGCCCTTGAAAGAAGTCTTAATGAGGATTGTATATCCTGAAATTCTTTCCCTTGAAGACGTAATGATAACGCCTTAGTAAGGTGGTCTGCGTATGATAAAGCGTCTAAGTTAACTCTGTTAGACATTATTGTCGTTTCCAACGTCGTGGTTGGAATTGACATAGACGACAGTATAGACAATTTTAGGTCTTCAGCCTGGTCGTCTAGACGCAGAGGAACTCTCAGTATGCCCTGTCCTGCCATTTCGAATTTATTCCTTGAATTGATGAAAGGCAGATTTAGAGCATTTGTGGACAAGAAACCAGACTTGCCTGTTTTGGTAGCAAGCTTATATATAGCATCGTTCAATAATTCGAATGTTCTTGTGACATTATTGGACTGTGTCGGAAACTCAGGGACGATGTCCCCAAACCGATCAAAAAATTCTGTGTCCAATGACGCTATCAGTCTCTTATCCGGCATCGCAGCATTCTGGTCCGACAGAACAACCTCTGGAAGATAATGCCGGATGAAATCTACGGCAGCTTTATGTTGTTCCGAAAGGGAAAGCTCGAAATCCTCCGAATCCCTTTCGCCATCCTGTCGGACCCTATGAAGTTCTCGGTCGTCCGTACCTGATGCTTCAGCGGAGCGTACCGACCCAGCGTCGTCGGATAATTCCTGATCCGACAGAGATTCAGTCGTTTGCTGGGATGCTGCGATAAGTTGTGCTATTTGGGATAGTACGTCCGTCACCCGAGGCCTGTGGAGTAGCAGTCTTACATTGCTTTGCCGCTGGAAGCTCTGTGTACGTTGACTCCTGCATACTTCTCTTATGCAAACGTCCGGAGTATACAGGCCTCGTGTCCCTGGCTACCGGATGGCGTGACCTGGTCGCCGTGGAATCCCTGATTGGCGAAGCTGGCTGGATATCCATGGTCACGTAGCCAAGGTGCGGTCGTGTGTGCTGCCGTGAGGATGAGGAAGCCTTATCGACAGTCTCTCCGGACTGTCTATATAACGGAGCGTCCCGAGCGGCGGATGTATGCTCCGAATGCGAAACGTTTTGTACCAGAACATCTGGTCCCAGATGTTGTTGTATGAGAGAGGGACCTCTCTCGCTCGCAGCCCGGATGGACCTGGACGAGCTAGGAACCAGACTAATAGGCTTCCTCCGTTCTCTCCTCTGATCCGTCGTCACTGGGTGTGCACTTTGTCTTATTATAGTGCTCGCATCACCCAAATCTCCTTCCTGGACCGCAACGGACGAACCCGGCTGCCGAGCCATTCGATGAATGGTCGCTACACCGGGCGAGCTAGCGGACGCCAATGTCGTCGATCCTACTAGGGACCTCTTAGGAAATTGACGTATTTCCATGAGCACTTTTGCCGCTAGCTCTTCATTTAACTGTGACAACGGAGGCACACTTTTGGAAGACATCACGGAAACATCATCCTGTTCTTGTTCCTCTGAAATAGAGATTGATAAACTAGAGTGACTCTGCGGAGAAAGGACCGGCATGGCCTTTTCCCCGCTAACAACATACCGTGACACACGTTTCCAATGTCTGTCATCTCAATTGACACATACTGAACAGGAGTTAGTGCGAGTACACTGACTACAATTAATACAATGATTATGAAAGTCAGAGGAAGATTTCCTCTTATTACAATTTGAACAATATCCTTTCATTGTGAAAAGAATACAAAAAGTCCTAGTACTCGCACCAACCCCTGCAGACAAAGATACATAATAACATGATCCATTAACATAGAAAAAATAATTGAAATCAAAAAAATTTTTTGAAAAAATATTTTTTTCAGAAAAGCCCAAGTTTCTGAAAAGTAACGTTGAGCCCCAATGGATCCCAAAAAGCCTAAGTGTGGACAAAAATTTTTTAAATATTTTTAAAAAATTAATGCAACACTTACGTATAATAATAATGTATCTTATTATGATTAAGCTAATACAAAGACAAGAAATCCCCCTCCACAGAGACCGTTGTCAATGTAAACAAGAAGTGTATAAACACCAGAAACATGACTCCAGGCACTGAAAAACATGGCCCGAAATCAGTTACCAATAATAACACTATCTGATGCAAAACAGAGGCTTCCAGGGAAGAAAACTGCAGAACATCAGATGGTAGATGCAGAACACAACGCCAAAACACCCATGGGTGAGGACGTAAACATGGGGAAAAGAACAGAATTCATTCTGTTACCCAGCTAAAACTCCCAAGAAATTTTAGTAATAATATTACAGAAAATATATGCCAAAAGCATGGGAGAATAGCAAGGGGGGACTTAAAAGAAAGGGAGAGAGGAAACACTGAATAAGCAGTGTAACTTTATAGCAAGAATAACAACAACAGGCCCATGCCTTGAAATTAGGCAACATAACATAATTTCATAAAAAAAATTTTAAGTTACAGCCCTGATAATTTCCTGCCACTCATTTTTCCTCTCCTCCTTCTAATTCCTCTTTATATCCACCATTTCTCTAATAATTACGTGTCTGGCATCATTTAAACTAAGATTTACAAGCACAAATATCAGTCAGATGTGAACTGATGAAGGGCCAAACAAAGAATGATAATTGGCGCCAATTTCGAGACCTCCTTGACACTGCGCATGCACAGTGGAGAGAAAGTATGGAGGACCATTTAAGACATGATTTTTCGGTTTTAGATGCAAATTTGGGGGATTGGGGGCAAAATTTGTGTTTGGCCCTAGATTTTTAAGAGTTAGCACCAGCTATGTCTGGGTCATTGGTACAGTATAAAAATATATACATTTTGAGATTGCTTACGGTTTAAATCCTGTAATACATGGGAAATAATGCAATAATAATAATGCAATGTTAACGTCTAGAATCCACCACAGTGCTCTCTGACTTACATTATTACCCTGTATCACAGGTGTTCACACTCTTTGGTCATTCTATGACATTCTCAGCTCAACTCAATGGAGCATACTGTCGGTGCTCCACAGACGGGCACACAAGGCAAGCACCTCAACAGGTCCCTATTTTACACTTAGGTACGGTGGGGATTCCGTAGTACTGGTGAACATTCCCAACGTCCACAGCTGGCATGTAATGCAACAGTCCTCGGAATTAGCGACGGCATTCGGCAATGCCGTCGCAAACACCGCCGCCGTGGGGCATGATGGCAGCATTTTATTGCCATCGCAAATTGGCAGCCATAATATTTTTTTACTTGTCCCAAATTCACTGAAGTCCGTCAGAACTGATCATCCAACCCTACATAACATATGTTTTATAGTCGTAACTGGTGTATAAAATGAATATTTGAGGAAATATCTTATATTAATTAATTTGAAAGTAAGTTTGTACAAAATGTATGTGGTTGAAAAACTGTTCATAACCAGTTGTTTTTCATTTGTGTTTTTTCGAAAGAACCCCCTTGTTGACTGTGATGCACGTTTAAAATAACCCAGGAATTCCTGGGCAATTCCCTTTTGACGTCACACCTTACATAAATACAACCAATCGAATTCTTCGTTTTATGAAAGTATGCTAAATTGGTGTACTGGGACAATGCGACAGTTCTATTGGTCATTGATGTTATCTCAACAGAGCATGTGGTCATGTTCCATTTTAATTTTAGCATTCTCCACTTGTGGCATATGTAAACTGTACAATCTCAAACAAACTGAATTGGAAAACAATCAATCAGTTCAATAAAAAAATAAACGCATTGAGCACAAAACAAGGGTGAGTTGGAAAATAATTCTTGTTGTGTTTATCGGGTCAGAGTCAACTCGCCCCGGGTTGATGCGCAATGCAAATATTTCTGTCTCTAACAGTTACTGTCAAAACCGATAGGCTAATAATGCACGGATGCGAGTTACAACCAGCCCCTAAAATTAGGACAACCAGTCAATCAATTGATCACTTAACTGAACTACAGCTTGTCCAACTGACCACCCGCCAGTGATCTCTTGTCCATTCAAAGTCAGCTGTTCTGATTAATGATTATTATTCACTTAGTGTCATAATACTGTCATCCAAACAATTCAATTCAAAAGTGCAGTCGCTGATAAAAATTTGCCGTCGCAGAATTTTGGGCAACGGCAATGTTGTGCCGTTGCAATATTTTACTAATTCCGAGGACTGAATGCAATGTCGCAGAATCACACACTCAAACTTCGCCGATCGCACATCAGCCACTGCTACAGGAAGTACCCGAATCAATCGCCGTATGGTCACCCATCCAAGGATTAACCGGGCTCGACATTGCTTAACTTCGGGAAACCTGAAATTCTTTCAAATTTCTACCCATGTTGAGTATTATTATGCTGATCTTACTTTGAGTATGTTTCCAAGATAAAAAAGACCATCACTCCATCTTGCTAGAACTTGTTTTCCATATTCAAAATCATGTGTAGATTTTTGGGAAACTTTCTCCTTGTCTTTAATTAAACTGTGTCTTCGCTTGTTCTGCTTCTCCATTTTATCATGAATAATCATCCTGGAAAGGAACAAGAATAGATCGGATTAGTTTCAAATGATTTTAGTCTATGATAGAGATGGGCAGTATTGGAATTTTGAGGTCAATATCGGTTTCGGTATTTTGGAGGGTATACCACGATATCGGTTTGGTTTTCGGTATCTGTCTTGACCGAGATTTGCTGATAGTACCAAAGAGGAATTCACATTAGAAAAATACAGAATAAGCTGTTCTCGTATCATTCTACCACAATGCTATAAATGCCACTTCTGATGAGTTCAAAGTGGCATTCTTTTATGAACGCAATGCATATCTACAGTAATTTTGTGACTTGTTCTAAATGCAGGCTAACATTAAAGGCCTATTTCAGGCTTTTGCGATCTGTGTCATAACCATGCTATCTTTAGAAGGTTCTACAGACAATAGACAAATCACCTGGCAGTGATTTCTAGTCAGGTCTTGACTGCCTTAACAGGCAGCCAAGACTTGACTAACTAGAACTATCACTGAAGGTGATTAATACCCCCGCTTTGGGTTTTTAGAGGAATGCACTTCTGATCATGTAGGCGAAGGCCATAAGGAAATGTATACATAAAGATCATTTTTTGTTGTTGAAATTTGTATTTGCATGTGGCCTTCCACAGAACAGCACTGAATACTTAAGGAGCCCACACATATATGGTTTACATTTGGAAAAACACATTTACAATGTGCAACATGTATTCAAAATCGGTTCATTAATGTAGGAGGAGTTGCACACACAAGAATCCCATTTGAAAACCCATAATAAATCAAAGTTAAAGGGGGATAACCTGGTTAAAATTGTCGCATATCAAAAATTTGGGAATATGCGTATGTTCACTTAGTTGTGATAATGTTTGAAAGGTTTCGTCAAAATTGATTGATAAATGTAGGAGGAGTTGCACGCACAAGAATTTCATGTAGAAACCCATAATAAATCTAAGTTAAAGGGAGATAACCTAGTTAAAATTGCCACAGCTCAAAAAATTTGGAATATGTGCATGTTCACTTAGTAGTGATGATGTCTGTAAACTTTCGTCCAAATTGATTGATAAATGTAGGAAGAGTTGCGCACACAAGAATTTCATGCAGAAACCCATATTAAATCAAAGTTCAAGAGAGATAACCTGGTTAAAATTGTCGCAGATCAAAAAGTTTGGAATATGCACATGTTCACTTAGTAGAGATGATGTTTGAAAGGTTTCATCAAAATCGGTTCATTAATGTAGGAGGAGTTGTGCACACAAGAATTTGTTCGAACGGAAAGACATAATAAATCTAAGTCAAAGGGAGAAAACCTGGTTAAAATTGTCGCAGATCAAAAATCTTGGAATATGCGCATGTTCACTTAGTAGTGATGATGTCTGAAAAGTTTTGTCCAAATTGATTGATAAATGTAGGAGGAGTTGCACACACAAGTATTTCGGAAAGACGTACGGACAGACGTACGGACGGAAGTACGGACGTACAGGGCGATTGCTATATAGCCCCCACTTCTTCGAAGCGGGGGTATAAAAATCACTGCTAAGCATCTGGACCTGTACAGATTGTAGTCTAGTGGGAAAGTAATGTGGTTCCAAAATTTAATAATTATACTTTTGAGAAGTTCTATAAACATATAGACATTCTATAACCAAGCACACAGTTGTATTATGCAGTTACAAGATACAGATTTTGTACCACAGACCTTTGATACACGCTGTATTTGCAGGCCTTTAAATTCATTTATTTTGAGGACAATGTTTTGCCCTACTTTGGGTACATTAAAATCAGAAATAACAGCCTTATCCTGTTATGTTTTATTACCATGCCTTTCTTTGTGTTTCTTTGGTCATATTATGATGAAAGACATTTGCAAATGTAGAAGAGATACAGAGAAAACATATATTTTTCTTGATGTCTTCACACCTTCTCTAATTTGGGCACACCTGCAAATGGTGAGAATTTGGGGTAATCTAGAGGCCTGATTTGGTTAATTCCAGACCCCATTTATACTTATTGCAAGAAAAATTGCGACATCGACGCCGTAGCTGCGACGGGTGGTGCAATCTCACAAAATTCTAAGTTCATCAAGGGCCATAACTCCAAGAAAGATATTTGGAACAACAGATGCATTGAACAGTGGCTAGACATCAATAAGATACAGTGACATGCCAAATATAAAGTCATTCCATCAAGTATTTCAAAAGTTATTGAGTTTTGAAACTCGTTGGTCACAGACAAACTCGTTGGTCACAGATAGACAGACTGACAGACAGACAGACCGACCGACAGACAGACCGACATTGCCACTTATAGAGCTGCTAGTCACAGCTAAAAAAAGCAACATATTGATATCATTGTGATGGAAGTATGTGGTGTCAATGTGCATGTGCGGCATGGCCAAATCTAAGATAATGTGAAAATATACTTTCAAAACGCCATCTTTAGCTCGTGGAAAACTCAATCCGATATTTTTATTAATGGATTCACTTTTAACAAGCATTTGAGTGATTATTAGTTATTTATAAATTGGTCAATATTATTTATACATATTTATCTGATAACCATAGAGTATAACACCCGTTGTATATACTTGAAGTATATACAACGGGTGTTGTATATAATTATAATTTATGCGAACGGCCTTTGACCTCGTTCGATTCCATTTTCATTCATTCATAAACTTCGTAATGCAAGTTTGAATTCTACGTTGAAGGAGCAAGTGAAATTTAATCGAAATATATATGACATATTTTCTATAAGTATAAACATGTAAATTTTCAGTTTAGTTTGCTGTAATAAAGAAATAATTACAACCTACTTCGTTCAAAACCTTACTAGACTGTCAGTAATGTGTAATGCGCTATTTATAGCTACGTCTACGTCCATGATCAAAGTACTGCTCCAATTACATGTTCGTCTGCCACGTGAAAAAACGTTTCGTACGAATTGTAAACAAAAACAAAAGTGGACCATAATTAATGGAAATTGGAAACTTCTCAATTGAATACACATTATCATCGTCGCCAGGTAGAGCTAAAAAAACATGAATAATAGATCAACTGCAACCAGTGGCTATGACTGTACAGCAACAACCAAAAGATCGCGTTTGCTTTGTCTCATTTTCTACGGATGCCCGTGGGAATGAGCATAAAAGTGAATATAAGCCTCAACTTGTGAAACTGCTGTTTGTTATCAGATAAAAACAATATACATATAGTATTTTTTTATATCTGGTTTATACAACTCGTTGAAATATAGTTAATATTTTCTCGGCAGAGCCTCGAAAATATTAACTATATTTCAACTCGTTGTATAAACCAGATATAAAAAAATACTATATGTATATTGTCTATTTATTCAATGAAGTTTAAAGTTACTTTCAATATCGATGACACTAGCATATCCGCAATATGGGAATGAAGTCAAGTTTAGGTAATCATTTATACCAACACCACCCACTACTCTGGAGTTCCCAATTAAAGTACAGGACAGAATAAAAGTACAGGATGGAAAATCGGAGGAATACAAAAGAAGTACAGGGCAGAATAAAAGTACAGTGTGGAAAATCATGACAGAGTTACTGTCATTTCTGTAATACAACTATCCCATATAGGTCTGTTACGTGGGCACAGGTAACAGTCCTTTGTGAGTTAGGAGTCTGAAACAGACTCAAGTACCCATAGTATGTCTCCAATTTGAGGCATTCACTCAACACTGATGGTATTTTTAATAAACATACGGGCTCAAATAAACTTCATATGAGCGGCAAATATTCCGAAAAATTAATAAACATACAGGTATGTTTATTTGGAACTCAAGAGTATAGAGGACTTCCAACCCTGGGGCTGGTTAACAGGGCCTATTTTACCAGTAAAACAGAGGTTGTTCAGCCCAAGTAAAATAATATGTGTGGTTGGGATTCAGCTTGAGATCACTACTTATTATTTTTTTAAAACTGGTACCAAAAATAACCAAAACTGATAGAGACCTCTTACCCATGTCATCATTGCCATTGAACAGTTATTAATTCCTTGCATGCTGCTGGCGGCTATTCCCTCCCAGGATATTTATTTATTAGGGTTTAACAACACTTTAACAGCCAGGGTCATATCGTGTCGGTGACAGTTTTACTGGTGGAGGAAGCCGGGGTACCTGGAGAGAACAGGCGAGCAATGACGAGCAGTTACCAGCTCCCCAACATCGTAACTCTGCACTGCAGCACAGGCAGGGTTAGATTGGTTGAAGACATGCGCACCATCGACGTGCTGTACACCTTAGTACACCACATGATTGTGCCCCCATGTTGACAATCAGGGTGAAGTGCCTTGCCCAAGGACACAATGTGGGAGTCCGAAAGGATCGCTCAGACAGTCACCCATCCAAGGACTAACCGGGCTCGACGTTGTTTGACTTTGGTGATCTGAAGAGAACCGATTACTGCAATGCCACCGTCCCCTCCCCCCCCCCCCCCTCCCAGGATAGGATTACTATTACTCCTAAAACAAGTATAACAAGAGCTGGACTGTCGTCCGGTGCATATCCCCATGTGGTGTACCGCCTAGTGTGGGCATACCTATGACCAACAAATATTATAGAAAATAATGAAAGTTATGAATATTCTCGGACGGACTCACACACGGACAGATGCATGCACGGATAGACGGACGCATGCACAGACAGACGCATGTAATCCAGTATACCCCTTATTTTCTTCGAAAGTGGGGGTATAACAATTTCCAACAATTTCTAAGTCAAAAGGTATGGTAATTGTTTGGTGTTTGGAGTTTTATGCAATAAGGCAGAAGCCTTTGTCATAGGCAAACTGCATGCCATATTTCACTGAAATCTGATAACCCATACCTGACATACAGGCTGAACAGACAAATAAGTCAAAAAAGAGGGGTTAACGCTAAAAAGGAGAATGTGAGAAATATAGTTGAATCCTTTTTTTTAAGCCTATACCATAAGCAGTGTTCATGGCAAATTTCATTGCAATAGAACATTCGATACCCGAGATACAGGCTGAACAGACAAAATTTGGCTCGGACAGACAATTTCTAAGTGAACAAGTAACAAAAACAAGTAATAAAAAAAAAAATAACTAGTGTGGGCATACCTATGACCAACAAATATTATAGAAAATAATAATTTACATAAGTTATGAAAATTATGAATATTCTTGGACACACTCACACACAGACGCACAGATGGACGGATGCATGTAATCCAGTATACCCCCATTTTCTTCAAAAGTGGGGGTATAATAAATTTTTTTCGAAACTACTGTCTTGACTTTTAACCCTTTACCTAACATGAAAAGCAGACGACACTTGCAAAAAAAATTCTTGAATAACTAAATTTTTTCATTTTTTGTCTCAAAAACATAGGTTATGACCCCTCGTTGGAACGAGCTCGACGAGCTCGTTCCAACGAGGGGTCATAACCTATGTTTTTGAGACAAAAAATGAAAATATTTTGAAAATTAATTGGCGATTTTTGAGAATAGCGCTGGCCGGTTTTGGCCGTTACGTTGGGTAAAGGGTTAACCCTTTGAGACTTTAAAATTATCCTGACGTTCAAACGTCACTGGGAATTCAGTTTCTTCAGCGTTTTTCAAAATGCGACAAACGGCAGAAAGTACAAATAACAAGATATTCTTCACTTTAGTGATTATCTGGTTATGGGCTAGATAATTTTTGGTGGTCTGAATTTGTTATTCAAAACTTGTTTTAGTACAAATTATTGGAGAGTGCCCACAGGCACTCTCCAATAATTTGTAATAAAACAAATTTATATAAACAATATATTATTTGTGTTTGACTGAATATGAAATATAAGTAAGGAAAGTGTTGGGTTTTGTTCTGGTATCCTCATTTTTGAAAGCCCTGCTTGTGGCATCTAGCATTCAACCAGTTAAGAAGTCTTGACAGCGGGATTATATTAGTATTTTAAGCCGCGGTAACATTTGGCTCAAACGGTTGTCAGTGAGCACTATTCGGGAGAAAATAGGAATTGAGATTAAAACTTTAAAAAATAGAAAAATAATAGCAAAACAAATGACCACAAAGTATCAACGAGCTGTTTGATTTCGTATGTCATAAGACGTACAAAAGTATCAAAGGGTTAATCTATGCAAGGTCACAGGTCGTGGGATGTAAACAAACCGATTTCCATGTTCGACTCGTCAAGTTCTGTGTCAGCCAAATCCACTCGATTTGTGAAATATCAAGTTTAAATTCGTAGACTCGATGTCATCATTTGCATTGATGGGGGAAACCCCAGAGGACTTTAAACGATGAGATATCACAGATTTAAAGAATTTTTTGATGGAGGAGAGGACTTGTTTTGAGTGGCAACAAGGAAAACATGAAGTTTCTCGAGTTGAGAAATCTCCGAAAGTTGTTAAAACACTGCTTACGGCCACAGACTCATGACACAGCATGCATTGAAAACCATTTTTAAGTCGATAGGAACTCAATTCAAAATAATGAAAGTTCTCGTACAATATTGCCTTAAACAAATGGTAACATTAGCTAAACGTTTTTGAATTTGCACTAATGAGCGTAATGGGGTCCAAATAGGGCTGCACGGTATTCGGATTTTGGTACCGGTGACGGTATTGAAAACAATACCGCGGTATAGCGGTATACCGTGAAACAGTTCAGATTGAAAACAAAATAAAACTGAAATACATGTACCTTACTTTTATGAAAGTGCTTGATGTACAACTACAAGGTCCTAGGTGAAAAAACAACTCATGTAATTCGGTACGTTCTAAGTGCTGAGTTTACTCTGAATGTAACAGAATTTTGGAGTTCATTAATTCATTGTTTGTCAGCAATCTGACAAAAAAAATGTTTCAAATCACACATATTCACAATTGCGAAATGTGCAACAATTTTTGTCAAATATGACAGACGTGTGACACCATCACTGGGAGAAAACATTGTCAGCTGTGATTGACACCTGCAGACTGTCGTGAAACTGAAGGGTGATCACGTCTTGGAGGCGTGCTTAATATCACTAGACCGACTGGCCTGACATATGACAGCTGACATTTAACATTATCATCTGAGGAAGTTTACTGCAGGAAGATAGAAGGGGAGGAGCTACTACTGGCTGTTTGTGTGACCAGGCCCTTTGAATTCCATCAACTGGACACCCGTTTTGATAAAAAAGTTTTGTTTGCCACTGTTTTTCATGAAGCCACATATACGCAATTAGCACAATGACTGGCTCAGTAATCAAACGCTTATCAGTCAAGAGAGGTTGACCATGTTTTTACAGGAATTAAATTGACAAAGAAAAATTTACTTATATCCGAGACTCAGATGAAAGCAAGTAAACCCAATGATAATTTTATGACTTATTTTCGTATTAAACAATAGGTTCAATAACTTTTTAGACAAGGATTATTGTCGTTCTTCCATTCAAATCACTCATTTTCCCAGAGCTGTAAGTAATACTTCTATCTGTTGCTCCAAAAGTATCTTTTTTATTCATGATATTCCTTGCATTTAATATTTGTTTGCCCTATTTTTATTCATGATATCCCTTGCATTTAATATGTGTTTGCCCTATTTTCGCGCATTATTTAAATTTTTATTTCAAGAAAACGCGAATTTCAAATCATAATACCGGACCCCAAAATTGTATACCGTTACTCACGGTATACCGGTATTCATTTTTGATGGACGGTTTTTAACCGGTGACGATTTCAATACCGGTACCAGCCGGTATACCGTAATACCGTGCAGCCCTAGGTCCAAATCACTTGACCAGATCTCTTCTCCCATTGCTTTCAATGTGTTTTCTTGAAATGTTTTCTCCTCGAACCTGTGACTTTGCATAGATTAAAAGCCAAGATGGCAGTGTCAAACCAAAGGCTCAAGTGAGCCTAAAACGCTCACCGGGCTCAAATTGTCAAAAGAGATGAGTGTATCAGTAAGTGATCAGCAGCAAGAGCAATCTTTTGATTTGCGATGACACAACCAAAGGCAACTTTTTTGGCCATTCATTTCTGGTGGTCCTATGAAAGCTTCCTAGCAAGCTCTGTTCTGTGAAGTATTAAAAAACAACAACTGAATGAAATTTATGTTTTGTTTTCAACAACTACTGTGGTTCTCTCTAGCCCCCACCCCCCCCCCCCCCCACCCCCCCCAAAAAGTTTGTTTTTTTTAAAAAGACAAGATAAAACAAGCGACTCGATTTGAACAAACTTGAATTTGACACCCCTAGAGATGCTGCATATCAAATATGAAAAGATTCTCACTGGTGGACCTGAAGAATAAGAATTTTCAAGAAATTTTCTCATATTGCACTAAGTTGAACTTTGGGCTTCAATAAAAAGCCCAAATATTAACCCAGGGACCTGATTTGAACAAACTTCAATCTAACCCTCCCAGAAGTGTTGTACACCAAATATCAAAAGAATCAGACTGCTGGACCGGAAGGAGATGATTTTAAACGATAATTCCAAATATTGCACTACGTAAATATTTGGACTCCCTTGGGAAATCCAAATATTAACCCAGAAATGCGATTTGAACAAATTTGAACCTTACACCTCTAGAGATGTCACATACTAAATATGAAAGGATTCTCACTGGTGTGTCAGAAAAAGATTTTTAAGGAAATTTTCTCATATTGCACTAAGTTAAAATTTGGGCTCCAATAAAGAGCCCAAATATTCATTCGGGGATCCTATTTGAACAAACTTGAATCTAACCTCCAGGAGATGCTGCATACCAAATATCAAAAGAATATGACTGGTGGATCTAAAGAAGATGATTTTTAAAGATTATTCCCCATATTGAAAAATGTTAATATTCAGGCTCTCATAGGAAACACAAATATTAACCCAAGGACTCAATTTGAACACACTTCAGTTTGATCCCTGTAGAGATGTTGTATACCAAGTATCAAAAGAATCTGACTGTTTGATCTGAAGAAGAAGATTTTTTAAAGCTTATTCCCCATGGCGCCTAAGTTAATTATTTGGGCTCCAATGTTGAGCCCAAATATGAACTGAGGGGCTCGATTTGAACACACTTGTATTTGACCGTCCTATGGATGCTGTATTCCAAATATCAAAAGATTCTGAAGAAAGTTTTTTTCTCAAATTTTGCAAATATGCCGACTCCGCATTTTTTCAAACGCCCCCTACAGAACACCCTGGCACAACCGATGGCCATTTTTTTTAGTACATACTACTGGTCAAAAGGATGCTTCATACCAAATAACAGTTTTCTGTTCTGTGTAGTTTGGGAAATACGGGCATTCAAATTTTTTTCTATTTTTAGCTCCTGGGGTGCCCACGGAGCTACGGAAAAAAAATTTGGGGCATCAATCAAGTACGTTGGACCCACTTACACTATATGCCAAATTTGGTTCAAATCAGCCCATCTGTTCTTGAAATAGAAATTTTGTGCACAGCCCAAAATGGGTATGTGCCCACAGAGAGCCCAAATATTGATCTACCAACTTCCCTTGAAGAAACTTTAATCTTCAACACCAAAGAGTGTTCCATACCATATATCAAGGCAATCTCTCTGTTGGTTCATGAGATTTTTAAAGATTTTCAGGCTTTGGCATCATTGACCAGAGCCTGAAAAAGGCAGGCATTTCATTTGAACAAAATAGAAAGGGTATACTCCAGGGATGGTTTGTGCAATATATGTTTGAATTTGGCTGAATTGCCGTGAAGAAGAAGCCATGTTTGCAAAAGTTAACGGACGATGGACGACAGACGATGGACGTCAAGTGATGTCAATAGCTCACACTGACTTGCAGTCAGGTGAGCTAAAAAGGTTTATTTTGGTACATTTGATCAACATTCCCCCCAGTAAATATAATGGACTTTTTCACCAATGAATTCTTGAGTTGGATTTAGTTTAATTTTTCTTCTGATTTGATGAAAATCATATTGAAAATACTCAGCCAGTTGAGCATTTAATATAGGTCAAAGTTCACAACGACAAGTGTTGATGAAAATGTTGATCAACTTGGTTTCCAGTTTCATCTCTTTCTCAGAAGGATAGAATATAAATAAAACAAACACTCCTTACAATGATTTTGTGAGTATTTTTATTTCCAACACACACTGTCTGCGAATTTGGAGATAAGACTTTATTAGGAATCGAGGTCACTGACCAGAACACTTTACTTTTTTGGTGCCAAGATTCAAGTTATGTGTGTGTGTGTGTGGGGGGGGGGGGGGGGGATAAACAGGGCCTGTCGATGGTCGCTCAGCCAGCCTTGCGGAAACCCTGATTGGCCACTAGGTAACCGTACAATGAATTAACAATCATCAAGAATATTGATGGACATAAAAAGACATTTTCGTAGGTAAAGTAGTGTACAACCCAAAATGTTCGTCGTTTCGATGGATGAATTCTGGGCAATTACAGTGGTGGGCAGAAATCTCTGAATACCATGAAGGTGGTTTTCAAAATCCGTAAAAAAGAAAACTGCCAGTCTCTTAACAACTCCTGAAGAAAAATTCAGAAGACATTAGGAGAAATGGGAGTTTCACACTTGCAAAAGGTTTTCATTTGATATAAGTTATAAGGGGGCTCACTTATGCACAATGGATTATTCATAACCTCTGCATAAGTTGTTCTTCGTAGCACTTGCAATTAATATCTTTTTCCAATCAGTTTATTCAAATTTTTGTGTAAACTTTCCCATAGAATTTGAGTCCTGATTTAGAAGTAGTAGTACTTGATTACCAAGGATCGGGCGTGTATGCTGGTATAATACTGTCATTTACTTTCACAGCCATGAATAACACGTGGATTTGGCTGATTCTACAGTTGGGCAATTTTATTTTTTACATCTGGTTTTCGAGAAAAAACCTCAGTTTTGGTTCATGTTAAAAATAGAGCTGAAACAGTTAACCGATTAATCAATTAATCAATGATCAACAGTCAACACCTTGATTGATCCCAAATGAAAAGTTGATCGATTAACCGTTACATTTGAACTACTGTTTTATATGGGTTAACAAAGGAACAAACTTGCTCCAAACAGGCAAACATTGTCACACTGACTCACATCAATTATAAATAAGTAAAGCATGCAAGTTACTTGCTGACATACTTGTTTACTTGCATGATCATCATACTGTATCAGTAGCTGGAAATGGTAATTCTTAACCCTTTATCCATTGCAGGTAGAAGACGATACTTGCAAAATAAATTCATGAATTACTCAAAATTTTCAATTTTGGTCTCAAAAACATAGCTTGTGACCCCTCATTGGAACGAGCTCATTGAGCTCGTTCCAATGAGGGGTCATAAGCTATATATTTTTATACTGTACCAATGACCCAGACATAGCTGGTGCTAACTCTTAAAATATAGGGCCAAACACAAATTTTGCCCCCCAATCCCCAAAATTTGCATCTAAAACTAAAGAAAACATGTCCTGAAAGGCCCTCCACACTTCGCCCCTACTGCGCATGCGCAGTGTCAAGGACGTTCCGAAATTGGCGCCATTTATCATTCTAAGTTTGGCCCTTCATCAGTTAACATCTGACTGATCTTTGTGCTTTTAAATCTCAGTTTAAATGATGCCAGACACATAAATATTAGTGAAATGGTGATTCTAAGGAGGATAGAAAAGGAGGAGAGGAAAAGAATGTGTGACAGAATATTATCAGGGCTGTAACTTAAAATTTTTTAATGAAATTATGTTAAGTTACCTATTTTCAAGGCAGCAGCCATTTTGTTGTCATTCTGATTATTTAGTTACACTGTTTTTTCAAGTGTTTTTCCTCTCTCCCTGTCCTTTAAGTTCCCCCTTGCTATTCTCCCATGCTTTTGGCATAGTTTCTGTAATTATTATTACTAAAATTTCTTGGGAGTTTTAGCTGTATAACAGAATGAATTCTGTTCTTTCCCCATGTTTACGTCTTCACCTACGGGTGGTTAGGCGTTGTGTTCTGCATCTACCATCTGATGTTCTGCAGTTTCTTCCCTGGAAGTCTCTGTTTTGCATCAGATGGTGTATTTTTGGTAACTGATTTCGGGCCTGGGTGCCTGGAGTCTTATTTTAGTGTTTTTACACTCATTGTTTACATTTACAACAGCCCTCTGTGTGAGGGGGGGATTTCTAAATAATAATATCTTTATGTTATTTTAATCATAACTAGATACATTATTATTGTTCGTAAGTGTTGAATAAATTGTTTAAAATATTTTTAAAATTTTTGTCCACACTTAGGCTTGGGATCCATTGGGGCTCAACGTTACTTTTCAGAAACTTGGGCTGTTCTGAAAAAATATTTTTTCAAAATATTTTGATTCAATTATTTTTTCTATATTAATGGATCATATTATTATTATGTATTTTGATTGCCAGGGGTTAGTGCGAGTACCAGGACTTGTTTTCTTTTCACATTGAAAGGATATTGATCAATTGCTTTAAGAGGAAGTCTTCCTCTGACCTTATTATCATTCTATATGTGGTCAGTGTACTCGCATTAACTCCTGTTCTGTATCGTATGATTTCGATGACAATATGGGAAGCGTATGTCACGGTATGTTGTTGGGGATTTGGACACTCCGGTCCTTTCCCCGCAGGGTCACTCTACTTTATCAATTTCTATTTCAGACGATCAAGATTAGGGTGATGTATCTGTGATGTCTTCCAACAGTGTGCCTCCGTCGTCACAATTAATGAAGGGCTAGCGGAAAAGTGCTCATGTAATACGCCAATTGCCTAAGAGGACCCTAGTAGGTTCGACGGCCTTTGACGTCCGCTAGCTCGCCCGGTGTAGCGTCCATTCACCGAATGGTTCGGCAGCCGGGTTCGTCCGTTGCGGTCTAGAAGGAATTTTGGGGTGATGCGAGCACTATAAAATTAACTTAATGCACACCCAGTGACGGCGGATCGGTGGGAGAACGGAGGAAGCCTTTTAGTCCGGTTCATAGCTCGTTCCGGTCCATCCGGACGGCAAGCGAGAGAGGCCCCTCTCTCGTTCAACAACATCTGGCCCCAGATGTTGTGGTACAAATGTGTAGTTAGCAGAGCATACGTCCGTCGCTCGGGACGCTCCATTGTATAGGCAGTCCGCTGAGACTGCTAAGGCTTCCTCTTCTCGTCAGCGCACACGACCGCACCTTGGCTGCGTGACCGCCGATATATTACCAGCTTCGCCGATCAAGGATTCTTCGGCGACCAGGTCACACCATCCGGCAGCCAGGGATTCGAGACCGATGGACTCCGGACGTTCGCATAGGAAAAGTATGCGGGAGCCATCTGATGCGGAGCTGCCCTCGGCGAAGCAGCGATAGACTGCGCCTCCGCAGGTCTCGACGCCGGACATTCTTGTGCACATAGCACAGCTTATCGCAGCATCCCAGCAGCCGACAGAAACGGTGTCGGATCGAGAATTATCCGACTGCGCTGGGTCGGTAGCCGGGGACTCGAGGCCTGCAGACTCCGGACGTTCGCATAGGAAGTGTGCGGGAGTCAACGTACACGGAGCTTCCAGCGGCAATGCATCGTAAGTCCGCTACTGCACAGGCCTCGGGAACGGATGTGCTTTCCTTAATAGCACAGTTTATCGCAGCATCCCAGCATCAACTGAATCTGTCGCATATATTTTATCCGACGATGCTGGGTCGGGACGCTCCGCGGAAGCGGGTACGGACGTCCGAAAGTTTCATCAGGTCCGATGGGATACCGAAAGGGATTCGGTGGATTTCAAGCTTTCCCTTTCGGAACAACATATGCTGCGATGCCGGATAAGAAACTGATAGCGTCGGTGGACTTAGAAATTTTTGGTTCGGTTCAGGGACATCGTCCCTCAGTTCCGACATAGTCCAATAATGTCACACTAACTTTCGAATTATTGAACGACGCTATATATATTATTATTTTATGCTTGCTATCCAAGCATTTCTGGTTTCTTGTTCGAAGAGTTATGGAGATGTCTTTCAAAAGTGTGCCTCTGTCGTCATAGTTAATGAAGAGTTAGCGGCAATAAGTGCTCATGGATTATGTCTATCGCTTACGGAGTGACATTCGCTAGCTCACCCGGTGTAGCATACATTCATCGAATGGTTCGGCTGCCGGGTTCGTCCGTTGCGGTCTAGGAAGGAGATTTGGGTGATGCGAGCACTTTAATTACTTTAGTACTCACCCAGTGACGGCAGATTGAGGACAGATCGGAGGAAGCCAACAACATAGGGGACCGCATGTTGTGGTTCAGATATTTTACATTCGGAGCATATGTCCGTTGCTCGGGACGCTCCGTTATATTGACAGTCCGAGAGACTGTCTTTAATGCTTCCTCATCCTCACAGCAGGGCACACGACCGCACATTGGCTACGTGACCTCGAGTATCCGATCAGTTTCGGCATTCAGTGATTCCACAGCGAATAGGTCGCGCCATCCGGTAGCCAAGGGACACGAGGCCTATACACTCCGTTCGCTCGCATATTGGAAGTATGCACGGGGTAACGATCTCGGAGCTTCCTACGGCAATGCATCGTAAGACCGCTGCTCCTCAGGCCTCAGTGACGGACGTGCTATCCGAGTTAGCACAGTTGTTTCGCAGCATCCCAGCAATTGACGGTTTCTCGGTCGAATCAGGAATTATCCGACGGTGCTGGGTCGGTGCGGTCCGCGGTTGCATCAAGCTACGGACGACCGAACGCTTTATAGGGTCCGACAGGATGGCGAAAGGGATTCGAAAGATTTCGAGTTTTCCCTTTAGTAGTATCGGAAGATGCCTTTCATATCTTCTGGCATTTCTTCCAGTGATTATTTTTCGGACTTCATTGCTGCGATCTTGGATAAGAGACTTATAGCGTCATTGGACTCGGATTTTCCGATCGGTACAGGGACTTTGTCCCTGACTTACCGACGCAGTCCAATATTGTCATTACAACATGTGTTTTATTTTTCGACGCTATATATTTATATATATATACAAGCCTGCTACTAAGCATGATAGTTTAGTTTCTTGTCCGCGTGGCTCATTTCTGCCATTTTATCTTTTTTACATATAGTTTATTTTGGCAGAGCAGGGCATACCGAGAGTTCATATGCGTCTAGACGGTGTGATTAAAGACTGCATATATTCTTTTCGCCGTTAGGTCTTTTCCAATTTCAATGTTGGGAACGACATTATGTATAGTAGACTTAACTTAGACGCTTTATTATACGTAATCCGCCTTACTGAGGCGTTATCATTACGTCTTCAAGAAAAGATTTACGGGATATTATTCTCAATGTAATTTCTTTTGAGGGCAGTAGTTGTTCACGTATAACTCCGCCCTTCAGTGGCTGATTGGAGTTGGTTAGTCGTGATGCAGCCCTAGCTACATCCACGCGTGGATAGTAGGTTAAGAACTCTCTCAGAGTCGCTTCGTTCTCGGAGGAGCTTCTCTTCGACGGCAACTTTCCGGCAATCCATGAATTGCTTGATTTATACATTCTCTTGTCTATCTAGTGTTACAAGAGATTCAGACTGGGGCAACATTCGGTGGTTGACTCAGAGAGTGCCGCCGCAGTTGCCGGACCCGAGTGTGGCTGTTATGACGGTTGCCAGTCAAACAGATTGGGATATATACTGATCCCTACGGATTCGAAGTGCCAGGGTCTTTGGGTTCCGCAGTCTTTTAACTATCAGTTTAACTTCCGCGGAATAATGTTTTTTAGGCTTGCTTTATGTCATTGCATGAACATTATTCAGAAACGCATGCCCAAATTCCTGTCCTTTAATTCGACAGTAGTGGCGTATCTCCGGAACCAGGGAGGCACTCTTTCGTTTCCGTTATTCAATTTAATGGAAAGAATCCGTCTGTTGGTTATACTACACCAAGTTCAGTTTTGGTCCGTCATATTCTGGGTCGTCTGATTGTTTTATCGCACTCCCGTTCTCTTACGGGTCGCTTGTTGCTGTCAGAATGGACTCTCAACAAACAAGTATTTAATCAGATTTGCTATCTATGGGAGCGCCCAATGATGTTTTATTTATGACACAGCTTGCTAATCAATTGCAGACGTATGTGTTGGCTTGTCCAGATCTCTGAGCTAATACTGTTAACGCTCTATTGATCTATAGGACGGAATGATAGGATACGCGTATCCTCCGGCGCTGTTGTTTTAGCAGGTATTGCTAAGATAAACAACCACAATACATTCTGTTGATAGCATCTCTATCTTCACAGAGATCATGAGTAATTTACTCTCTTGTCTACTGTGGATCTTAACGTGAAATCTTCCTCTATGTGAGGATCTTTTTTCACTGGGTAAATCGTGTCATCTTTATCACAACCAGCAAGGTCGCAACCTTCATGTATTCCGTTGTGTGGTCCATATTGCATTGTAAGCACTGTACTGGACGAGCTTTGGACGCGATTTCTTACTATAGGAGATCCTCTTCTTCGCTATTCTATGCGACTAAAGTGGAGGCTCTTCCGTCGTGGTGTAGGGATCATTATGTTCATATGGTTGATCCCTCCATACTACTCATTGCTATTTTTTAGTATACTTGTTTCACAAGATCTACTGCAGCCTGTTGTTATTTAGGTTATAGGTTTATGTTACCTCATACCTATGCACTCTACGATAGTTTACATTTGAGTCTTTTGTCTCTTTATCTAAGTCAGTTAGTAACTTTTTGATAAATAGACTTAGAATCTTTAGATTAAATTCCTATACGGATTTTAACTTCGGTTCTTATTTAGCTAAGTAATCATTTGAGCCTCTGGAAACAGTAGTTTTCAAATTCTGACCTTTTAGACAGTAATTCTGTTGGTTTCTCTTTTACTGTAGAGGCAGTGAGTTTCATGCACTATCGATGGATGATTTTCACTTTCATAGTTTCGGAATCAATACTTCCGATACTATTTAGGTTGGATTGTTGCATAAGAGTTAGGCTCCCATTATCCGGAACCTATTATTTTAAGGTCCTTCCGTCTTCGTATGGGCATAGGCCTTTACTCTTTCCGGGTACAGTTTATGTATTTATAAACAGATATCTGTTTATTACAAGGGCGTAAGCTTCTTCTGTCTTTGATGTCTAGTAGAAGGACGTTACGCTCCATTTATTGTTAATGGATTCTATTAACTAGCGTACTGCTTATGGTATATCATTGGCTTAGCAGTTGTGCTTAAGATTTCGGCTCATGAAGTAAGAGTTCTTCTACTTCTTGGGCTTACATTAATAGTGTTGCTATTATAGATTTTTGAAGGCTGCTCATTGCGCTCAGCCATCCATTCATGAATTTTATCTCAGAAATATCGAGTCCATTTCTGGAGGCCTCTATTGTTAGGTCTATTCTCTACTGCTCAGAATGTCATTCACTTAACAGTTGCTACTATAGCTAGGTATGCTGTCTGTTTCGGCAGTGTCTCCGTTCGGCTGCCCTCTTCGCTCTGGGCTATTTGACCCAGGGCAAGAAAAAGGGGGGGGAGGGTGTTCCCTTGGGTCACCTGTTTTTTACTATGAAAACAAGGGGATACCTCCTCCGGAGTTAGTAATTCTGAGCTGTTATTGGGATGGTTGTTTAGTGAGAAGTTTAAGTTTATAAAATTCATTCAAGTCTTAGTTTTTAAAGTATAGCTTTTGAATATTGCATATGTCAACGGACATGATTATGCAATTCTCACACACTTTTAGGAGTATAAGAGTCTCTATTCTCTAGACTTACTTTATTATTGGCTTACTTTAAAAATTATTAGTATAAGGATTATTGGATATTAATAGAGTACATGGATGTATGAAGCTCAATTTTTGGAAGGTGTTGTATCTTTCTAATTTATCATAAATAAGAAAGATACATGTAAGGCCTATTACTTCTTTTCCCTACAGGGGATGACTCTATTTTATTTTATTGAGCGTATGTCCTTGGCCCTCCAGCCTTTTTACTATTCAGCTATGTCTGGGTCATTGGTACAGTATAAAAATGTTAAAAAATTTATAGTAATTTATATATTTTTTATACTTACCAATGACCCAGACGGGGATGGCCCTCCCAGGAGTTGGGAACTCTTGCCTCCCCGCTGAGTACATAGCGCTTACCAGGCACTGGTTATTAGAATGATAAATGGCGCCAATTTCGGAACGTCCTTGACACTGCGCATGCGCAGTAGGGGCGAAGTGTGGAGGGCCTTTCAGGACATGTTTTCTTTAGTTTTAGATGCAAATTTTGGGGATTGGGGGGCAAAATTTGTGTTTGGCCCTATATTTTAAGAGTTAGCACCAGCTATGTCTGGGTCATTGGTAAGTATAAAAAATATATAAATTACTATAAATTTTTTAACTTTTGAGACAAAAATTGAAAACATAATAAATTTGAATGGAGATTTTTGTACATAGGCCTAGTCGGTTTTGTTTGTTACATTGGGTAAAGGGTTCATGCTGTAGATCATCAATGGTATGGCAATTATTCAGATAACTATTTGGACAAGTGATTAATTGGTTAACCAAGGTTAATCCACGCGATTAATCGATCAAGAAAAAACCTGAACCGTTTCAGCTCTAGTTAGGAACATACAGTAAACAACACTTCAGGCTCCAGGGACCGACCTGGGCATGCGCCAGTGCGTATTTGGTTCTGAAACATCAGGACCTGGCTCTTAAATCTCAGAAATAGGCTTCTCAGTTGGTGCGTAACTTCTCAGATCATATTTTGATATTCTTTCGATGGATAATCGAGAGAGACACTCTTACATGTATTATATATATGATTATCATTTATCATTGTTGTAGAGTGCTTAAGTTAATACTTCAAGTCTTAATTACCAAGCATTAATCTTCACTGTGGTTTCTGATCAAGTCTTGGCTGCCTAAATAGGCAGCCAAGACTTGATCAGAAACCACAGTGAAGATTAATGTTTGCTATAGTGTACTAAATGAAAATGATGAGAGCTATTACATACTTGCAGTGTGTGTTACAAACAGCAGTGTGACTCCGTAAATTGAAATCTGGTGCATGAATTGAAAAAATAGGCTCCGAGGCTAGAGCGTATTTTAAATAGTCCTGATCGGTCCCTGAGGCTATGTAACTTTGAACAAAACGGCAATAGTTTGTATGACACAACTCACCACAAAAAGCCCTGTCTGTAAGTACCTCCAGGAAAAGAACATAAATTAGGGTAACAAAACGAACAAAGTTCATCTGTATCTATGTTATGTTCTCAGCATCTTATTTTCTCCCTTATTGACTCATCTAGTGGATGGCGTGGGTAAGACGTCCCTGCCACTTTTGGTACCAGTTTAAAGAAAAACGGTAAGTTGCAATCTCAAACTGAACTTTTTTTTTCATCACTTCAAATATTATTTCATACATATAATCCCAGAAATTAAGAATGAATTCAAATACACATACTACTTGTATTTTAACCCTCTAAGTTAGCATTATCCACACATCACTAGTGATGAACCGATTATCAAAACTTGCTATGAACTGCTTACCGATTATTTCTCTGTGTCCTTGGGCAAGGCACTTAACCCTGACTGCCTACATGGGGGCACGATGACACTGTGTACTAAGGCGTACTGCACATCAAAGGTGCACATGTCTTCAACCAATCTAACCCTGCCTGTGCTGCGGTGCAGAGTTCAGAGTTACGATGTTGGAGCTGCTCGTAGTTGCTCAGTGGTTCTCTCTGGGTACTCCGGCTTCCTCCACCTGTAAAACTGTCACCGACATGATATGACCCTGGCTGTTAATGTGTCGTTAAACCATAATAAATTTTTTTTTAAAATGCCATAGCAGACTTTCAGACAATGCTCCCAACTACAGGGAAGCAGTTCAAAGGCAAATTTTAGCTTCTACGTGTTCTACTTTACATTCCAAACATTTCGGTATATACAATATGTGGAGAGTGGATTTAAGTAAATCTTTTGATTTTGTAAAATGCAGGTGTGCCAAGTGCACCGCAGGCCATTTCTAATTCGTAAGTGCCATTTTCCCGATTTACGAAGCGCTAAGCTGTTGTGAAAAAGTTACGAAAACGGCGATGTTTTAATAGAATACAGCGTGTGTATGATAGTGATAAACTGTCTATCATACACATTCTGTATTCTATTAAAAAACATACCCGTTTTCTTAGTGACGTTAAGTCACGTTTGTTGGGTCATAACAATAAAATAAAGCTCTCATACTCACAATACGTGTTCATTATTTCGAACACTCGTTTTCAAAAAATAAATCTGTACACTAAACTGAAATGCACGGACAGAATCGAAAGTAGAATACACAGTTTGAATAAGGAAAAACAGGAACCGCGAACAGTAAATAGAATAATAGGGAATTGTGACGGGTACGTCTACAGTTTTTCTGATGAACCAATTTCATTATGTTTAAATTGGGACACTCAGTGGCATCAACTGTTGATGTGTCGGCTTGTCTGAAGTTGCGACATAGTTTCCAGACTTCTTTTGAAAGTGAAACATACACCGCGACTGTACCAACTAGCATGTAGTTGTATATTACTGCGTAAGGCCATGGGCATGTGCTATCGATGCTTGATGAGCATTAACCCCACTTGTGTTAAGGTAATCTGAATATTCAAACGGGTGATCATATAGCGAGCTGCTTTTTGCCAAGGTGCGGCATTAGTGGCACAGAGCTTATCAAAATTGTTTGTGTGATGACACGCAAGTGCAATGACGCACCTCAAAATCGAAAGACTGGCCCGGGGAGTGGAGTTATCACCCAAAGTATCACTTTCAAATTCTGTACATGTGGACAAAAGAAACACAAGCAATGTTTCAGCCAATGGACTTCCGGGTATAACATGCAGGTCCATTGGCTGGAACTTTGCTAATCCTTGTGATTGTTATGCTTTGCAATAAATGTGCAATTATTGCTTGGGTGGAATCTCCACTCTGTGGTTGATTTAGTGATAATGCACTCTCAGGGATCAATTTAACTTTAAATTTTCGATTAGCATTGTACATGGAATTTAGAGAAAATGATTAGCAGTTCACACAAATTGATTAGCAATTCCAACAAGAGCTGGACTTTCGTCCGGTGCATACCCCCACATGGTATACCGCCTAGTGTGGGCATACCTGTGACCAACAAATATTATTTATGAATATTCTCATATAGACTGATGACGAATGCACAGATGGATCCAGTATACACCCCCCCCCCCCCCATTTTCTTCGAAAATTTTCACCCATTTCTAAGTCAAATGGTATGGTAAACTGTTTGGTGTTTGGAAGTGTTATGCAATGAGGCAGAAGCCTTTGTCATAGGCAAACTGCATGCCATATTTCACTGAAATCCGATAACCCAAACCCAATATACCCTCCCATTTTCTTCGAAAGTTTTCAACAATTACCAATAATTTCTAAGTCAAAAGGTATGGTAAATTGTTTGGTGTTTGGAAGTTTTATGCAATGAGGCATAATCCTTTGTCATAGGCAAACTGCAGGCCATATTTCACTGAAATCTGATAACCCATACCTGAGATACAGGCAAATAATGTCTATTTCCTACAATTTCTAAGTCAAAAAAAGGGGATAACTCTAAAAAGGAGAATGTGAGAAATATCGTTGAATCCTTTTTTTAAAGCCTATACCATAAGCAGTGTTCATGGCAAATTTCATTGCAACAGAACATTCGATACCCGAGATAAGCTATGATAAATATTCTCGGACGGACTCACACACGAACGGACAGAGAGACGGACGCATGGACGCATGTAATCCAGTATACCCCCATTTTCTTCGAAAGTGGGGGTATAATTACAAGGCAATTATTACTTTTTCCCATTTCCTGATGATATTTGTGATATATTATTATGCAACTTATGCAAAGTTATGTTCCTTTTATAGTACTGTCTGTAACTCATTTATTTATTTATTGATGTTTGAGGTCACATATTTATGCACAATGGCTAATCATGACCGCGACAGTTTTACGGGTGGAGGAAGCCGGAGTACCTGGAGAGAACCACTGAGCAACGACGAGCAGCTGCCAGCTCCCCAACATCGTAACTCCGCACTGCTGCACAGGCAGGGTTAGATTGGTTGAAGACATGCGTATCATCGACGTGCAGTACGCCTTAGTATATGGCGTCATCGTGCCCCCACACAGGCAATGGAGATGAAGTGTCTTCCCCAAGGACACAACGCGGTTTCCGCAGGTGGGATTCGAACTGAGGACCTCTGGGCTTGCAGCCTGCACCTCTACCTACTGAGCCACTGCGCTCCCCCTGTAACTCATTAATTTGATAATAAAATAATGAATATCTGTTATAATTATGTTGTTTTAAGGCCAAAAAAAAATGGAATTGATTCTTGATTGAAATAAATGGCCCGCGTTGGGCCTTTTTATTTGGACCGTCATTGCACAAAAATGGGAAACCAGGAAACTGAAAAGGGCACATTGGTTTTAAGGCCCAAAACCAACAAATAAACAGGTAAAAAGGCACAGGCGTGTGTTAAGTATGAGAGGGGAAAGGTTATAGCCATATTTTCGAGAGGTTGGACGCACACGGCAGGGGATTCAAATGCAAACTTGACTCGGTACTGTGGCGGTACAGGTATCAACTGATTGATGCACTAATCAACAAGAATTAGTTGCAAGTTACGTTTTGCCAATTTGGAATGCAACGGAAATAGGTAAGCTTTCACGAGTTATCACGTGTTGAATAAGATAAAAGAATAAAGGAAAATTATTATTAAAGATTTAAAAACTACTCGCATTTATTTGTTTTTCGTTGTTTGTTTATCACCCCAATGTCTTCATCCCTGTCAAGAAAATCCAACACTCGTTTGTGACAGAAACTTCATAGTTTCAGAATCAGAGCACCATTTGTGCCATAACCTGCACAGTTGTTGTGTTTATGTTGGTTTTTCCCAAACATGACAGGAAAAACCAATATAAATACAACAACTGCGCAGGTTATAGCGCAAATTGTTTTCAAATTGTTGTCCTACATAAGCATTCTTGGTGCTATTGAAACTAATATACACGGCCATAAACGGTAAGTATATTTTCGGGGTGGGAGATTATCACTTACTAATGAAATACAGAAGTCCAAATTTTGCTGACGTTTCGTGAACATAACCAGGGAAAAAGTGGGTAAAACACTGAATGGAATCTGAAATCAGATTTTTAAGAGCAGTTGTGCATCAAGGGAGATTACTCAAAATACACGTGTGTTTCCCAATACGAATGACGTCTTCAATCAGAGTAAACAGAAACAAAGTCTTTACAGGTTGACACGTCCAGCTTATTTTGTGTATTGAGTTGGTCTCAAGAGAATTTTCAGAGAAAGTTAGGTTTTGCTTTATTTCTATTTCATAACTATGTTTCCTTATTAAATGACAATTCATACCTTTGAACACCGCTGGCCACGGCTTGTGTACGGATTTCCATCACATGCAGGTCCGACATCGATAATGTTTGAACGAAAACGATAGAATTTTTCTATTCGCTTTAACTATTCAAGAATATATTTTGTATCGCAAAGCTCTAAAAATGCATTGGAAATTGCGATGCGAATCCGTTTAAATCGAGCCCTGTGCACTCTCCACGTACTGTAATTTACAGATGTTATTTCTTTCTAGCAATTTTGGGACTTTGGAGAAAATTTCCTGAAGTTTGACCAAAGTTAGAGTTAGGTTGGAAATCCCATAAGGTACTATATTAGTAAGAGAAATTTGTTTACTTTAAAATTTACACCTCTACTATTCCATAAATTTAAGTTAAATATACACAAATTATACATCAAAATGAAGGCTGGGAGGTAGAGAACACGAAAAATATATGTAATCAACTCATAAAGTTGACAGCAGGCACCACTGGTTCCTGGAGGTCTGCTACTATATTCGTAACAAAATAATATTTCCAGAGAATAACTTGTGGCCAAATGTGCTTCAGATATCCAATAAAAAAGCTAGGCATTCAAAACACTTTAGGATGCAGCGATAGGACTGCATTTAGTGTTCAAATGATGATCGGAACCAGCCACCATAATTGGCCAATTGTGGGCAATTGGATGACTCCTGCAACAGATTGTTGCCAAGGATTTTGTGATGATTCATAAACCACATTTTATTGTCTTCTGCAATTGTTCAGTTGTTAATGTAAAATGATGTCAATGTTAATGATACCATTCAATGAAGTTGAGTAACAACCACAATGTGTATTCTTAATCTCTCTAGACGCCCCTTTATGAGATATAAAAGTTAAACGACATGTATTGTAATGCTTACAATTGAGCGTACGAGAGGCAATCGCCAGTTCATACTGGAAATGTGAAGGTTGCACGCCACTGACTCAAGTCACAGTAAAATTACCAGTTGCATGCACTTGGGCGGTACATATGGCTCTGAGAGAGTGCGATGTGTACCGCAAAAGTGTGCGCGACTGGTAATCGCGACTGGTATGCGATTGTCGCAAACACACTCAATTGAAAGTATTACTCTGTTAACACTGTAAAATATGTTCAATTTAATGTAGTTCTTGCGAGTCTTCACTTGTCTAATTGTGCTCGGAATAACAATCAGAATCGGCCAATTGTGGCCTCAAATAACCGGTTATCAGTCAGCGTCCATTTTTGGTAATCGGTTGAATGCTAACTGCATTTGGGAAAATAGAGATGAGACGATTAATCGATGTAACATCGGCACTCGGCCGATAAGCGCCCATCAGTTCACCATGGGCACTCGATGGTTCAACATCAGCCCTCGCGGATTGTCTGAAACTCAGTGAAAGTGAAATGGATGATCTGTAATGAACTTTCTTCCCCTTCGTGGGACAACCAGTGGCAAGTGATCGGTACATCACTCGGCTGTTACTGATATCAGGTATGTGATGGTTCATGAAAGAAAAGGCAGAATATTATATTAAAGATTTTGATTGTGTAACTGTGTACCGAGTTGTTTTTTATCCATCATGTGAATACAAACGCTCTTCACTGCCCAAACTGTACTGCTACTACTGCATTCTGCAAAATGTTGCAATATTTCTTTCAACCACGCTCATCGTCTCACTAAATATATAATGGCATTCTTTATTCCCATATCGGACAGATAATTCCTCCATTTTTGTCATCCGTGTTAACTGTGAGAGGTTTGGGTGCTATAAGTTTAATATCGGGCCATTCGGGGTGAGATTAATCAATACGAAGCCACTGAATTTTTCTCATGTTGTGTTGAGCATGTGATAAAAATAGATAATGCAGTGCAACATCATGACTCGTGTGACACAATCCCATATACGGGTTTACCGAAAAGAAACTCCCACTTTAAAACATGTGGTTCCAACGACGGCTTTGATAACTTCTTGACTCAGTTGCTAGCTGTTTATTTTAAATTGAATATATACTGCACTGATGGTGCTTCACTGACATAAAATTAACCCTTTAATGTCTGTTATTTAACTTATTTAAGTGAGTATTAAAAGTCTGTTATCTTCCGGGCTAATGGGGATTAATGGCACGAAAAATAAATTCGGATTACTGTAAATCAGCCAGCTTCGGCAGTAAGCTTGAATAATAAAGAAACCATCTGACATCGAAATTCGGTATCGGCTAATTGTTGTCTAAAATAATCAGCATTCGTCTGATGGGGCATTTTACTAATCGGCTCATTTCTATGGGAAAAGGACAACACTGTCTGAAGTTTTTATTGAAGATGGATTCCATGTTTGACGGACATCTACAAATCACTCGAATTTCCATTCAAAAACAAAATCGGATTTCTACAAAATTTCACCAGGTGTATTGCATGATACCTTGCATGTAATAGGACAACTGTGCAGTCTCTATATAATAATTGTATGCTGTATTAAGGCGATCTTTCTCATTATTTGATTTTAGATGGCATTGTATATGATTGTTTTGTCCGTTCGGTGACCTTGACCGGAAACAGAAATGAACCTACACTGTAAACAAAGACTACAGTTTGGGAATTTACCCCCACATAGATCTGTCGCTGCATTTTGAAGAATTCTGATGTCCTAGCTTTGTTCTTGGATATCTGAAGTACAGCTGACCACAAGTTGTTTGCCTGAACTATTATTTTATTATCAGTTCTGGTACTGCGAGTTGAATGCATATATTTTTCGTGTTCTATACATGATAACCTTCATTTTGGTGTATAATTTGTGCATATTTAATTTCAATTTAAGGAATATCAGAGGTGGGAATTTCAAAGTAAACAAATTTCTCTTACTTATATAGCACCTTAAACAGGTAATTTGGCGGAATTCCAAAGTTTAGGATGACAACTGCAAATCCATTTGTATCAGACATCAGATGAATGATACAGTCAAGTAATGGGGATAACAAGTGTCTATAGCTCAGTATGTTCTCAGAAGGGCATCATTAATCGGTTTGCAGTTCTAAACAATGTGTGCACTATAAATCGAAGAACTGACAAGGTCACTTCAGTTATCTTCATCTGACACTCGAGGAAATCACATAGCAGGACATTCCAGATACCATCCCAGATACCATCATCCTGCACTGACACAAGGAAAATGTCATTCTTCCGAAGGACTGTACGGGGACTGTAACTTATTACCACCAGACATTGTAGAATTGGACACACCTAAAGCCTTTCGGGCCAGGATTGTGTTGCGATAGCACCAGCCGGTCAGTCTCCAATGTACATAAATTTTAAAATTCTGTAAATCTTACAATTTTATCTTATGCAAAATCAGTCAACCAAAACAAACCCAGCTAACTCACTAAAAGAAAATTCTTAAGGCATGCCGCACTATCATACATTGCAAAATCTTCAACATGATGGAGGAGGCAATTAAATGGCAGAAGTCGAGAAGAGTGAGGGGGCATGCAATTACATCAAAACTACATGAACTGTTGAACATGGCGGTTTCAAACAGAACAGATTGGCAATGGGATTCATTTTACCTGACGAAGGTTAACAAAAATATTTTTCCAGCTAACAAGTCAAAACTTGAAAATGTAGCCTTGCACCAATTCGTTTTAATTTTTTCATCCAAAGATCAATCAATGTTTATATCACGACAATAGGTGATAACTTGCAAAACCTACCGAAATCTGGAAAAGTGGGTTGTGACCACTTGGGTACCAATGAAAAGAGTGTTATTGCGTTATTTGCGTTTGGAGATTTGAATAATAAATATTGCCAGCGTGCTTTTTCTCTTTCTAGATTCAATTTTTAGAAAGCCGCCAGCACAAATTTCTACTGGGCCCGCAAAATTGAACTCAACTCTCTCCCGCCATATTTACAGTTTGCAGGAAAAAATTCAGCCGGCGGAGTAACTCTAAATAACAATTATCCCCCAACACAAATCAAATCAACAAGTAGTATTTACCAACACAACTATGTCTTAAGTTTTGATAAATCACAAACTAGTGCTTAGTTTTCCAAATGAAAAGCGGAACTATATATTTACCAATATTAACCCTTCGCATAAATGCACATGCTATCAAATTACCTCCCTTCACCGTGCCTTTATCTGTCGTTCCCAATTCTTTCGTCCACTCAATACGAGAAAAAGAAGAAAATCCAAATTTTCTAAAGCACGCACAGTCGTACAAGTGTTAAATATGATGGTCGATTAACGGATTGTTAGGGCTCATATATGAGAAACTTTCATTTGGTTTGACAGCGAAATAGTGTTCCGATATGACGAGAAAACAGCTAGGCTCTAAATCCTCTGATACCACAGTGACAATCCTTAATATGCATTCAATTTTATGGACTCAAGCAGAGCCCATACCACACCATGAAGTAAGAGATAAGAGGAGCTGGGACTGTCAACTCCCATTCCAAGAGACCCCCACCTCCCCCGCTTTCTGATCTGCTGGACGACGGCCGGGCGAGTTGCGAGTTGGGGAAGAAAAGTGCCTCATTTGATTTATTTATTTATTTATTGGTGTTTAAGGTCCCATATTTCTGCACTATGGCTAATCATGACCACAACAGTTTTTTGGGTGGAGGAAGCCGGAGAGAACCACCGAGCGACATCGAACAACTGTCAGCTTTCCAACATACTAACTCCACACAAGCAGGGTTAGCACTGGTTGAAGACAAATGCAACATCGACGTGCAGTACGCCTTAGTACACAACGCCACCGCGGGCAATGGGGTGAAGTGTATTGCGCACGGACACAACGCGGTTGCCGCAGAAGGGATTCGAATCGACGACCTCTTGGCTTGCAGCCTGCACCTCCACCTACTGAGCCACCGCGCCTCGCCTTGTGTGATATCAGAAAAGACTAGCCAATATCTTCACAGCAGAGCATACTCAAACAGAAGACAAAATAAAAGAAAAAATAATCTGTCGAGCATGTGCCACATACCAATTACCGTGCTTAACCACTTACCTAACACGAAAGGCAGACGAATTTAAGGTATAGCTTAAGAACCCCCATTGGAACGAACTCGTTCCAATGGGATCGGGTCGTTTCGTCCCCGGGACGTTTCGTCCCCGGGACGATTCGTCCCCTATTAGTGGGACGTTTCGTCCCCGGGACTATTCGTCCCCAATGCAAATTCCTGTAAAGGATGAGTGTTATAAATAACTAACAGTGGTATATTTCATTGATATAACTTTATTTGCTTTCCAAACGTTAATTGTTAGATATTTTTAATCAATTATTTTTTACTCACCTTACTCACATTTCTGTTTCTGATGTAGGTTCATATGTATAGGTGGCTTTGCAAAACCCAGAATTATGACAATTTTTGCAATTAAAATAAATAATGCAGATAGATTTTTTTGCCTCATTGTAAATCTTTTGTGGGATACCAGTGCTGCATGTTCGGTGCTGCCAGCGTCCACAACGATCACGATCAATAGCTTGTTGTCTCGGTTTTACATTCCTTCCACATTCAAGGCATGGGTATTCTGCCGTGGGCGCTAATCTCAAGTTGTAAGCCATTTCGAGATAGACCGAGGAGGAATCGGATCGTCCCCCATATATGATGAATGAAAAGTTTTAGCGCCGAAGACGCGCAGGGACGATGTGGGATTTACAAATCCCTTGCGACCCGGTTAACCTTATTTTATTTCACTTGGATCACACAGGCCTAGCACTATCCTCGAGTGTTAATGAAAACATACTGATAATTATTATACTGGCATCAGTGAGATGCATTCTTCTTGAACGCTTATGAAAACAATGTATGATAGAACAATTAAAAAAACATTTCTTGAGGCACCGACTTATCAGTGAGATCTATTATCATTGAGTGGTTATAAAAACTCCAAAATCATTGTTTGTATTATAGTCTGCTGATATGATATCTAATTATGCATAAAATTCAACCCCGATGCCATATGAGTGACCATCATTGGTTAGGAGCAGATGCTTCCCTCATTTATGAAAAAAAAAATCCAATCCCATATCTTCTGAATAATTTGGTATTGAAGTGGGACGTTTCGTCCCCAACTGGGGACGAAACGTCCCACCCTGTCACGGGGACGAAACGTCCCACCAGGTAGGGGACGAAACGTCCCGGGGACGAAACGACCTGGACCCCGTTCCAATGATGGGTCATAAAGTATATTTTTTAGACAAAAAATAATGCAAAATGAATGGTGATTTTTGTGAATAGTGATTCCTGTTTTTCAGTTAGTTTTAACAATATTTTTATTCAATAAGTGTTATTTGTTACATAATAGAGACATCAGTGTATTATCAACTCAAAAATAAATAGACAGTAAGGCAATATAACACAATAAGCATTTGCATGGTACAAGGTAAATGAGGGATTTGACAAAAAGCATGTAGCTTATGTTGGTCATCTCCCAAACCTAGTCATAGACAACTTCAGAAAGGTGGTATAAAAGAGTGTATTGAATGCATGTTTTGCCGTAGGCCTGCCCCCGAACCAGGGAAGTTCGGGTCTTCTTCTTCTTGGTGGTCCCCGGAAGGGGTCGTTGTTGTTTTCGTCCAAAAAGTCCAACCAAACAGTGACAGCCTGAGGCAGATTATACTTGCCAGTGATGGCCATCACCCATCACTCATAATCATCCTCGAAGCGGCAGACTATACTTGCCCGAAAATCCAGATCGACTGCACCCTCGGGGAGAGGTAGTACCTTTATGAGAGGACCCAACCTCTCACACTGGTCCTCACCCGAGGGTTCAACCGACATCAGCCAAGAGACCATCACAACGCGTCCGGGGACACCGGCCGAGTACCCGAAGCAGTTCCTCCTTCAAGACGCCTAGACATGTGAGAACGAATCACCTACAGTCAACGAGGGTCGAAAGGGGCTCGTCCCTCATACCGTCCCTGCGCGCCTTCGGCGCGCGAAATCATTCCTTTCCAGATTTCATGTTTTGCAGTATTGGTCTCGTGGCCACCTTTGTTCTTTAATCAGCATCCCGGTACCAAAACAATTCTGCGGAGCTCGAGTAGTCTAAAATTCTGAGTCGTGAGGTAGGAGAACCATGTCAGAAAGTTCTGAGAGTGAAGAGCCAGACCCCAACACGGCAATACATCATATTGTTTAAACCTTGTTTGTGTACAAAGAGATGTGGAAAGTAGCGAAGGAAAGCAAGAAGAGTACAGATCATAGAAAGCCAGCTTTAGAACACGACAAAGTGCTTTTAGATTCACGACAGTCGTTTGTGGGGCAGCTTATATATACACCCAAATAAGCGGCAATGAAGAGGACAGCATTTTGTTGGATGCTACAAGAAGGGAAATTGAAGAGGGACAAAGCAGATAATCCCCCTAGTGGAGTTAGAAGGTAAGGTTATTTATTTGTATTTGGCAGTCATCTGAAACGTCCACTTGATAGAATAAAATTATGCACGTCTTCAAACAGTAGACAATTCTATGAAGTACTCAAAAGCTCTGATCCAAAAAAGTGTTGATATGTCGACGGGGAATGGGATTAGATTGATTACTATCTCGAATGTTTGAATATATAGGACAGAGTAGAAGGAAATGATCTGGCGTCTCTTCCATATCATATTGGCAGGAAGAGGTGAGAGAGAGGTGACTGGCAAATAATGAGAATTGAGGTTACTACAAACTAGTTTCAACCTACAATGGTATATTTGGGTTGTTCGAGATTTTGACCAGCAATAAAACTTGAGAGGGCGTTGACTTCCCGTGTTTAGATACATTTTGAAATTAGTAAGTGAAGAGTTGTCATGGACGGGAAGAGGCAGTTGGTTCCATTGGTCAGTGGTGCTTGGAATGAATGATGACTGATACAGCTGCGTTCTACAGAATGGGATTCTGTGGTTATGACTTGACCGGAGGTTACGCGTGAAATTCGACGACGAGATGAATGGAGGGACTTTGTTGGAAATATATGGAGGCGACATGCGATGATACATTTTAAAGAATTCTAACAATTTGTGTTTTCTGTGTCTTTCATATAGGGGATCCCAACGAGTTTCGGAGTAAAGTAAAGCTTTACTACAACTGGCTGTAGCCCCTGTAATTATCCTCGCGACTGCAATCTGGATTTTTTCTAATTCTTCGACTTTGGTTGCTGTGCAATTGCCCCAGACAACGGCGGCGTATTCTAGCAGGGGCCTAATAAATGCAAAATATATCCTATCTAGAACGCTGCGATCGAGCTTGAATTTCTGCTTTCTCAACAGATCTAAACGAGTCCAAGCTTTAGAGCAAATATGGTCAATATGGTCGTTCCGGGTGTATGTGGTGTTTAATATGACTCTTAAGTGTTTGTGACTACTGACTTCGGTTATTTTTGTACTACGTAAAAAGAGTGGTGGATGAGTGGTAGATTCACTTTCTCGTGTTATAAGCATACTCTCTGTTTTGAGGGGGGTGAACTCAACCAGCCATGCATTGGCCCAATGTTCAATTGTCGCCAAATCATGATTGATTAGGATCGAAGCTTGCTCTGGGTTCTCAACAATTAAGTACAGGGAAGTGTCATCTGCAACGAGGCGCATGTTGCTAAGTAAATTTTCATTTATGTCGTTGATGTATATTCAGAAGAGTAGGGGACCGAGTATCGAACCTTGCGGTACGCCAGTATTAATGGGTCTTTATGGTGAGGCATCAGACCCTATCACAACCCGTTGTGACCTATTCGAAAGGTAGGATTTCAAAAATAAGAGTAATGCACCTGAGATACCAATTTGCTTCGGCTTGTGAATAAGACCTTCATGCAACACTTTATCGAATACCATGCTGACATCACAGAAAAGTACCCATATCTCTTTGCCTTCGTCGAATGCTCGATTTAATTCGTCATAGATGTCGGTCAACTGAAGGACTGTTTTTCCGTTACGTTGAGTAAAGGGTTAACCCAGAGGCATAACCTGGCTAAATGAAGTGTGGGTGGTACAAAATATTGTTATGTTGTCATTGGTAGCACAAACATATTTTACACCACTTCGTCTCACCCGCGCTGACCCCGTACTGGACTAAAAATATGTAGATGGTGGTCGATAGTCTTTTCTTTGCGTAAATTATCATGCCAATTGGAACACCCTGAATACCTTTGAAGGTTCAGGTGCCCAGAAAGTGAGGAAATAACTAGCAAAATGAACTAAGACATATCAGTTAGAGAGTACATATGAACCAGTTTTAGGGATTTCAGACTTATATAAGGTTGACATTTTTCCGGCAAGGGTGTGTGGGCCCCTTCCCACCCCACTCCTGGTTACACATTAACCATTTGGACGCCGAGTACCTAAATCAGATCGTCATATGTAAAATTAGTGACAGTACGCTTTTAATTTGTAAGGAGGTTCAGGAATAATTTAACCCTTTACCTAACGTAACGGCCAAAACCGGTCAGCGCTATTCTCTAAAATCGCCAATTAATTTTCATTATTTTTTTCATTTTTTGGCTCAAAAACATAGGTTATGACCACTCATTGGAACGAGCTCGTCGAGCTCGTTCCAATGAGTGGTCATAACCTATGTTTTTGAGACAAAAAATGAAAAAAATTAGTTATTCAAGAATTTTTTTGCAAGTGTCGTCTTCTTTTCGTGTTAGGTAAAGGGTTAATATTACAGACCAATATAGGCTGTCGGATTACTTTATACTACCCCTAGGCCTACCTAAAATTGTTAGTTATAGTGTTTGCTTATATGCCCCATAGAGTTTTTTTTTACTCGGATTAAAACTCATGCACACTCAGAGGCGCCGCGAATATGACCGTTTATAAACCTGATTTGTCCTGACTGCGTAAGTAGTAAGGGGTGACACTATGGCGACCTGATTTAACACTGAAATCACCATAGACATTTGTTCGCCAGGGAAAAATCACGATCATATATACTATGGTGAACTGATTTAACACTGAAAATTCTCACAGGGTTTTGAATTGTTTGAAAAATTTGTGTCGTGTGTACTTGGGCGATTTAACACTGAAAATTCCCACAGACATTTTTTCGCCAGAGTGCCATCGGCCTATGGCACTCTGGCGAAAAAAATGTCTATGAGAATTTCAGTGTTAAATCAGTTCGCCATAGTACACACGATCCTGATTTTTCTATGGCAGACAATTGTCTATGGAGATTTCAGTGTTAAATTAGGTCGCCACAGTGTCATTCCTTACTATTTGCGTAGGAACTGTAGGCACAGGAACACGTGCCCCCAACTCTTTCCAGAAATAGTTGAGAGAGAGAGAGAGAGAGAGAGAGAGAGGTGAATTTAGGGTAACACCATCTTTACCAACCCGCCATTGCCAGTGAGACTACTTACCGAGAACAGAACAAAAGAAATAATATTTAAAGATGAAAATAAATCTTTATTGCTAGCATATAGATACTCTATTTATGTAAAAAACGAAACAATTTTAAACCAGCCATGTATATGATGAAGGGGGTGATTTATGAATCCCCGCATTCGGTGCCGAACCGAGAAGAGACGCCTAACCGAGAACTACACCAAATAAAATTTAGTTTAAACAATATTTATTTCCATTTCTCAAAATCATATACAGTTATATCAGTTGTAGTAAGTGTGGATCCAACAGTAAGGTGTAAGTGTATACGAGGTTGTTTCCACCAGTAGAACACTTGAACATAATACAGTCGAGAAGACAGGTGCACATACAATCAAACCCTATATTGGTGAATTATTAATTACACTTTCAAGTTATAGTTATGATTTGATAGTAGGTTTGGTAAAGGGGGGAAATAAGAGATAATTGTATGTGTTGTTAACTAAATAATGAAGATAAGAAAAAAGGGAAGAAATGGTAGAAAGGGATTTTTGTTTAAATGGGAGTTAATAACTGCATGCTGCTGAATCACCTCCGTTCCGTACTTTATTCAATTGAGGCATCTGGATAAGTGTTGGTTTTTACGATAGTTTTTATTAGTTAAGTAACTTTCAGTAATGTTTATCAGAAAGCATTGACTGCTGACTCAGGATAGAAACATAAGAATTAGAATGCCAGAATGAGACAATAGTATTGTAAAGAACTGTTTTCATTGGTTGTTTGTTTTTGGGGAGGTCACGTGACCTTCTTTGTTATATAAATAGGGCGTGCGCTTTCCCGCTTGAGGAGAAGCGACGTGACTACGAGAGAAAGTGGAAGCTCTGTACTGAATAGTGATATATATATAAAATTGATTAATCTGGTTCAGAGGTAATTTTTCTTTGCATGTTGTCGTCCATTAGTCCCGTTCGCGTCACAACGCGGTTAGTCCCGTCCAAAGCGTATTGGTGACTATTTTAATACATCCGTCCCACTCTCATCGTGAGAACCCTAGGTAACAAGAACTTTACAATTGGCGGCAGCGGTGGGACGGTGAGTGTAAATCGTGAGACGGAATATTGGGGAAGGAGACGCCATGACAGACAAGACGCCGGGAAAGCCGAACGCCAGTACACCTGTAGATGTAGTGGATGCATCCAAGTTACAAACTCCATTGCACTTTCAAAGGAGATGGTTTGACAGCAGTCAAGACGACGTCGGCATCATGATACAAACGGGAAAGGGGACGCAGAAGCCAGCCAGAGGTAATTGGAGGGACACGTCAGGCTATGCTAGCGTCACGCTAGGCAACCAGTATGATGATGACGAAGCGATAGATTACACGACCAGCGTCAAACGACCGGGACGCTTAGAGAAAATAGTTGGGGAATCCACAGAAACGATGAGACGACGAGACGAGCAAGAGGATGCACAGGCGTCAAACAAAGGTTGTGACGACAAAACAAGAGACAAAGTAGGCCTACATGTGTCACCGGGAGCAACATTAGCAGCAAAGATGCAGAACACAATCCAACAGACGACACAAGGAAATGGACCGTACCGTCACGCTAAGCCGCGTTTTACGCCGGATAGATACAATGGCAAAACGGCATGGATAGATTACAAGGCTCATTTCGAATCATGTGCAAGAATAAATGAATGGACGCCTGGAGAGAAGGGGCGGTATCTTGCGGCGTCTCTAGCAGGTGACGCACAGCAGATACTGGGCGAAGTGAGTGGGGACGACGTCACCTATGATGATTTGGTGTGCCGTCTCAGTGAGCGTTATGGGCCAGGCGGACAGGCTGAGTTATACCTGTCAGAGTTGCGGAATAGACTGAGACGCGACGATGAGTCAGTACAAGAGCTTGGAGCTGCAATCAGGCGTCTCACATCTTTGGCTTATCCAGAACTACCGGTGTCCGCCAAGGACAGGCTTGCTAAAGGACATTTTATAGACGCCGTCACGGATGCTGACCTGCGCGTAAGGGTGTTTCAAGCCAAACCTAAGACGCTAGATGAAGCCATCCGGGTTACATTAGAGATTGAATCATTTTCCAGGACGGACAGACAGCGGGTTGGAAACAGGAAATTCGTGAGATCCGCTGTGACGTCGGGGTATGAAGGAGAGATAGCGGTAGAAGAACAGAAGGGAAGGGAACTAACGGAACTGAAGGAAAGAATGGACGAAATAACAAACGAGACGCATAGAAATATGGAATCTCTGAGGAGTCAGATGGAGAGTGTTCAGCAGCTTTTAAGTAATGTGAACGAACAACTGAGCAAAAGGAGTCCCGAAGCACAACAAATACCAAGGGAGACGCAAAGAAGGCGATGCTATAGCTGCGGCAGTGCAACCCATTTTAAGAGGGACTGCCCAAACAGACAAGCCAATGGGTCAGGAAATGGGCGTCGATCGGACGGCGGGACCCAAGTTCGATCGCAGATGGAGGGTCCAAACATGTAAAGAAGGACGGGACGGAAAAATGGGAGGCTCATGCTAACGAGACGGGAGGAGATTTGTCTACAGGTCTTTATGTGGCAGCTGCAATAGGTTCAGCATCCGTCAATCTATTGGTAGATACAGGAGCGTCCGTCACAATCATATCTGAGAGAATATACGACCAACATTTACGGAAAAGAGGTGTAGAATTGGAAGAAAACGGGGTTAAAGTTACGATGGCGGACGGACAAGGTTTATTTATACTGGGAAAGTGTCAACTGGGAATTATAATTGGAAGGCGTGAAAGACAAGCAAAAGTATTCGTAGCAAGAATAACAGGGGACGGCGTCCTTGGTATGGATTTTCTGAAAGCTACGAACTGCCAAGTCGACTTAAAGAAGTTGTGTTTGAAGTTGGACGATGAGATCATAAGTTGTGTCGACGTGAACCAGAACAAGTTTGTATGCTGTCGTGTGACGGCGCAGGCGACAGTGGCCGTCCCAGCAGGCCATGAGATAGTTATCCCAGGTTGTCTTAAGCTACGTGACGGAATGACTAAATTAGGAGTGATAGAAGGGACGAACAACACGAAATTATTGGAAAAAGGGTTACTTATAGGGAGGATGCTAGTAGACACAGAGGCAGATACGGTGCCCATTCGGGTATTCAATTCGAATAGTGACTGTGTCCTGGTACACAAAGGTACGACAATTGGAATGGCAAATCCAATCTTAGAGCCTAATTTAGAACCAGTTAAAATACCCCTGGAAGATCAAGAGCTAACAGGCACGCTACCATACGGTATACCGGTGCACTTACAAGATTTGTATGATCGGTCTGTAGGGTCATTAACGGACAGACAGCGAGATGAAATGAGGGAATTCATAGTCCGTAATTCAGATGTGTTTTCCAAGGATGACAATGACCTGGGACGAACGGGTCTAGTAAAGCATTCTGTAGTGACGACAGATGAAATACCGATAAAACAACGACCTAGACGGCTGCCATTTTTCAGACGCAATGAAGCGCAAACTCTTATAAAGGATATGCTGGAACGAGGCGTAATTGAGCCCTCCAACAGCCCATGGGCGGCACCTATAGTGTTGGTCCAGAAGAAGGACGGTGGGGTACGGCTTTGCGTCGACTACAGGCGCTTAAACAAAAAAACCATCAAAGATGCCTACCCCATGCCGAGAATCGACGATTCTCTTGAATCTCTAGGCAGAGCAACATGGTTTTCCACATTGGATTTACTGTCGGGCTATCATCAAGTGGAACTTGACAAGGAAGCTAAATTGAAATCAGCGTTTACCACGAATGCTGGACTATTCCATTGGAATGTAATGGCAATGGGGATGGCAAACTCCGCTACCACGTTTCAGAGACTCATGGAGTCGGTGTTGGCCGGGTTGCAGCCGGAGATATGCCTCGTATATCTAGATGACATCATTGTCTGTGGCACGTCATTCATAAATCAGTTGGAAAGGTTGCAAATAGTGCTCAACAGGATGAGAAACGCTGGATTGAAACTAAAACCGAGCAAATGTCATCTTTTTCGGAGACAGGTCTCCTATTTGGGTCATGTGGTCTCTGATAAAGGTATATCAACAGACCCGGCTAAAGTCAATGTTGTGAGGAATTGGCCAGCCCCACGGAGTGTGAAGGAAGTGAGAAGTTTTTTAGGTTTGGCCTCGTATTATAGAAGGTACATAAAGGGGTTTTCTGACATAGCCAAAGCGCTGCATGTGCTAACAGAGAAAGGGCACACTTTTCGGTGGAATCAGCAGTGTGAACAAGCATTCGCCGAGCTGAAGCGGAGGTTGATAGAGGCGCCGATTTTAGGATACCCAAGAGAAGAAGGGGAATTTGTCATTGACACGGACGCAAGCAACAACGCCATAGGCGCTGTGCTTTCCCAAAAGCAGGACGGCGATGAGAGGGTGATCGCTTATGCAAGCAAATGTTTGTCGAAGACAGAGAAGAACTACTGTACGACCCGGAGAGAGCTGCTGGCTATTGTCTATTTTTTGAAGTACTTCCGGCATTATTTACTGGGAAAGAAATTTACGGTGAGATCAGACCACGGATCGTTGCAATGGGTAATGAATTTCAAGGAGCCGGAAGGACAAGTAGCCAGGTGGCTTGAAGCTTTGAGTGCTTTCGATTTTACAGTACAGCACAGACCGGGGAAGCGACATAATAATGCTGACGCATTGTCGCGTCGACCGTGCCGGCAATGTGGTCGAACAGATGAGTTGCCTGAACAAAGACTTGATAAAGCAGAGGTTGTAGAAGTCGGGAAGAGGAGCGCTAAGGCGAATGTGATTTCTATCAGCCCTAATTGGGATAGACAGGAGATGGCGCATGCGCAGAAGACGGATGCTGACTTGAAACATATGGTTCTATGGAAGATGGAAGCGCCAAATAGACCGGACTGGAGTGTGGTTAGTCCACTCTCCAAAGCAGTTAAAAGTTATTGGTCCCAATGGGATAGTATAGAGTTGAGGGACGGCGTCCTGTACAGGCGGTACGAATCGGCGAAAGGGGATAGTGTCGTGTGGCAGTTGCTGTTGCCAGCATGTTATAGAGAGGAATGTTTGAAGCAGCTCCATGAAACTAGAATGGCAGGGCATTTGGGTTTTTGGAAGACACTCGGCAAAGCCAGGCAGAGATATTTCTGGTACGGTCTCCACAGAGATGTTAAACTGCAATGCAGAAAGTGTGTAAACTGTCAGCGGCGCAAGTACGGGGGTCGGAAACGACGTGCCACTTTGCAGCAACAAACAGCTGGTTGCACAGGGGAGAGGATAGCCGTAGATGTGATGGGTCCTTTGCCCGCGACTCTCCAAGGCAACAAGTTTGTGTTAGTCGTGGGGGACTACTTTACAAAATGGGTAGAAGCGTATGCTATCCCCAATCAGGAGACGACTACCATAGCGGATAAGCTAGTAAAGGAGTATATATGCCGATTTGGAGTGCCCCGTGAGCTACATTCTGATCAAGGACGGAATTTCGAATCGGCTGTATTTAAGGAAGTATGCAGTATGTTAGGGATGACCAAAACACGGACCACTCCGTATCATCCACAGTCAGACGGAATGATTGAAAGGTTCAATCGAACATTGGAGAGCATGTTATCATTAGCGGTCGACAAGAGTCAAAAAGACTGGGATGAGCAGTTGCCATTTCTAATGATGGCGTACAGAAGTTCTGCCCAGTCATCCGCAGGGGAAACTCCTAATGCAATGATGCTGGGGAGAGAAGTTCAGCTTCCGATAGACCTTAGCTATGAAACACCGCCTGGATTTCATACTGAAGTTACAGAGTATGCTCAAATGCTGCGAGATAGGATACAGAGAAACCATGATACTGCACGGGAATACCTCAAGGGAACAATGCTGCGTCAAAAATGGGTGTACGACCGTTTAGCGCATGGCAATTCGTTTCGAGTGGGCGATGCCGTTTGGTTGTACAATCCAGCAAAGAAAAAGGGACGCTCGCCAAAATTACACTGCCATTGGGAAGGGCCATTCTTTGTGAAGCACCGCCTTAATGATACGGTGTATAGGGTGCAAAGGAAACCGAAATCGGAGCCCAAAGTAGTACATTTTGACCGCCTTAAACCATTTGTAGGTGAATGCGACAATGATTGGGTGAAGGCTAGTCCTGAGGCTACTGTAGATGTAGGGATCCAGACTGACGGTGGGGTAATACTCCTATGAGGGGAGCGAGTCCAGCAGAGGTGTCTAGCGAGTCCATGGAAGTAGTAGTCCAAGGGGTTGCCGACAAATCATCACGGGTTGATAGGGCAGGGGAGGTAATAATAGAAATGCCGGTTGAAGACGATGATGTAGAGGCTGAGGGTGTTATTACGAATTTTGGGCCCGGTGTGATGGAGCAACCCCCTAGAACCCGTAGACCACCAAAACGCTTTGGTTGGGACTAGATACTAGATACTATTCCTTACTATGAGTACTACTTTGTCGATATTCGCGTCAAATTCGTTGACCCAATTGGATCTGAGACGTAGTCTGATGTATTTTTATAAATTTCAGTTATGGCTAGAGTGAAGCAAGTGGCAAGGAAAGAGAGGTCTTCCCCGTATAAGAAGGCGAGAAAAGAGAGAAGCAAGGATGACAGGCGCGGCGGAGATCGAGACGACGGTTCACTATTGAAGTGTAACACGTGTGGAAAGAAGTACGACAATCCGACTTCCTTACGTAGGCATGTGTACGATTGCCATTCTGGATGCCGGTATGCGTGCCCAGAGAGTCCTGAGAGACAGTTTTCACGTCGGTACGATTTAGAGAGGCATCGTGGACTTAAGCATGAAAGTAATGGGAGTGAGGGTAGTAAAACGGTACAAGCTAAAGTGTCATCCGAGTGTGTGTCCACCGTCACCACTGTCGGTGCAGTCGGGCGTAGTGCGTCTGTTATGTCATCTGTGTCGTGCGCTAGTGCTTTGTCGTTGTCGTCATCTTCGTCCAGCCAGTCGTCGCGTTCTGTGGTACGCGAGAAGGATCCTTGTACCGTTGCAGTTCGCCCGTCCTCTGTTTGTGCCGATGCTTCTGATGAACGTGAAGTTTCTCGTCCTGTAGCTTCTGTACCGTCCAGCGAAGGGTGCACACGGGTACGCGAGAGGTTGATTCAGGAGTTCTTTCGGGGTGATATTTGTGTAAAGACTGTCACGACAGAGTGGGAGAAACTTTTATAAACAGTAAGACTTTGCTGACTTAAATTTTAGTGAACGCGGGACGCGTTGCTCCCTAGGAGGGGGCATTGTAAAGAACTGTTTTCATTGGTTGTTTGTTTTTGGGGAGGTCACGTGACCTTCTTTGTTATATAAATAGGGCGTGCGCTTTCCCGCTTGAGGAGAAGCGACGTGACTACGAGAGAAAGTGGAAGCTCTGTACTGAATAGTGATATATATATAAAATTGATTAATCTGGTTCAGAGGTAATTTTTCTTTGCATGTTGTCATCCATTAGTCCCGTTCGCGTCACAACGCGGTTAGTCCCGTCCAAAGCGTATTGGTGACTATTTTAATACATCCGTCCCACTCTCATCGTGAGAACCCTAGGTAACAAGAACTTTACAGTATTCAAATAGGCACGTGCATTTACGTAGGAGAGAAGTTTCACGAATTTCAAAAAACTAAATGTATTTTTCTACCATTTGCAGTGCAGTCAAGAACTACAATCCAGCCAATACAGGTCCAAAGGACACATAGTATAACTCTCACACGGTCAGGTAGAATTAGGTATTCTGTGATAGATCAAAACTAACAGACATTTGTATGTAAAGTATCAGGAATGGAGTGGTTCAGAAAACCAGCTAGTATTTAACTGGAGAAGTACAGCACGTGGAGAATGAATTGCAACCAAACCAGCCACAGAGCGGAACTCTCATCCAATGTATCACTTTAAGTTCTGTACATTACGACATGCAACACAAGCAATACTCCCGCCAACGGGACTGCTGATCCGTGGTCTTCAAGTAAGTATAGTCTGCCACTTAATTACGTTGTGGATTAGGCCTTCATCGACAAGTATAGTCTGTCTTGGGCTCTGTAGCTGGCGTAAACGGATTTTGACGGATATTGAACGAAACCCTAAAACGAACCTTATCAAGGTGCCACCAACCTGAACATTCCTGGTTCAGCAACAGGCCTGCTATTTCTTATTGGGCGTGAACCTGGAGTGCACTGAAGGAGCGCTTTACAAAAAACTGGCCAAGAAAGCGGGACGCAGAACCAACGATCCCAGGGAGTGTTGTTAACCAATATAGGCTGGGCCAGGGAGGGGATCGTTGGTTCTGCGTCCCGCTTTCTTGGCCAGTTTTAGAGTGAATGATGTGCTAAGCAATAACGGTTATTGAGTTGCCATAGCGGTTACTGAAATCCATATCGGTTAGTGGGGAAAAAGGTAGAGGCGGGAAGGATAGTTTAAAAAAACTTAAGTTAAAACAGCAACAGATAGAGGAGAGGAGGAAGTGTGTGTTTGTATAGTTGGCTGTCTTTTAGGATGATGTCTTTGTCATGTGTGTTTTGCAGGCTGTGTAGATCTGCCGCTAGATAGGTGTTGGCGCTATCACTGACAAGTATAGTCTGCCCCATACTCTTCTGTTGTTGGTTGTTGGCTGTTTTGACGTTGCTTTGTGGTCGGTCTGTGAGTGTGATGGTCGGGGCCTTTTTCTTCCGTTGTATCTGCTCTGGTTCGTTTGTGGTGGTCTGTGAGGTATAAAATGATTAGTGCGCCCCCCCCCCCCCCCCCCACACACACACACACTCACTTTATCTGTCTGGAATCTGTTCTTATCTTGTATGTCTCAGGCTGTGTGACTGTGTGGTTGGCTGTTTTGGTGTGGTTGTCTCTTTGTCTTGTGTATTGTTTCAGGCAAGTTTAGTCTGCCACAAGATAAAGGTTGGAGCTATCACTGGCAAGTATAGACTGCCTCAAGCTCCTCTGTTGGCTGATGGTGGCTGCTCATGGCCGTTTGGGGTATAGGGTAGCCGGGGGCTGTTTCTACCGTTGTATCTGTTCGGGTTCCTTTGTGGTGGTCTGTGAATATGGCATGGTTGAAAATAGAGAGGTGCGAAATGATTAATGCCTCCCCCACCCTCCTCTTTCTTTCTGGCGTCTGTTCTTGTCTTGTATGTTTCAGGCAAGTATAATCTGCCACTGGATAATGTGTTGGAGCTACCACTGGCAAGTATAGTTTGCCTCAAGCTCTTCTGTTGGTGGTTAATGGATGGTTTCAGTGTTGTTGGTAATCGGTATTGATGTTGGGTGGTCGGTCGTCTGGTTCTGTTTGTCTACTTTGGTTCTCTTGTGATGGTCTGTGCTGTGTGCCTTGATTTTCTGAAAGTAGGTAGTTAAAGAAATGATTAGTGGGAGCCCCCTCCTGTCTCTTTTGTGTCTGTTCTTGTCTTGAGATGTGTTCAGGCAAGTATAGTCGGCCGCTTAGTAGTTTGGTGGAGCTGTCATTGGCTAGTATAGTCTGCTTCAAGCTTTTCCGGTGTTCTGAGTCTGCTGGTGAAGGTTCTTGTGAGCTGTAGTGGTGTAAGGTGTAGGGTCCGTCTGCTGGTTTGTTTGTCTGACGCTGTGACTGAAAATATAAAGCTGTAGGCATGGTTAGTCGAGTTCTCCCCTTCCCTCCCTCGAGTTTGCTTCTTGTTGAGGGGGGTGTGGGGGGTAGTCTTCCCAAGCCCTTTTCCACGAGAAGCAGACGGTTTTTGCAGATGAGATTCCTGTATGTCTAGAGTTTACCTCTGCCCTGGAGACACATGCCCTGGCCCCTCACTGGAGCGAGCTCGTAGAGCTCTCTTCAGTGCGGCCCCATAGGCTGTGCTGCCGAGGCAGAAGACGAAGTTATTTTTATTTGTTTTTGAGCCGGATCGCAGTAGCGGGAGGAGAACAGGTTTTCGGGGGTGTTTCTTTCCTGTTTGTTCCTCCGCTAAGATTCGTGTTTGAGTTTGCAGTTTTAGTTATTTTGAGTTACTTTGATTGGGGTCGGTGCAGATGAGAACAGGCTTTCACAAATAGCCACACTCGGGGGTGTTTCTTTCCTGTATGTTCCTCCGCTGAGATTCTTATTTGAATTTTACCGTTTTAGTTATTTTGGCTTGCTTTAGGGAGGGCGAAGAACAGGCTTACACAAAATACCACACCCGGGGTGTTTCTTTTCTATTTGTTCCCCCGGGGTTTGGTTCCTACTTGAGTTGATCGGTCGGGGGCATTTTTTAGGTCTTTGTTTACTGGCGCAGAGCTCCCCTAGTTCTGTTATTATTTTGCTGTCCTTGAAGCGATCCCGGTTTTTGGCCGCAAGCGTGGCTAGGCGGTCTTTGATGCTTGGGATTTTGGCCCTTTCGTGGAGTAGTTTGATGGGGGGTGTCGTATGGGGTTTGGAGGGCTACTCGAAGTGCTTGATTCTATACTCTTTGCAGTCTGACAATGTTGCTTTTACGGGTTTCAGACAGGACAAGTGCCCCGTATTTAATTACCTGTCGCACGTATAGGCTTTGTAAAGTTTGAGTAGGACAGCTTTGTTCCCCTTAGCATCTTTAGTAAGTTTATTCGTTTGGTTGCTCAAGTGGCGATGTTATTGGTATGTTTAGTAAAGGTGAGTCTCGAGTCGAGGGTGACACCCAGGAATTTTGCTTCGGTGCACTTCGGCAGGATTTTGCCTTTTAGTTGGAGATCGAAGTTGCGGTTTTTGGTCCTGCGGGTGAAGGTTATTCTTTGGGGCTTGTTTACGTTTAGTTTCATTCTCCATTTGTCGCGCCAGTGTTCAAGGTCGACTAGTGCGCTTTGGGGTGATTTTGAAGGGGTAGGGGGTGTGGGTGGGAGTCCCATAGCCATTTGTCGTCCGCGAATTGTGAGATTTGGACACGTTCTGAGATGATATTCAGGTCAGTTACGTAGATTATGAACAGGAGGGGGCTGAGTACGGACCCATGGGGCGTGCCGACAATGAGTGGAATGCTTTTGGACGTTTCTCTGTTGACTTACTTTGAGGAAGGAGAAGAGAAGTCTATGTAGGTTTTTGGGGAGGCTGAGTTTATGTGTTTGTATCTAATGCCATTGTACCAGACTGAGTCGAATGCTTTTTCTACATCAAGTAGAATTGAGGCACATGGGGCAATGGCGGATACAGAGCAGAGGGGGGGGGGGGGAGTTGGGGCGGTCGCCCCCCCCCCCCCCCCTCTTTAACTCGTGTTTGTCTCGCATGTAGGGCGTAGCCAGGATTTTCATTTGGGGACAATACATGAATTGAAGTAAAAACATACAACGACATTTATTTCCTCCATCACCATTCGCTATGGAAAACAAAAATACCGTTGAAATTATGCAAAATATATCTACTGGTCGCCTTCATTTATAGCGTCACCGCCACAGCATGATTTTGAGGTGTTACATGCCCCTAGCCTCAGGTACCCCATGGCTATGCCAATTATGGGTCAGGATCTTAATTGGCATAGTCATGGGGTACCTAAGCCTAGAGGGCTGACTGCTGAAAACTTTCAAACGCTGGCAGATCGCAATGTTCTCCTGAAGTTAAGTCGGTTATGACTGTAAACAGTGTGTCCAAAATACAATATTATGGTAAACGGATCTGAAGAGCATATTTCAAATTTTCTAATTCTGTCTTGAACGTATGACAGAATTTGAAATTCTGAAACATGCTGTTGAAAAAGTGTAATGATTAGCCGTTCAAAAATTCAAAAGGATTTCCACCTCAGAAGCCACCAGAATGCCCCATTTGGTCGCTCATTTCCAAAAAATTTCTGTGGGGGAGAAACCCCCCCCCCCCCCCCAGACCCCCCTACAAAAGCTCGTACCTTCGGCACTCGCCGCAGATGCCTTTGGCATCTGCACGATTCGCCACCCCCCCCCCCTTTGAGAATTCCTGTATCCGCCACTGACATGGGATACCACTGATATATCGAGCTCGTTCCAAAGAGGGGTCACATGATATGGTTTTGTGGAAATTGTTTGAAAAATAGTATTTTTGCAGCTGCTGAATTTGCATATTACGCGGGCGGATGTGGCCGATTCGTTGGGTAAAGGGTTAAAAATTGGAGACTTCCTGGAAATTTATTCGAAAACTGGTGGTGCCAGGGAGCAGTATAGTATGGGGTCTAGGTGGGTGGTTTGGATAGTTTGAACAGGATTAATCCATTAATCTGTGGATGCTTTAAGAGATAGAGTGGGTGTTATAATTTTTATGGTTCGGAGCCAAATCTGGTACGCAGGTACAAACAATATTGGGGTAAGCCGATCAGTTCGGTTAATGGATACTTACAAGGATCTGATTACTAAGCTACACTGTAAGAACGCGTCATAGTTGTGTCGGAGTTTCCCTAGTGATGAATGAGAGAGAGAGAGAGAGAGAGAGAGAGAAGCTCCAGAAACATGGGGCTTAACTGGTAGAGTGGTGTTGGAAGCCCATATTTGAAGGCTTCATATTCTGTGGATGTGTTTCATATTATCTTTGAAGTGATATTATTTTATCTGTTAGGATTTGCCTTGTCACATTTTATGGGAGGGTTCTCTCCCATAAATTGTAACAAGGCAAAGATACACAAAGACATATTGAGGATCAAAAATAATTTAACACTCTACCAGTTCATAAAATATATATTAAAACAAGAGGCCCCAGGGGGCCTGAGGGCGCTCACCTGACATGGTAGCCTAAATATCAACCCAGAGAATTGATTTCAACAAGTTGCATCTGCTCCTCCTAAGAAAAGCTTATACCAAATATCCAAATATTCTGACCATTGGATCTAAAAAAAATTTTTTAAAGAATATTCCTCATATATGAACCTAGGGACTTGGCTTTAACAAACCTGAATCTCACACCCCTAAGAATTCTGCACATAAAGTATCAAAACATTCCGACTGCTGGATCTGAAGAAGAAGATTTTTAAAGAAAATTCCTCATTTTGAACCAAATTACAAATCGAGCTCCCACAATCAGCCCAAATATGGACCTAGGGACATGGCTTGAACAAACTTGAATCTTACCCCCCCCCCCCCCCCCCCCAAGGATGCTGCATAAAAAATATCAAAAACATTCATCTGCTGGATCTGAAGATTTGTAAAGAAAATTCCTCATTTTGAACTAAGTTGTCATTCAGGCTCCAACAGTGAGCCCAAATATGAACCAAGGGACTTGGCTTGAACAAACTTGAATCTCAGCCCCCTAAGATTGCTCCATGCCAAAAATCAAAACATTCCAACTGCTGAATCTGAAGAAGAAGATTTTTAAAGAAAAATTCCTCATATTGACTAAGTTATAATTTGGGCTTCCACAATGAGCCCAAATATGGACCCATGGACTTGGCTTTAACACACTTGAATCCCCCCCCCCCCCCCTCCCCCAAGGATGCTACTCACCACATATCAAACCATTCCGACTGCTGGATCTGAAGAAGAAGATTTTTTAAGAAAATTCCTCATTTCGAACAAAGTTACAATTCAAGCTACCACAGTGAGCCCAAATATGGACCTAGGGACATGGCTTGAACAAACTTGAATCTCACCCCCCTAAGGATGCTGCATACCAAATATCAAAACATTCTGAACGCTGGATCTAAAGAAGATTTTTAAAGAAAGTTCCTCATTTTGAACTGAGTTATAATTTAGGCTCCCACAGTGAGCCCAAAAATATGGACCCATGGACTTGGCTTTAACACACTTGAATCCCCCCCACCCCTCCCCAAGGATGCTACTCACCACATATCCAACCATTCCGACTGCTAGATCTGAAGAAGAAGATTTTTAAGAAAATTCCTCATTTCGAACAAAGTTACAATTCAAGCTCCCACAGTGAGCCCAAATATGGACCTAGGGACATGGCTTGAACAAACTTGAATTTCACCCCCCTAAGGATGCTGCATAGCAAATATCAAAACATTCCGACTGCTGGATCTAAAGAAGATTTTTAAAGAAAGTTCCTCATTTTGAACTGAGTTATAATTTAGGCTCCCACAGTGAGCCCAAATATGAACCCAGGGACTTGGCTTGAACAAAATTGAATCTCACCCCTAAGCATGGTGCATACCCAATATCAAAAGATTCTGCCTGCTGGATCTTGAGAAGAAGATTTTCAAAGAAATTTGCCTGAAATGCACTAAGTTCAAATTTGGGCTCCTATACTGAGCCCAAATATAAACTCAGGGGGCCGATTTGAACAAACTTGAATCAGATCCACCCCACAATGCTGCATACCAAATATCACAAGATTCTGCCTGCTGGATCTGGAGAAGATTTTTGAAGAAATTTGCCTGAAATGCACCAAGTTCGAATTTGGGCTTCTATAGTGAGCCCAAATATGAATCCAGGTGGCCGATTTGAACAAACTTGAATCAGATCCACCCCACAATGTTGCATACCAAATATCAAAAGATTCTGCCTGCAGGATCTGGAGAAGATTTTTGAAGAAATTTGCCTGAAATGCACTAAGTTCGAATTCGAGCTTCTATAGTAAGCCCAAATATGAATCTAGGGAGCCGATTTGAACAAAATTGAATCAGATCCACCCCACAATGTTGCATACCAAATATCAAAAGATTCTGCCTGCTGGATCTGGAGAAGAAGATTTTTTAAGAAATTTGCCTGAAATGCACTAAGTTCAAATTTGGGCTCCTATACTGAGCCCAAATATAAACCCAGGGAGCCAGTTTGAACAAACTTGAATCAGATCCACCCCACAATGTTGCATACCCAATATCAAAAGATTCTGCCTGCTGGATCTGGAGAAGAAGATTTTCAAAGAAATTTGCCTGAAATGCACTAAGTTCAAATTTGGGCTCCTATACTGAGCCCAAATATAAACTCATGGGGCCGATTTGAACAAACTTGAATCAGATCCACCCCACAATGTTGCATACCAAATATCAAAAGATTCTGCCTGCTGAATCTGGAGAAGAAGATTTTTTAAGAAATTTGCCTGAAATGCACCAAGTTCGAAATCAGGCTTCTATACTGAGCCCAAATATGAACCCAGGGGGCCAATTTGAACAAACTTGAATCAAATCCACCCTACAATGTTGCATACCAAATATCAAAAGATTCTGCCTGCTGGATCTGGAGAAGAAGATTTTTTAATGTTTTTCCCATTGCCTACAGTGTTAAAAAGTGCTGACTCAGCACTTTTTCAAAGTCCCGAAACTGTACCCTATAATAAAACCGATGGCAATTTTTTTTTACCAATTCTGTCTGTTGGTCCTAAGGAAGCTTCACACCAAATAAAAATTCTCGGTGCCGTGCAGTTTTGGAGATATGGGCGTTTTAATTTTTTTTCTATTTTTAGCTCCTGCGGTTCCCATGGGGCTACGGGGAAAAAAATCAGCATAAATTAGGTACTTATGACCCAATAAGCCCTCACATAAAATTTGGTTCAAATCAGCCTCTCGGTTTGGAAAATAGAAATTTTGGGCGGGGCCAAAAATTTTGCCCCTCCCATAACGACGCCAAGTATAGCCCCACAAACTTCTCTTGAACAAATCTGAGTCTACACCTCAAAAGGAAGCTGCACACCAAATATGAAGTCTCTGCTACTGCTGGTTCATGAGAAGAAGATTTTTTAAGATTTCAGCACACTTTTTGGGTGTGGCCCTACCCACGGGCGAGGCAACTTGATTTGAACAAATTCAAATTGTGATGTCATAACAAACTATTATCTCAAATATCAATTAAATTGGTTCAGCGGTTTGGGAGGAGAAGACGCAAACACCATGTTCACGGACGACGACGGACGGTGAGTGATCACTATAGCTCTCCTGACTGAAAGTCAGGTGAGCTAAAAACGGGGAGTACTACAATCATCCCGTGATAACGTTTGTTCACTGCTGGTGTCATTTTGGGGTAAGCGGGATTTATATGGTAGAAATTGTCTTCGCCTAAGTACAATGGACATGGAAGTTTTGGGAAGGATCATGTTACAGTTAGTGGAATCTTTCTGGGAATTCTGTAAGGTGTGGCGGAAAAGACTGGGCGGAAAAGTAAATTCGTGAGCAGAAATATAAAAAGAATGGAATGGGTTCCAAATAGTGGAAGTCGTTCAGTTACGACTACATCTGTCCAAACATTCTGCTACAGTACATGTAAATCATCACAAACCAAGGTGGGATGTGCGTTCACCTTGTGAAGTGTGTGAAAACGTATTCTGGTAGAGACGGAAACTCCAACCCGCCTGACCCGAATTAAAACGTGGTTTGCGTCGCAAATAATAAAACATTGGCCAGCGGCCAATGTTTTGTATTTATTGGTGTTTAAGGTCACATATTTCTGCACATTGACTAATTGTGACCGCAACATGGATATGAACTCAAGTTTAGTCATTCGTCTCCACATGTTGCTCATTTTTAGGAGGATTTCTACCCCGGTGACTGGGTCCTATTTTACAAGTAAAACAGAGCTTGTTGACCATAGTAAATAAGCACTGGTTCACTTCCCCGGGGCAGCGGCTCACAACTAAGAAAGCCTCAATTATCCCCATCTCCCCTCCTCTACCCATTATCTTTCCCAAGCATCCACAGACGGAACTGTTTGAATATATTCCGTACCCCCCACCTCCTTCCAATTTCCATAATGAGCATGCCAACCCCATTCCTCAGCCAATACCCACATATCATTCTCCCCATCCCATTTTCACCTTATACTCCCTGTGAAGCATTTTTTGTGGGCCGAAACTGGAAACTGTGTAGGGTGTGTGTGTGTGTTATACGGTGGTTAGTTCATTTCGACGCCAAAGGTTTGAAGCAACCCCCAAGCCTTCCTGGGGCGTTTCTTTTAATCTCCCTGATGTCCTTTCTCCACTTCTGCTTTTTTGTCCGTCCGTTCTTAGTCGTTTCCGCTAGCGTCCCCTCTAGCCCCTTCGCCATTCTTCCTCCATTTCTTCTTCTGCCGCGTTCCTCATCGAAGGGGTCGTTAAATCTCTTCCCAGAGGTCCTGGGGGCGCCCTAGCGGCGGTCCGTCATTTGTAGGAAGAATTTGTGTACGGAGGTAGAGGCGTGATTTGAGTTTGAGAAGGGAAGAGAACAGAACTGCCATTCCTACTTATCTCCGTGTCCGGTGGCATTACCAGACTAAAGTGCACTGGGTGTGTAGAATTATTTACATCTCCATTTCTTTCCATCTACCTCGTGGGGGGTTAAGAGTGTGTATCCCCATAGTGAAGATTCAGGTTCTTCCCCTCTCAAAACTAACTCTTAGTGCCAACAGGAGGATCCCAAGTATTTGTTAGAGGCAAAAGTACGGTACCCAAGAAGTGAAGTTAGAGTACAAGAACCAGTTTTAGGGATTACAGGCATGGATGTACAAAAGGTTGATATTTCTCAGTAAAAGTGACGGACGAGACCCTCCCCCCCCCCCCCCCCCACCCAAGGCAACGCTGATGTGTCTGATTCTACTGACCCTTCCAATTTCTTCAAGAGTTGGACAATGCCTAGGCGAGGCAGCAGGTTAGTCGCGGAAATAATCGTTGTTCTTCCATCCCCTTTTTCTGCACTCCCATCCCGTCTGTTGGTCAAGGGTACTCTTCTTGTACTGTGAATGACTGGCTGTCTCCCTGTGTCCGTATTCCACCCCCCCCCCCCCTTCGCGGGGAGCCAGTAGGAAGAGCCTGAGCCTTCTTCCATTCCTTCCACGTCGGTACTAACCTTCCCAAAACAAATGGTTGCTGTATTTCTCAAAATCTACTGCTGAGTGGATAATGCCCCACTTACCTCGATAGTTCGGGTAAAGGTCTGAGCATCGTCCAAACCAAACAACGCCTCTCGTATCTCAGTAGATAGTACCATCATCAGGGCACGTCTATAGAATTTTGGGGTTTGAAGAGCGGGAACAGGAAGATTCGGCCGAGAAGTTTTGGCCCCGGTATTTGATGTCTTAATTAATGTCATCTGGCAGTGGTTTGTAGCTTTCGCTTTATCAAAATATCAGTTACATAAGTACTAAGTTTTTTTTAGATCGTCTGTTCTAGCCCGCTTACCATCTCTTACAATTCTTCAAAATTTCCTATTTAATTAGCACTGAGCAAAACGGCGATAATTGGGAATCTTGAGCTCGTTCCAGTGAGGGGTCATAATGTTTTTGAGACAAAAAGGAAAAAAATAATGAAAATGTAATGGTGATTTTTATGAATCGCGCTGGTCGGTTTTAGCCTTACATTTGGGTAAAGGGTTAAATAGATCACATAAGCATATTCAATAACTGTGCTCTGTATTTATAATAGTCATTAAATAATTTATTTATTGGAATTTAATGAAACTTTCGGCAGCCAGGGTCACCTCGTGTCAGACAGTTTTATGGGTGGAGGAAACTGTACTGTCAGACTCTCCAGCATACTAACTCCACATAAGCAGGTTTAGCATTGGTTGAAGACAGGTTTGTTTGTTTGTTTGTTGGTGGTTAACGTCACATATTTATGCACCATGGCTAATCGTGACACAACATGGGGATGAAGTCAAGTTTAGTCAATCGTTGATCAACATGTTGCCCATTTTAGAGGACTTTCACCCCAAGCATTGGTGACTGGGTCCTATTTTACTAGTAAAGCGGAACCCCCTCCCATTTGTGGTGGTGGTGGGGAGGTGGGGGCTGGGGGATCTCCCCAGGAAAAGGTTTCATATTTGGATGCCCTAGGAGCGATATATGAGTATTTCTACAACACCTGACATGATGTGTATTGTTGTATTCCATTTGCAGGTGTGATATTGGGTAGGAAAACCATGGTCAGATAGTAATTTGAAGTTTGATTTTGAGGGGGCGCCGAGGGAAAAGTGGGGGGACCAAGCCCCCCGAGCCCCCGACCTCCCCCAGCCCCCCCCCCCCCCCCCCCCCCCCACGTGGCACTGCCACTGGTTCCAATGACAGACATGAACTATGACTTGGGAGATGGAAAACAGCTTTCGATTGCTCAAGAGAGAATGAAGAGTACTTTTCACAGAATACTAGTACAAGGCCATATTATGATATGCTGGCCATTTATATATTGGTGTTTAAGGTCACATACTTATGCACAATGGCTAATCGTGACCGTGACAGTTTTACGGGTGGAGGAAGCCGGAGTACCCAGAGAGAACCGCCGAGCATCGACGAGCAACTGTCATCTCCTCAACATGCTAACTCTGCTCAAGCAGGCTTACACCATTGACGTGCAGTATGCCTTAGTACACAGCGTCATCATGCCCCCATGTAGGCAAACGAGATAAAGTGCTTTGCCCAAGGACATAACGCGGGTCGTACCGGACGGGGATTGAACTCGGGACCTCTAGCATAGAAGTCCAACAGTCTACCACTGAGCCACCGCGCTCCCTACACTGGCCATAGTTGGTACAGGCCTGGATATAAATGTTTATATCACAACCCACTTATATCACAACACATTAGCTGGTTATACTATGAAACATGTTGGTGACCTATAGGAAAAAAGTTTTGTCAAGCCTTTTTGTCATCTCCATTTTTATTACATTAACCATGCTGTTTATGTTTTAACACGACTTTCACCCCAATAAACATCAAGAACTAATGCACGATCTTGCTTTTGTGAGATCGTGCATCAGTTGGTGCTATATATTCAGGTGGGAATTTTATTACAATTTAAATGGCATGCCACTTTATTCATGTGGAAGAAATGCACAACCTTTGAGTCAAGCTGGTCCCAAATGATTGTAAAGTCTGACAAGCAAACCAAACCACCCATAAGGACAAGCCAGAAAATAAGCAGACTGTCATCTGCAAAAATGAGGTCCCCAGAGGGTGAATTTGGTGATGCTACCCTGCACAGCAGGGTAGCATCACTAAATTTACCCTCTGTGAACCTCAATCTGAATCAAGGTCTCAAACCTAAACAGAAAGAGGTACCCAGAGGATAAATTGGCCCACTGCATGGGATACCATCAGCAAATTCACCCTCTGGGGACCTCATTCTGCAAATGACAAATTGCTTATTTTCAGGCTTGGATAAGGATTTTAATTTATGTTGCATTATTTTGTTGAAACCCATAGTATTTAATTATTGGTGTTTAAGGTCACATATTTCTACACACATGTGTCAAGTCCAGCTGATTGTTTACACCAATATTGCCCATTTTAGTGGAAATCCACCCCAGGTATTGGTGACCCGTGTCCTATTATACCAGTAAAACAGAGCTGGTTCATCACTAAACATACACTGCTTCACTTCTCGGAGTTCCCATGGGGAAAATCCAAACTTCATTTATGTATTTTACAACTGAAGTATCCCCCTGCTTAACCTAAACAGTCACTTGTGGATATTCCCAGGCATGCCATTATCAAATTCAATACTGTTAGTGGTCAGCTATAACAACTTATTTCAATGTAATGTGTATCTACCATATCTACAGGCCTCAATACTTTTTACGAAAGGCTTGAAACTTTGCAAGCAAAATCATGACTCAATCAGCTTCAACAAATAAGGGGTCATAAGCTTTGTTTTTGAGGCAAAATTGAAAAGATAATACAATTTAAATGGCGAGTTTTGTGAATAACGCTGACCAGTTTGGGAAATTGCCATTGAGAAAGGGTCAACAATGATTGCTACCCACAAGGGGAGCCTAAATTTAACAAGCTTTTGTTTACAAATAGTCTTTTTTATTCATAGTCATTGGATGGGCCAGGGGTAGTACCTCTGCCGAAAGAGTATTCTGTGACACCCATTTCCCAGCGAATCAATCAAGTAGACCTCACGGTTACATACAGTCCCCAAAGTGGCTGGTTCATTTTCTCTAAGTAATGGGTGACATAGAATACTTTTTCAGCGAGGGTTCAACCCCAACCCAGCCAATAACTTATACTTAACAACATTTCCTGATTCTGTAACATTTCTCACTCATGAATTTTGAAAATGAGATAGATTCTCGCTGATTTTCTGTAGACGAGAATGGTATAGAAATGTGTAATGACGTCCAACTTCTGTAATAAAATTATTACCATTTATTAGAGTGCATGACGGCGAGAGAAAATTTGTAAGTGAACACCTTTTCACATTCCTAACATAATGGGTGGATCTCATGTCCTGTTTGTAATGTAAGGCAAGCTTAACTCCTTGCATGCTGCTGGTAGATATTCCTGCCCAGGACAGGTAATTTCTTGCCATGTAAAATTTAAGGATATTTAATCAAATTTCCCCCTGTAAATTGTATAGACTTTTTGACCAATGATTTCTGAAGTCAAATTTGTATCAATTTTTCATCAAATCTAGTCATGGCTGCTGTGAAGCAGCCATGACTTGATTTGATGAAAAATATTTTAAAATTACTCAGCGGGTTAAGAGTTAAATTTGGTAAAGACAAAATATTCTTAAAATTATCCACCCTTGTAATATCATTTCCAAATTTTAACTTTAATCATTAAACTGTCATGAAAATATTTTTTACTAATATACAATCAATGCAATTAACATATTTAATTTATAATTTAACCCTTTACCTAACATGCATAAAAGATGGCAAAATAAAAAAGTTCTTAAACAAGGGCAACGCCCCCGGTCCCCCGATCAAGATGGCAAATTCAAGGGAGCTGTTAGGATGCAATTTGTTCCAAGAGCATGGTCTTTATGAGAGGTTAAGGGTGTTAGGAGTACAATTTTCAAAGGTATCAAGAGGACATGTTTGTTTCAGATTTGTATCATTCTTATTAATCTCAGAGTTACTACACTTCAGTGAGCTTTGAAATTTGATATGGTTTGAAAATGTCTCAATCATCCAGACAAGGGTGTGGACAACAAAAAAATGTTTTTACAAAGTTGAAAAAGGGGAATAACTCCAGTAAAAATAGACAGAGCATGCCCATTTTCGAACCTAACCTGTATTTCCACCTGAATAAGCCGCATACTTAATTTCCTTTCCATCAAATGATCAAAAGTAAAGTTATCATCCGAACAACACAAAAAGTGTATTTTATAAGTCGAAAAAGGGGAATAACTCCAGTAAAAATAGACAGAGCGTGCCCATTTTCGAACCTGATCTGTATTTCCACCCCAATAAGCCGCACACTTAATTTCCTTTCAATCAAATGATCAAAAGTAAAGTTATCATCCGGACAACACAAAAAGTGTATTTTATAAGTCGAAAAAGGGGAATAACTCCTGTAAAAATAGACAGAGCATGGCCATTTTTTAACTTGACCTGTATTTCCAACCAATTAAACCACATACTTAGTTTCGTTTCATTCAAGAGTTGGACAATGCCTAGGCGAGGCAGCAGGTTAGTCGCGGAAATAATCGTTGTTCTTCCATCCCCTTTTTCTGCACTCCCATCCCGTCTGTTGGTCAAGGGTACTCTTCTTGTACTGTGAATGACTGGCTGTCTCCCTGTGTCCGTATTCCACCCCCCCCCCCCCCTTCGCGGGGAGCCAGTAGGAAGAGCCTGAGCCTTCTTCCATTCCTTCCACGTCGGTACTAACCTTCCCAAAACAAATGGTTGCTGTATTTCTCAAAATCTACTGCTGAGTGGATAATGCCCCACTTACCTCGATAGTTCGGGTAAAGGTCTGAGCATCGTCCAAACCAAACAACGCCTCTCGTATCTCAGTAGATAGTACCATCATCAGGGCACGTCTATAGAATTTTGGGGTTTGAAGAGCGGGAACAGGAAGATTCGGCCGAGAAGTTTTGGCCCCGGTATTTGATGTCTTAATTAATGTCATCTGGCAGTGGTTTGTAGCTTTCGCTTTATCAAAATATCAGTTACATAAGTACTAAGTTTTTTTTAGATCGTCTGTTCTAGCCCGCTTACCATCTCTTACAATTCTTCAAAATTTCCTATTTAATTAGCACTGAGCAAAACGGCGATAATTGGGAATCTTGAGCTCGTTCCAGTGAGGGGTCATAATGTTTTTGAGACAAAAAGGAAAAAAATAATGAAAATGTAATGGTGATTTTTATGAATCGCGCTGGTCGGTTTTAGCCTTACATTTGGGTAAAGGGTTAAATAGATCACATAAGCATATTCAATAACTGTGCTCTGTATTTATAATAGTCATTAAATAATTTATTTATTGGAATTTAATGAAACTTTCGGCAGCCAGGGTCACCTCGTGTCAGACAGTTTTATGGGTGGAGGAAACTGTACTGTCAGACTCTCCAGCATACTAACTCCACATAAGCAGGTTTAGCATTGGTTGAAGACAGGTTTGTTTGTTTGTTTGTTGGTGGTTAACGTCACATATTTATGCACCATGGCTAATCGTGACACAACATGGGGATGAAGTCAAGTTTAGTCAATCGTTGATCAACATGTTGCCCATTTTAGAGGACTTTCACCCCAAGCATTGGTGACTGGGTCCTATTTTACTAGTAAAGCGGAACTGGTTTACCACAGTAAACATGTGTTGCTTACTTCCCGGGGTTCCCACGGGGAATTGAAGACAGGTGCACAATCCATGTGTATTACACCTTAGTACACAACGCCACCATGTCCCCACGTGGGCAATCAGAATTAAAGTGGCTTGTCCAAGGACAAGACATTAGAAAAACATATACACTCCACTGAAAGATGTCTGGATATCATTCATATCATTAATTATCTGATGGCTATTCCGACACGAGGTAACCCTGGCTGGCAAAAGTGTCATTAAACCCCAATAAATATTTAATTATTAGTGTTTACGCTCACATATTTCTGCACGACTAATCATGGCCACGACAGTTTTATGGGTGGAGAAAGCCGGAGTACCTGGAGAGAACCACAGAGCAACAGCAAGCAATGGTCAGCTCCCCAACATACTAACTCCACACAAGCATTTCGGTATTTGAGGATACCTATGACTTGACAGTGTATTATTTGAGGATACCGATCGAGGATACCTTCTGGATGATGTTTTTTTTTTAAGGTCATATATTTATGCACAAGGGCTAATCATGACCGTGACAGTTTTACGGGTGGAGGTAGCCGAAGTACCCAGAGAGAACCACCGAGCAACGATTCCTTCTGGAGAATCCCCTTTTTAGTCATATCAGGTCATGAGGGCCATGAGAAAATTCCTCAATGAGGTCTAATTTACTATCCCTCGTAACCTCATTTCTTTTGAGGGCATGAGATCCATGAAAAACTCCCTAAATGAGGTCTAATATTCTATCCCTCTTAACCTCATTTCTTTTGAGGCCATGAGGGCCATGAAAAAATCCCTCATTGATGCTTCATTTACTATCCCTCTTAGCCTCATTTCGGTATTTGAGGATACCTATGGCCTGGTATTGAATTATTTGAGGATACCTATCGAGGATACCTTTTGGAAAATCCTTTTTTGTCGTACGAGAAATCCCTCAATGAGGTTCTATTTACTATCCCTCTTAGCCTCATTTCTTTTGAGGGCATGAAAAAAATCACTCAATGAGGCCTCATTTACTATCCCTCTTAGCCTCATTTCGGTATTTGAGAATACCTGTGGCCTGGTATTGTATTATTTGAGGATACCTATCAAGGATACCTTTTGGGGAATCCCCTTTTTAGTTGTATGAGGCAATGAGAGCTATGAGAAAAGACCTCAATGAGGTCTAATGTAGTCTTACCAACGGCTTCCATCTTATCTCCAAAGCTCCAAGGCCACTTCTTGTCTATGGTCTGTTTATCTGTCCTATCATTCATTAGCATCTACAGCAGTCTTGTGTCACTGCAGCCTTGTGCCATTACTATTGGCTATACTATCATCCATTAATATTGACTTCTAACACTACTTCCTAGTTATACCTATCTCAGTCTCGACTACAACATCGATCAATGTTGAATCTGATTGCTTCATTTCCCCTGTATACATATAAATGGGGCTATATAAGGAATTCCGTAACTGAGATTCCTAGCCAATTCCGTAAAGTTGCACATGGACGGTTTGGGGCAAGCCCCTTTTGACCCTTCTTTGACGATTTGGATTGAAGTTTTCCGTAGATCATGACCATGGCAGGAGACAGCAGAGGAGGAAAGACTTGATGTTCTAGTTTGGGCCAACAAGAAAAATTATAACCTTGTTTATTGTGGATAGCTACCATAGTTATATGTACCTGTTGAAAGTGAGATTTTACTTAACTAATAGAATTCACTAAAATTAACTTATAACAAGACTAACAGTGACCGCATGGCCATGGATGCTCCCGAACTATGACCTTGATCTGTGACCTTGACCTCCATTGAACAAAAACATTTTTGTATGCGACACATCGTATTCCCATAAGCAACATGTACGCCAAGTTTCAACAAAATCAAACGAAGCATCTCAGTTATGGAACAGACACAAAAATCTTCCTGACGAACGGACAGATGGAAATGACAAACACAATATGCACCCGAAAAGGGGGGAGGGGGCATAGAGAATAACACAAAAAGCATAAAATACTAAATATATTTACTTTTTTCAATTTATTCACCCATCTGTAAAACAAGAAAACATTTATAAGAAAACATAATGATAATTTAAATATAAATAGATATGTGGCATCTTATTTGAAACTAATATTTTTACTCTTACTAATTATCAAATCTACCCAGTGATCTTCACAACAAGTGCATGCAAACTATCATTTTTTTTCAAACCACAGTTATGACCCCTTATTGAGAAAGGATGTTGCCAAGTTTGTTCCAATCAGTGGTGGCACCAGGATTTCAAGTTAGGGGGCCTTAGTAAGATATGGGGGTCCAAGGTCGAGATGCTAAAGGCATCTCCTGAACGCCGCAGGCCTGAGCTAGAGGACGATAGGAGAGGAGGTAGTTCAGCAATCTGAACATAGTGGCTACCCCTCTGTAAAGGGGTAGCCACTACGATCAGATTGCTGAACTAGGGAGGAGGAAGTCCCCCTCCCATTTGTGGTGGTGGTGGGGAGGTGGGGGCTGGGGGATCTCCCCAGGAAAAGGTTTCATATTTGGATGCCCTAGGAGCGATATATGAGTATTTCTACAACACCTGACATGATGTGTATTGTTGTATTCCATTTGCAGGTGTGATATTGGGTAGGAAAACCATGGTCAGATAGTAATTTGAAGTTTGATTTTGAGGGGGCGCCGAGGGAAAAGTGGGGGGACCAAGCCCCCCGAGCCCCCGACCTCCCCCAGCCCCCCCCCCCCCCCCCCCCCCCCCCCACGTGGCACTGCCACTGGTTCCAATGACAGACATGAACTATGACTTGGGAGATGGAAAACAGCTTTCGATTGCTCAAGAGAGAATGAAGAGTACTTTTCACAGAATACTAGTACAAGGCCATATTATGATATGCTGGCCATTTATATATTGGTGTTTAAGGTCACATACTTATGCACAATGGCTAATCGTGACCGTGACAGTTTTACGGGTGGAGGAAGCCGGAGTACCCAGAGAGAACCGCCGAGCATCGACGAGCAACTGTCATCTCCTCAACATGCTAACTCTGCTCAAGCAGGCTTACACCATTGACGTGCAGTATGCCTTAGTACACAGCGTCATCATGCCCCCATGTAGGCAAACGAGATAAAGTGCTTTGCCCAAGGACATAACGCGGGTCGTACCGGACGGGGATTGAACTCGGGACCTCTAGCATAGAAGTCCAACAGTCTACCACTGAGCCACCGCGCTCCCTACACTGGCCATAGTTGGTACAGGCCTGGATATAAATGTTTATATCACAACCCACTTATATCACAACACATTAGCTGGTTATACTATGAAACATGTTGGTGACCTATAGGAAAAAAGTTTTGTCAAGCCTTTTTGTCATCTCCATTTTTATTACATTAACCATGCTGTTTATGTTTTAACACGACTTTCACCCCAATAAACATCAAGAACTAATGCACGATCTTGCTTTTGTGAGATCGTGCATCAGTTGGTGCTATATATTCAGGTGGGAATTTTATTACAATTTAAATGGCATGCCACTTTATTCATGTGGAAGAAATGCACAACCTTTGAGTCAAGCTGGTCCCAAATGATTGTAAAGTCTGACAAGCAAACCAAACCACCCATAAGGACAAGCCAGAAAATAAGCAGACTGTCATCTGCAAAAATGAGGTCCCCAGAGGGTGAATTTGGTGATGCTACCCTGCACAGCAGGGTAGCATCACTAAATTTACCCTCTGTGAACCTCAATCTGAATCAAGGTCTCAAACCTAAACAGAAAGAGGTACCCAGAGGATAAATTGGCCCACTGCATGGGATACCATCAGCAAATTCACCCTCTGGGGACCTCATTCTGCAAATGACAAATTGCTTATTTTCAGGCTTGGATAAGGATTTTAATTTATGTTGCATTATTTTGTTGAAACCCATAGTATTTAATTATTGGTGTTTAAGGTCACATATTTCTACACACATGTGTCAAGTCCAGCTGATTGTTTACACCAATATTGCCCATTTTAGTGGAAATCCACCCCAGGTATTGGTGACCCGTGTCCTATTATACCAGTAAAACAGAGCTGGTTCATCACTAAACATACACTGCTTCACTTCTCGGAGTTCCCATGGGGAAAATCCAAACTTCATTTATGTATTTTACAACTGAAGTATCCCCCTGCTTAACCTAAACAGTCACTTGTGGATATTCCCAGGCATGCCATTATCAAATTCAATACTGTTAGTGGTCAGCTATAACAACTTATTTCAATGTAATGTGTATCTACCATATCTACAGGCCTCAATACTTTTTACGAAAGGCTTGAAACTTTGCAAGCAAAATCATGACTCAATCAGCTTCAACAAATAAGGGGTCATAAGCTTTGTTTTTGAGGCAAAATTGAAAAGATAATACAATTTAAATGGCGAGTTTTGTGAATAACGCTGACCAGTTTGGGAAATTGCCATTGAGAAAGGGTCAACAATGATTGCTACCCACAAGGGGAGCCTAAATTTAACAAGCTTTTGTTTACAAATAGTCTTTTTTATTCATAGTCATTGGATGGGCCAGGGGTAGTACCTCTGCCGAAAGAGTATTCTGTGACACCCATTTCCCAGCGAATCAATCAAGTAGACCTCACGGTTACATACAGTCCCCAAAGTGGCTGGTTCATTTTCTCTAAGTAATGGGTGACATAGAATACTTTTTCAGCGAGGGTTCAACCCCAACCCAGCCAATAACTTATACTTAACAACATTTCCTGATTCTGTAACATTTCTCACTCATGAATTTTGAAAATGAGATAGATTCTCGCTGATTTTCTGTAGACGAGAATGGTATAGAAATGTGTAATGACGTCCAACTTCTGTAATAAAATTATTACCATTTATTAGAGTGCATGACGGCGAGAGAAAATTTGTAAGTGAACACCTTTTCACATTCCTAACATAATGGGTGGATCTCATGTCCTGTTTGTAATGTAAGGCAAGCTTAACTCCTTGCATGCTGCTGGTAGATATTCCTGCCCAGGACAGGTAATTTCTTGCCATGTAAAATTTAAGGATATTTAATCAAATTTCCCCCTGTAAATTGTATAGACTTTTTGACCAATGATTTCTGAAGTCAAATTTGTATCAATTTTTCATCAAATCTAGTCATGGCTGCTGTGAAGCAGCCATGACTTGATTTGATGAAAAATATTTTAAAATTACTCAGCGGGTTAAGAGTTAAATTTGGTAAAGACAAAATATTCTTAAAATTATCCACCCTTGTAATATCATTTCCAAATTTTAACTTTAATCATTAAACTGTCATGAAAATATTTTTTACTAATATACAATCAATGCAATTAACATATTTAATTTATAATTTAACCCTTTACCTAACATGCATAAAAGATGGCAAAATAAAAAAGTTCTTAAACAAGGGCAACGCCCCCGGTCCCCCGATCAAGATGGCAAATTCAAGGGAGCTGTTAGGATGCAATTTGTTCCAAGAGCATGGTCTTTATGAGAGGTTAAGGGTGTTAGGAGTACAATTTTCAAAGGTATCAAGAGGACATGTTTGTTTCAGATTTGTATCATTCTTATTAATCTCAGAGTTACTACACTTCAGTGAGCTTTGAAATTTGATATGGTTTGAAAATGTCTCAATCATCCAGACAAGGGTGTGGACAACAAAAAAATGTTTTTACAAAGTTGAAAAAGGGGAATAACTCCAGTAAAAATAGACAGAGCATGCCCATTTTCGAACCTAACCTGTATTTCCACCTGAATAAGCCGCATACTTAATTTCCTTTCCATCAAATGATCAAAAGTAAAGTTATCATCCGAACAACACAAAAAGTGTATTTTATAAGTCGAAAAAGGGGAATAACTCCAGTAAAAATAGACAGAGCGTGCCCATTTTCGAACCTGATCTGTATTTCCACCCCAATAAGCCGCACACTTAATTTCCTTTCAATCAAATGATCAAAAGTAAAGTTATCATCCGGACAACACAAAAAGTGTATTTTATAAGTCGAAAAAGGGGAATAACTCCTGTAAAAATAGACAGAGCATGGCCATTTTTTAACTTGACCTGTATTTCCAACCAATTAAACCACATACTTAGTTTCGTTTCATTCAAGAGTTGGACAATGCCTAGGCGAGGCAGCAGGTTAGTCGCGGAAATAATCGTTGTTCTTCCATCCCCTTTTTCTGCACTCCCATCCCGTCTGTTGGTCAAGGGTACTCTTCTTGTACTGTGAATGACTGGCTGTCTCCCTGTGTCCGTATTCCACCCCCCCCCCCCCCTTCGCGGGGAGCCAGTAGGAAGAGCCTGAGCCTTCTTCCATTCCTTCCACGTCGGTACTAACCTTCCCAAAACAAATGGTTGCTGTATTTCTCAAAATCTACTGCTGAGTGGATAATGCCCCACTTACCTCGATAGTTCGGGTAAAGGTCTGAGCATCGTCCAAACCAAACAACGCCTCTCGTATCTCAGTAGATAGTACCATCATCAGGGCACGTCTATAGAATTTTGGGGTTTGAAGAGCGGGAACAGGAAGATTCGGCCGAGAAGTTTTGGCCCCGGTATTTGATGTCTTAATTAATGTCATCTGGCAGTGGTTTGTAGCTTTCGCTTTATCAAAATATCAGTTACATAAGTACTAAGTTTTTTTTAGATCGTCTGTTCTAGCCCGCTTACCATCTCTTACAATTCTTCAAAATTTCCTATTTAATTAGCACTGAGCAAAACGGCGATAATTGGGAATCTTGAGCTCGTTCCAGTGAGGGGTCATAATGTTTTTGAGACAAAAAGGAAAAAAATAATGAAAATGTAATGGTGATTTTTATGAATCGCGCTGGTCGGTTTTAGCCTTACATTTGGGTAAAGGGTTAAATAGATCACATAAGCATATTCAATAACTGTGCTCTGTATTTATAATAGTCATTAAATAATTTATTTATTGGAATTTAATGAAACTTTCGGCAGCCAGGGTCACCTCGTGTCAGACAGTTTTATGGGTGGAGGAAACTGTACTGTCAGACTCTCCAGCATACTAACTCCACATAAGCAGGTTTAGCATTGGTTGAAGACAGGTTTGTTTGTTTGTTTGTTGGTGGTTAACGTCACATATTTATGCACCATGGCTAATCGTGACACAACATGGGGATGAAGTCAAGTTTAGTCAATCGTTGATCAACATGTTGCCCATTTTAGAGGACTTTCACCCCAAGCATTGGTGACTGGGTCCTATTTTACTAGTAAAGCGGAACTGGTTTACCACAGTAAACATGTGTTGCTTACTTCCCGGGGTTCCCACGGGGAATTGAAGACAGGTGCACAATCCATGTGTATTACACCTTAGTACACAACGCCACCATGTCCCCACGTGGGCAATCAGAATTAAAGTGGCTTGTCCAAGGACAAGACATTAGAAAAACATATACACTCCACTGAAAGATGTCTGGATATCATTCATATCATTAATTATCTGATGGCTATTCCGACACGAGGTAACCCTGGCTGGCAAAAGTGTCATTAAACCCCAATAAATATTTAATTATTAGTGTTTACGCTCACATATTTCTGCACGACTAATCATGGCCACGACAGTTTTATGGGTGGAGAAAGCCGGAGTACCTGGAGAGAACCACAGAGCAACAGCAAGCAATGGTCAGCTCCCCAACATACTAACTCCACACAAGCATTTCGGTATTTGAGGATACCTATGACTTGACAGTGTATTATTTGAGGATACCGATCGAGGATACCTTCTGGATGATGTTTTTTTTTTAAGGTCATATATTTATGCACAAGGGCTAATCATGACCGTGACAGTTTTACGGGTGGAGGTAGCCGAAGTACCCAGAGAGAACCACCGAGCAACGATTCCTTCTGGAGAATCCCCTTTTTAGTCATATCAGGTCATGAGGGCCATGAGAAAATTCCTCAATGAGGTCTAATTTACTATCCCTCGTAACCTCATTTCTTTTGAGGGCATGAGATCCATGAAAAACTCCCTAAATGAGGTCTAATATTCTATCCCTCTTAACCTCATTTCTTTTGAGGCCATGAGGGCCATGAAAAAATCCCTCATTGATGCTTCATTTACTATCCCTCTTAGCCTCATTTCGGTATTTGAGGATACCTATGGCCTGGTATTGAATTATTTGAGGATACCTATCGAGGATACCTTTTGGAAAATCCTTTTTTGTCGTACGAGAAATCCCTCAATGAGGTTCTATTTACTATCCCTCTTAGCCTCATTTCTTTTGAGGGCATGAAAAAAATCACTCAATGAGGCCTCATTTACTATCCCTCTTAGCCTCATTTCGGTATTTGAGAATACCTGTGGCCTGGTATTGTATTATTTGAGGATACCTATCAAGGATACCTTTTGGGGAATCCCCTTTTTAGTTGTATGAGGCAATGAGAGCTATGAGAAAAGACCTCAATGAGGTCTAATGTAGTCTTACCAACGGCTTCCATCTTATCTCCAAAGCTCCAAGGCCACTTCTTGTCTATGGTCTGTTTATCTGTCCTATCATTCATTAGCATCTACAGCAGTCTTGTGTCACTGCAGCCTTGTGCCATTACTATTGGCTATACTATCATCCATTAATATTGACTTCTAACACTACTTCCTAGTTATACCTATCTCAGTCTCGACTACAACATCGATCAATGTTGAATCTGATTGCTTCATTTCCCCTGTATACATATAAATGGGGCTATATAAGGAATTCCGTAACTGAGATTCCTAGCCAATTCCGTAAAGTTGCACATGGACGGTTTGGGGCAAGCCCCTTTTGACCCTTCTTTGACGATTTGGATTGAAGTTTTCCGTAGATCATGACCATGGCAGGAGACAGCAGAGGAGGAAAGACTTGATGTTCTAGTTTGGGCCAACAAGAAAAATTATAACCTTGTTTATTGTGGATAGCTACCATAGTTATATGTACCTGTTGAAAGTGAGATTTTACTTAACTAATAGAATTCACTAAAATTAACTTATAACAAGACTAACAGTGACCGCATGGCCATGGATGCTCCCGAACTATGACCTTGATCTGTGACCTTGACCTCCATTGAACAAAAACATTTTTGTATGCGACACATCGTATTCCCATAAGCAACATGTACGCCAAGTTTCAACAAAATCAAACGAAGCATCTCAGTTATGGAACAGACACAAAAATCTTCCTGACGAACGGACAGATGGAAATGACAAACACAATATGCACCCGAAAAGGGGGGAGGGGGCATAGAGAATAACACAAAAAGCATAAAATACTAAATATATTTACTTTTTTCAATTTATTCACCCATCTGTAAAACAAGAAAACATTTATAAGAAAACATAATGATAATTTAAATATAAATAGATATGTGGCATCTTATTTGAAACTAATATTTTTACTCTTACTAATTATCAAATCTACCCAGTGATCTTCACAACAAGTGCATGCAAACTATCATTTTTTTTCAAACCACAGTTATGACCCCTTATTGAGAAAGGATGTTGCCAAGTTTGTTCCAATCAGTGGTGGCACCAGGATTTCAAGTTAGGGGGCCTTAGTAAGATATGGGGGTCCAAGGTCGAGATGCTAAAGGCATCTCCTGAACGCCGCAGGCCTGAGCTAGAGGACGATAGGAGAGGAGGTAGTTCAGCAATCTGAACATAGTGGCTACCCCTCTGTAAAGGGGTAGCCACTACGATCAGATTGCTGAACTAGGGAGGAGGAAGTCCCCCTCCCATTTGTGGTGGTGGTGGGGAGGTGGGGGCTGGGGGATCTCCCCAGGAAAAGGTTTCATATTTGGATGCCCTAGGAGCGATATATGAGTATTTCTACAACACCTGACATGATGTGTATTGTTGTATTCCATTTGCAGGTGTGATATTGGGTAGGAAAACCATGGTCAGATAGTAATTTGAAGTTTGATTTTGAGGGGGCGCCGAGGGAAAAGTGGGGGGACCAAGCCCCCCGAGCCCCCGACCTCCCCCAGCCCCCCCCCCCCCCCCCCCCCCCCACGTGGCACTGCCACTGGTTCCAATGACAGACATGAACTATGACTTGGGAGATGGAAAACAGCTTTCGATTGCTCAAGAGAGAATGAAGAGTACTTTTCACAGAATACTAGTACAAGGCCATATTATGATATGCTGGCCATTTATATATTGGTGTTTAAGGTCACATACTTATGCACAATGGCTAATCGTGACCGTGACAGTTTTACGGGTGGAGGAAGCCGGAGTACCCAGAGAGAACCGCCGAGCATCGACGAGCAACTGTCATCTCCTCAACATGCTAACTCTGCTCAAGCAGGCTTACACCATTGACGTGCAGTATGCCTTAGTACACAGCGTCATCATGCCCCCATGTAGGCAAACGAGATAAAGTGCTTTGCCCAAGGACATAACGCGGGTCGTACCGGACGGGGATTGAACTCGGGACCTCTAGCATAGAAGTCCAACAGTCTACCACTGAGCCACCGCGCTCCCTACACTGGCCATAGTTGGTACAGGCCTGGATATAAATGTTTATATCACAACCCACTTATATCACAACACATTAGCTGGTTATACTATGAAACATGTTGGTGACCTATAGGAAAAAAGTTTTGTCAAGCCTTTTTGTCATCTCCATTTTTATTACATTAACCATGCTGTTTATGTTTTAACACGACTTTCACCCCAATAAACATCAAGAACTAATGCACGATCTTGCTTTTGTGAGATCGTGCATCAGTTGGTGCTATATATTCAGGTGGGAATTTTATTACAATTTAAATGGCATGCCACTTTATTCATGTGGAAGAAATGCACAACCTTTGAGTCAAGCTGGTCCCAAATGATTGTAAAGTCTGACAAGCAAACCAAACCATCCATAAGGACAAGCCAGAAAATAAGCAGACTGTCATCTGCAAAAATGAGGTCCCCAGAGGGTGAATTTGGTGATGCTACCCTGCACAGCAGGGTAGCATCACTAAATTTACCCTCTGTGAACCTCAATCTGAATCAAGGTCTCAAACCTAAACAGAAAGAGGTACCCAGAGGATAAATTGGCCCACTGCATGGGATACCATCAGCAAATTCACCCTCTGGGGACCTCATTCTGCAAATGACAAATTGCTTATTTTCAGGCTTGGATAAGGATTTTAATTTATGTTGCATTATTTTGTTGAAACCCATAGTATTTAATTATTGGTGTTTAAGGTCACATATTTCTACACACATGTGTCAAGTCCAGCTGATTGTTTACACCAATATTGCCCATTTTAGTGGAAATCCACCCCAGGTATTGGTGACCCGTGTCCTATTATACCAGTAAAACAGAGCTGGTTCATCACTAAACATACACTGCTTCACTTCTCGGAGTTCCCATGGGGAAAATCCAAACTTCATTTATGTATTTTACAACTGAAGTATCCCCCTGCTTAACCTAAACAGTCACTTGTGGATATTCCCAGGCATGCCATTATCAAATTCAATACTGTTAGTGGTCAGCTATAACAACTTATTTCAATGTAATGGGTATCTACCATATCTACAGGCCTCAATACTTTTTACGAAAGGCTTGAAACTTTGCAAGCAAAATCATGACTCAATCAGCTTCAACAAATAAGGGGTCATAAGCTTTGTTTTTGAGGCAAAATTGAAAAGATAATACAATTTAAATGGCGAGTTTTGTGAATAACGCTGACCAGTTTGGGAAATTGCCATTGAGAAAGGGTCAACAATGATTGCTACCCACAAGGGGAGCCTAAATTTAACAAGCTTTTGTTTACAAATAGTCTTTTTTATTCATAGTCATTGGATGGGCCAGGGGTAGTACCTCTGCCGAAAGAGTATTCTGTGACACCCATTTCCCAGCGAATCAATCAAGTAGACCTCACGGTTACATACAGTCCCCAAAGTGGCTGGTTCATTTTCTCTAAGTAATGGGTGACATAGAATACTTTTTCAGCGAGGGTTCAACCCCAACCCAGCCAATAACTTATACTTAACAACATTTCCTGATTCTGTAACATTTCTCACTCATGAATTTTGAAAATGAGATAGATTCTCGCTGATTTTCTGTAGACGAGAATGGTAT